>SKCR01007814.1:0-572641 GCA_019454045.1 Zanthoxylum bungeanum | reverse complement strand
GATTAACATCCAATGTTAATTTAATTAAAGTCCAATGGGCTTTTAATTAATTTCTTGAGGCGTGGACCATTGGTCAACTCGGGTCAAACCCAATAACCAAAGCCCAATCAAGGAGTAACCCCATAAGCCTAGAAATCAATTTAGGCCCATTAGACCCAATTAAATAATTAAAGGTCCATTAGTCGCATTTGGGCTTTATGGAAGCGGTTTTGGGCCCAATTGGATCTAACTTGGTACAACCAAGCCCAATAAGCCCATTTACAACATTACAAGCCCAAATCCAATTTTAAGCCCAATTATAATTAAATTACAAAAACCCAATTTTACAATTTAATTACATAAAGTGCATTACATAATTAATTACCCAATTAACATTTCTAAAACATCAATTAGCCTAATTAATCATGCTCTTTAACATCAAATAGTGTCCAACACAATTTAATCAAAAATCAAACCCAATACATGCTCAACAAGTCTCGGCAATATAGGGGATTTTATGTCCGATTCGAATTCAATCCAATTAAATCAAAATCGACATTAAATCATCATTCCCAATTGATTTCCAACACATCCAATGATCAAAAAATCAAAAAATCCAAGACATTAAGGCTAGTTGACATTCGGCCAACACATCAAAATTGGGGAAAAATGTTCCAAACAATTTTTCTTGAAATTGATCAAATCAAACTTCAATTAAAACACATTTAAGCATATTCATTCATCCAATTTCATAAAATCATGCTCAAAATCAATTTACTCAATTTTAAGCCCTAAATCAAATTTCATGTTTTATTACGCTCTGATACGAATTATTGGAGTTCTACGATCCCGAGGATCGAATAACAAGCAAGAAATAAGTGTGAATACAAAGGAGGAAGTTGCGGAATACTTACATCAATCAGTTGAGCGACGCGGTGGACAACAAAAATCTGGTTTCGGCCCTCTGTCTTGCTCGGCAGTTCACTGGTTTCCTCCTCCAAGAATTCGGCCATTGATGTCCATAAAAGATCCATGCTTTGTTATAAACTTCCATGCTCATGGGTGGACTTCCTTATCACATTCGCATGACTCCGTAGTATGCTAGCACTTAAGAAATTTGCCACAAATTTGCCCAGTAAAAAACAGAAGAAAAATGCCCAAATGGGCGTGAGAGAGAGAGGTGGAAGAAGAGATAGAGATGAAAATGTGTTATGTTAAATTTATTTCCAAAATAGATAAATAAAACATGTACCAAATTTTTTATAAAAGCTTTCAAAAAGTCAACACAAATTTGGCTCCAAATTTGGCATTAAATGCTATCCACCAACTCACATCAATCAAAAGTGACATGTTGTCAATCACTCAAAGTGACTTATGATTTGACGCTTGATGCAACTAGCGATTTGACGCTTGATTTGACTTGCATGCCGCACTTGAATTCGCAATGCGAATGCACTCGTAAACAATCCTGGGCTCGGGTTTGCTAATTCTAAATCAAAAAAATTTCCGTTGCGACGTAATTAAATGATTATGCCTAGCGAAATCACTATTCACGTCGCTAACGAATTAATTCTAAATTAACTCGTTCGCCCGAATTAAAATCTGATTTTAATTCCGCGTCGAAATCCAATTTCGATTAAGATATCGAATATATTAATTTATCGATTAATTCCAAATTAATCGTTTTCTCTATTTCTATGATATTTTATCCCAGATAAAATATCTCCGTAATTAATCCCAGAATATTTTTCTCTCTCATCCAATTAATCCCAGATTACTTAAAGTGCGAGTCATACGTCATCGGTGAATCTTCGGGAAGTGACCCATGAGATCCCCGAATATGTTGGCAGTAAATTCGGTCGTCGGACTATACGAACACGTGAGTACCTAGTACTACGTTTTTACCGATTTACAAGACAAGGTTGGCTTCTAGCAAAGCGCCATGCCTACCCAACTCTCCGGAAATATGCTTATAGGAATAAGTGGATCTATATCAGGCGTAGTATACGTAGTATTGCGTATTTCAATCTAGTATTAGATGATCACGTGCAAGGCCTGTGGCTGGTACAGTGTCTGCCCCGTACGAAGCATATATCGGATTACGAGCAACTAGTCTATTTATTATCAGATAATCATGACCAAGTCATATTATCCCGATGGTTGCAACCCTTTAGAGAATTAGTTATGTATCCCTACGCGATCATCATCTCCATATGACTGGAGTGATACTTCCTTCTTGACATCACACCCAACACACTACGATTCTCAATATACCCAGCGGAGGCGTAAACAGAACCTGTTAAAGCCATGGACGACCAAAACCAAAGCATATTGATTGTCGCAAGTATTAGCGGTGCAAGTCTCAGGTTAAGACCAAATACACCTACCCTGATTTCGGACTTCCATAGACACATAGTCATACTACCAACAGAATTCTGAGGGGGTCTATCCAGAGCGAAGCTGTTTCCCGTACCATCGGTAAAACACAACCTCCTATTACACTTGCATGAGTATCATATACCCAAATATATGAGAACTATGCCGTCGTGCCCTCACAACGCGCAAAAGTGTAATACTAGTCTTTTACGCATTTATCGATGTCCAATCTCGTTAATACTATGACTAGGGATATTTAATGATTTATCCTTCGTGGATTGATACTGTCTCATTTCATTCTCAATCCAGGAACAAATCATAAGGACCTCCTATCATTTATACATCTAGGTGATCTAATCACAAATGATAAGAGAGCAATCTCCTTTGTCACATAGTTAATTTGTACAACAACACCATGATCTGTACAAATAGTGACGCTACGGGTCATAATTGTCCAACAATCTCCCACTTGGACTATAGCCAGTCACTCGAGTGTCTAACACCCGAACTATGTACGGTTGGCTCAAACTGCTGAGAAAAGCTTTCGTCACCGGATTTGCATGATTATCATCTGATGCGATTTATTCGATCATCACATCACCACGATGTATGATCCGAACGAATCAGATGAATATCGAAGTATATATCTGGATCATTGATGAGACCATTAATTGTTTAGCTTGCGCTGACGCCTAGCTCAGCTGCTAACAGAACTTTATCTAATCTAATTAGATTTATTATTGACCCAGATGGCTTCTATTGCTGCCTCAGCTGCAGCAATAACCCGTATTTGTTGTTTATTCGGTAACAATATCTTGCTTGGAAGATTTCCAGCTCACAGTATCGTCATTCAAACTGTATAGTACTGTTTGCGACTTATAGTCATCTTTATCGGTTAGAAAAGTTGCTACAGTTATCCCAGTCACTTCAAGTTCTCATTCTCCATAGTATAAGATAGCATCCTTAGTTCTCTAAGAAACTAATGGATGTTCTTAATATCAATCCAGTGACTATCACTTGGATTGGCCTATTTGTGAATCCATATTCTCAAAGCGTATGAGACATCAGGTCGCGTACATTTTTCAATGTATGATTTCTCGGATAGTATTTATGAAAGCCAAGCTTTCACCGATTTGTTTTATGGGAATATCATTTCCAAGAAATGACATATTATCATTATTTATAGGACATCTAGTATCAGTGCGCTCCCACTAACCCTCTTATATACACAAGAATCATTTCGTTTTGAATTAAATCATAAACTATTATGATTACATCAAAACGATAATTCCAAGAACTCTATGCTTGCTTCAATCAAAACATTGATCGAATAACCTGCAAACCTTGTTTGCTTGTTATGGTACGACAAAAACGACATGATGTTGTAAAAATCCTCCAAAAGGTTTTCGTTTAAGGAAAGCGATTTTCCAGTTCAGCTGACATGTTTCATAAATGAAACATGCAGCATTAGCAAGCATTATCCAAATGGATTTACCGTGGCAACAGGTAAAAGGTTGAATCGTAATCAACACAATGTTGATAACGATACCTTTCCGCTACAAGCCTAGCTTAGTACATTGGTATGTTGCCTTCCATGTATATCTTCCTTGAAGACTTATATAGTACCAATAGGCACAATGCCTTGCGGTACATCAACTAGTATCTAAACATAGTTGATATACATGGAATCTATTTCGGATTCATGGCACTTTGCCATAATAGGGAGTCGATACTTTGTATCACTTCCTCATACGTAGTCAGTTGGTATACCTCAAAAGATTAACATCTTTATGAGGTGAGATCAGAAACCCATAACTAGGTTGTTTTCTGATTCTCTCCGACATACGTGGTTCTTGTGTATTCGAAGATTACTGGTATAATTTCATCCTTGATGAACTATTTTTATTCCATTAAGGAATCGGTGCCTGGAACAGTATTACTCTGATTTTCATCGAGTTTTACTTTCTTCCCACTTACCACTGCATATAGGTATTCCTCTCAAGAAAACCGCATGGTGAGCAACAATAAAATTGTTCTCTTGTGAGTTGTATAAGTACTATACTTTGGTATCTCTAGGATAAACTACAATTGACACTTATCCAATTTGGGTTTTAGTTTGGTATCATCCAAACATATGCCTAGCATACCCAAATTTTCAGGAATGAGAAAACCTAGTTTCTTTTCCTGTTCATATCTAATATGAAATCTGTCAAACAGATTTTATGGAACCTTATTCAAAATAAGTTCTTGCACTGTTAAAGTGTATCCTTTGAAGGAAATTGTAGCTCAGAGTGACTCATGATTAACCTTATCATGTCTAACAAAATTTGGTTTATCCTGTTCAGACACAACGTCAAATTGACGTGTTCTGGGAGGAGTCCTCATTGAAAGAATACTATACTCTTTCAAGTATATTAGAAACTTATTGCTTAAGTATTTTCATCATGGTCTAACTGTGATGGTTTTATACTTTAGCCGATCTGTTTGTCTATTTCGTGTCAAAACTTTAAAAGTTTCCGATTTGTGTTTTAAAAGAGACACATAACCATAACGCGATGCCACATCCGTAAAGGTCACGAAATATTCATATCCACTTCTAGCCTAGCTAGACATGGGCCCACTTGCTTCACTATGAACTAGGGCTAACAGATCTGTGGCATTTGCACTTTTACCAAGTAAATAATGTTTTAGGCACTTTGCCCAATTAACTAGATTCGTAGACTTTATTTGAATAGGATCAAATTAGTCCTAGTACCCACTCTTCAAAAGTGTGGATATACGAGTCTTGTTTAATTGTGTCCAAGACAACAATGCCACTTATTAGTTTCTTCTGATCAAACCAGTTTGAGCTATTTGTTTGTCATTTTATACGTTTGAGATTTATTTATATTCAAAATATAAATGTTGTTATTTCACATCAAATGTGTTTATCTCAATATCATCTTTATATAATAAAACACTTTAGTGTTCTAGAATATAAAGGTATATCCGCAACGGATTATACACTGATACAGAGATAATGTCTCTAGTCAAACTAGTTACATAATAACGGTTTCCTAATTTATGTACACACCCAATGGGTAGTTCCTAAATTAGGTATCTACGGTTAAAACAGCGACTTTCTTCCTGTTTCCAAATCGCAGATTAATCTAAATCTGAAGTCAGTATCCTGCTCATAGCAGATTCTAAACATCAGTATATATTTATGTACCACACTAAGTATTTAAAATCCAATTTTAATACTAGTAGTGAGCATATTTATGACAAACATATTTAAAGCCGGAGCCTTACACCATCTTTAATTCCTTCATGTCTGCCTTGTCCAAATGGCAGTCACGCTTCCGCGATCCCGTTTGCCACAATTTAGGCAGACATTTTGGGATATGTCCTTTATTTTCCTAGAAGATTATAATGATTTTGCCTTTGCCATTTTCCACATTCCATCAGCCTTTGGCCAAGCCTTGGGTTTCTAGAATATCGAAGTAAGGTGCGCCTTGCGCTACTTGCCTTATTGCAAAGTTTGGCTTTATCTCCTTGAGAATAGCCATTAACTCTCTAAGAGTTTACAATTGCAATTTAGTACTTCTTAAATCTAAAGATAGATCTTTGAAGATCTTTCAATTTCAATATCATACTATAAGGATCTAATCCTTAGTTCTGATTAAGACATTAAGGAGTCTATTTGGCAAGTTTAATGGATTAAGCACTAAAGTTATCATCACATGAATCTTCCAAAGATAATGCTCTACTATTTGCTTAATTCATGGCTTAGGCCTAATATGTTATTTTATCAAATAAAGTAACTTTTTAGTTTCCAAGACCATCCTGAATTTTTTTTCCCAATTTGAAAATTAAACCATTTAAATACATTTTCTCTAGGATTATGTTTTAAATGTCAATCTTTCAATTTTATCTTGATTCTAATAGTCCAACTATTTAATCAACGATTTAGGTACTATTTATTATAATGATTATTATAGTCAAACTATTTAATCATCTATAATTTAATTGTTTGAATACAGTCCAACTGTTAATTAAAACAACGATTAAATATTAGTCCAACTAACATTTAATTTATTTGACCAATGATTTTTATGATTGAGCGCGTATGGCAAGTAATTAAACGAATATTGCAAATTTAATTCTTGCCTCCCACTATTTTTCGGCGAGCCTCTAACCCTCTATCGAGTACTCGGGAAACCGTGTTTCCTAGTGGGCTAGGATCCTGTTAAATGTCACACAATCTTGACTTTGGCCAACAAATTGTATGATAATTAACTAGGTAGATCTCTAAGATCAATTGGATCCAATCCAATTCCTAGATCCAGTAGGGGGACATCCAAGTCCGAAAAATTCTTTTCCTATTTATGCCAATATATCCAATATATTGCCTAACCGTTTTCCTCTGAATCAACTAAGCCTTGGCTTTGGCACAACAAACTTAGTGATCCCAGTTAAGCGTAACCCATTGACCATGGAAAGCTTCGTAATCAATGTCGATTGACAATAAGTGGTCTTGACTTTGGCCAACAAACCACAACTTGGACAAGACAATTATATGGAACAAAGCTCTTGTGATTCAAACACATGCTCGACGGACAAAGGCCTTGACTTTGGCCAACAAGCCAATGCCAATCTTAGATCTTGAGTAAGAATCACTCAATGGAAGGAAAAACGCTTAATATTTTTGTGATGGTTTTTCGCGTGCAAATTGGCAACCAATTTATTATCTTTGTTAAGTTCAAATCATCATACACCCTTAAAAATGCATTCTAAAAACATAATAAAGGGCGTATAAAAAAAGTAATAATGATATGCGGGTGGATACTTAACACATTGATCCTAGATCAAATCTCTCATTTTCCTCTCTCCCGCTAGCACAAGTATTTGCTTCTACCCGTTACACTACACTTCTAAAGAAACCTCATTTACATTGAGGGGAATAGGTGAGAAGAGAATACAAAGAGTAAGGAGGTAATAAGGCTGGACGCGCAGGTCCAATTAATAAATTCCAAATTTATTACAACAATTTCTAAAATTGCCCCACCCATCTAATATCCATCTGATATGCATTATTCATGCATCGCAACCATGTATTCACACAAGCATGCTATCAATCAATCTAATCAAATTAATTAATCTGATAATTAATGACCATCCAATGTTCAAACAACGATTTGATTTTGCTCGAGTCAAACTCGTTTTGCGAATAAGTACTCAAAGTACAAATTCTTGAATTAAATTAAACTACAAAATTAAATCCAATTTAATATTTATTTAATACTAATTCGCTATTTAATTCCAAATTAAATATTACACTTTATTAACGAACATTTACTACTTAAATTCCAAATTTAATCGTTACGGGTCTGAAAGGCCGATTAACATCCAATGTTAATTTAATTAAAGTCCAATGGGATTTTAATTAATTTCTTAATGCGTGGACTTTTGGTCAACTCGGGTCAAACCCAATAACCAAAGCCCAATCAAGGAGTAACCCCCATAAGCCTAGAAATCAATTTAGGCCCATTAGACCCAATTAAATAATTAAAGGTCCATTAGTCGCATTTGGGCTTTATGGAAGCGGTTTTGGGCCCAATTGGATCCAACCAATTTAGCCTAAACCTAACTTGGTACAACCAAGCCCAATAAGCCCATTTACAACATTACAAGCCCAAATCCAATTTTAAGCCCAATTATAATTAAAATACAAAAACCCAATTTTACAATTTAATTACATAAAGTGCATTACATAATTAATTACCCAATTAACATTTCTAAAACATCAATTAGCCTAATTAATCATGCTCTTTAACATCAAATAGTGTCCAACACAATTTAATCAAAAATCAAACCCAATACATGCTCAACAAGTCTCGGCAATATAGGGGATTTTATGTCCGAATCGAATTCAATCCAATTAAATCCAATTCGACAATAAATCATCATTCCCAATTGATTTCCAACACATCCAATGATCAAAAAATCAAAAAATCCAAGACATTAAGGCTAGTTGACATTCAGCCAACACATCAAAATTGGGGAAAAATGTTCATTACAATTTTTCTTGAAATTGATCAAATCAAACATCAATTAAAACACATTTAAGCATATTCTTTCATCGAATTTCATAAAATCATGCTCAAAATCAATTTACCCAATTTTTAGCCCTAAATCAAATTTCATGCTTTTACTCCGCTATGATACGAATTGTTGGAGTTCTACGGTCCCGAGGATCGAATAACCAAGAAAGAAATAAGTATGAATACAAATGAGGAAGTTGCGGAATACTTACATCAATCGGTTGAGCGACGCGGTGGATAACAAAAATCTGGTTTCAGCCCTCTGTCATGCTCGGCACTTCACTGGTTTCCTCCTCCAAGAATTCGGCCATTGATGTCCATAAAAGCTCCAAGCTTTGTTATAAACTTCCATGCTCATGGGTGGACTTCCCTATCAACTTCGTATGACTCCGTAGTGTGCTAGCACTTAAGAAATTTGCCACAAATTTCCCACTTTGCTTCCCTTCACTGTCACGGTTTTGCCTAGCAAAAAACAGAAGAAAAATACCCAAATGGGCGTGAGAGAGGAGGTGGGAAGAAGAGAGAGAGATGGAAATGTGGTTATGTTAAATTGATTTCCAAAATCAATAAATAAACATATACCAAATTTTTGAAAAGCTTTCAAAAAGTCAACACAAAATTTGCTCCAAAATTGGCATTAAATGCTATCCACCAACTCAAATCAATCACAAGCGACATGTTGTCAATCACTCAAAGTGATTATGATTTGACCTTTTGTGCGCACTAGCGATTTGACACTTGATTTGACTTGCGTGCCGCACTCGAATTCGAAATGCGAATGCGCTCGCAAACAATCCCGGGCTCGGGTTCGCTAATTCCAAATCAATGAATTTTCCGTTGCGACGTAATTAAATGATTATGCCTACCGAAATCACTATTCACGTCGCTAACGAATTAATTCTAAATTAACTCGTTCGCCCGAATTAAAATCCGATTTTAATTCCGCGTCGAAATCTAATTTCGATTAATATATCGAATATATTAATTTATCGATTAATTCCAAATTAATTGTTTTCTCTCTTTCTATGATATTTTATCCCAGATAAAATATCTCTGTAATTAATCACAGATTAATTTTCTCTCTCATCCAATTAATCCCAGATTAATTAAAGTGCGAGTCATACGTCATCGGTGAATCTTCGGGAAGCGACCCATGAGATCCCCGAATATGTTGGCTGTAAATTCGGTCGTCGGACTATCCGAACACGTAAGTACCTAGTACTACGTTTTTACCGATTTACAAGACAAGGTTGTCTTCTAGCAAAGCGCCATGCCTACCCAATTCTCCAGAAACATGCTTATAGGAAAAAGTGGATCTATATCAGGCGTAGTATATGTAGTATTGCGTATTTCGATCCAGTATCAGATGATCACATGCAAGGCCTGGGGTGGTACAGTGTCTGCCCCGTACGAAGCATATATCGGATTACGAGCAATTAGTCTCTTTATTTCGGATAATCATGACCAGTCATATTATCCGATGTTGCAACCCTTAGAGAACCAGTTTTGTATCCCACGCGATCATCATCTCCATATGACTGGAGTGATACTTCCGTCTTGACATCACACACCCAACAAACTACGATCTCAATATACCAAGCAGAGGCTACACAGAACCTGTTAAAGCCCTGGACGACCAAAACCAAAGCATATTGATTGTCGCAAGTATTAGCGGTGCAAGTCTCAGGTTAAGACCAAATACACCTACCCTGATTTCGGACTTCCATAAACACATAGTCATACTACCAATGGAATTTCGAGGGGGTCTATCCAGAGCGAAGCTGTTTCCCGTACCATCGGTAAAACACAACCTCCTATTACACTTGCATGAGTATCCTATACCCAAATATATGAGAACTATGTTGTCGTGCCCTCATAACACGCATAAGTGTAATACTAGTCTTTTACGCATTTATCGATGTCCAATCTCGATAATACTCTGACTAGGGATATTTAATGATTTATTCTCAATCCTGGAACAAATCATAAGGACCTCCTATCATTTATACATCTAGGTGATCTAATCACAAATGATAAGAGAGCAATCTCCTTTGTCACATAGTTAATTGTACAACAACATCACCATGATCTGTACAAATAGTGACGCTATGATCATATTGTCCAACAATCTCCCACTTGGCCTATAGCCAGTCACTCGAGTGTCTACACCCGAACTGTTGGATAATATGACCCATAGCGTCACTATTTGTACAGATCACGGTGTTGTTGTACAAATTAACTATGTGACAAGGAAATTGCACTCTCATCATTTATGATTAAATCACCATAAATATATAAATGAAGAGAGGTCCATATGATTAGTTCCTGGATTGAGAATGATATGAGACAGTATCAATCCCCGAAGGATTAATCATTAAATATCCCTAGCCGGAGTATTATCGAGACAAGACATCGATAATGCGGAATAGGCTAGTATTACACTTGTGCGCGTTGTGAGGGCACAACGGCATAGTTCTCATATATATAAGTATTGGATACTTATGCAAGTGCGATAGGAGGTCGTGTTTCACCGATGGTACGGGAAACAGCTTCGCTCTGGATAGACCCCTCGGAATCTCATTGGTATTATGACTATGTGTCTATGGGAGGCCGAAGTCAAGGTAGGTGTGTATAGTCTTAACCTGAGACTTACATCGCTAATACTTACGATAATCGATAGACTTTGGTCTTGGTGGTACAGGGCTTTAACCGGTTCTACGTACACCACTTCTGGGTTTATCAGAGAGTCGTAGTGTATTGGGTGTGATGTCAAGACGGAAGTATCACTTCAGTCATATTGGAGATGATGTCACGCAGGATACGGTACTAGTGCTCTTAAGTGTTGCGCAACCATCGGGATATTATGACTAGGTCATGCATATCCGATTATAGAGACTAGTTACCAGACATCCGACATGTGCTTCGGACGGGGCAGACACTTATCCAGCCCCAGCCCTAGCACGTGACTATCCGATACTGGCCGATATACACAATACTACGGTATACTACGCTTGATACAGATCTATATATTCCTGTAAGAATATTTCTGGAGAATTGGGTAGGCATGGCGCTTTGCTAGAAGCCAACCTTGTCTTGTAAATCGGTATAAACGTAGTACGAGGTACTTGCGTGTTCGGATAATCCGACGACCGTATTTACTGCCAACATATCCGAGATCTCATGGGTCGCTTCCTGAAGATTCACCGATGATGTATAACTCGCACTTTAATTAATCTGGGATTAATTAGAAGAGAGAGAAAATAATCTGGGATTAATTGCGGAGATATTTTATCTGGGATAAAATATTAATTAAAGAGAGAGAACGATTAATTTGGAATTAATCGATAAAATAATATATTCGATATATTATAAGAAATTGGATTTCGACGCGGAATTAAAATTAGATTTTAATTCGGGCGAACGAATTAATTTAGAATTAATTCGTTAGCGACGTGAATAGTGATTTCGTTAGGCGTAATCATTTAATTACGACGCGACGGAAAATTCGTTAATTTGGAATTAGCGAACCCGAGCCCGAGAGTGATTGCGAGCGCATTCGCATTTCGAATTCGAGCGCGGCACGCAAGTCACATCAAGCGTCAAATCGTTAGTCACATCATGCGTCAAATCAATTGTCACTTTGAGTGATGTGACTTGACAACATGTCACTTTTAAAGTGATGTGATGTGACTTAAAGTAAAAAGTAGAAATGATGAAAAGCATTAATAGACTTTTGCTTTTTTAACTTTTGACATATATGAAAAATGATTTATATATTGTTTTTGTTTTTGGAAAATAAAAATAAATACATAAACCAAAAATCATTTTCTCTCTCTCACTCACCACTCACGGTATTCTCCTTTTCCCTCTCTTTTCATCTTCCTCTCATCACGGCTTCAAGCCGATTTTCTTCTCTAATCTTTGGTAAGACCGAAATTTTGAGAAGCAAATTGAAGATGAGTAGTGCTAGCACACAATGGGTTTATTTATGGTGATAGGGAAACGAATTTGTGAGCTTGGAAAGCTTGAAGCTTGAAGCTTCCATGGTGTTTTCATCAATGGCCGAACATGGAGGAGGCAAACCAGTCCCCAAACCGAGCAGTCCACTGCATGAGGAAGCTACTGCCGAGCTTGATGTGCATCAAAAACGCAACTTGTTCTTCATTTCATCAAAACCCATCAATGTGAGTATGAATTCCGCCTTACTCCTTTGTGTATTCAACTCGTTTTTATGCATGTTTGTGATCCTTGGGACTTGATTGAAACTCAACAATGGTATCTTGAGCTATTGGTTGCATAAAACGAATTTAGGGTTCTTGAGCAAAATTTGGGGCTTTTTGATTTAAGCATGATTTTGACAAATTGTTTGTTTAAGAATGCTTGTATATGAATTAATTAGAGTTATATGTAATCAATTTGATGAAAAATTAATTGGATTGATTTTCCCCAATTTGCTTAATGTTGGCCAAAACTTTAATTTGGGTAAACTCAATTTGAGCATCAAATGATTAAATTGTTTAGTATAGTATGCTTGAATGAGTTTGAATTGATGTTGTGCATAATCAATTTCATGAAATTTGGTTGGATCCATTTTCCCTAAATTTGGGCATGACAAATTTGGGTAAACTTGATTTTGAGCATGTTTAATGAAATTGGATGATTTAGAATGCTTGAATGTTGTTTAATTGATGATTGATTAGATCAATTTGATGAAAAGTGTTTGGAACAATTTTTCCCCAATTTGCTTGTGATGGCCGAATTTGGCAAGTGCCCTAATGTCTTGGTTTTTTGATTTTTTGTTCATTGGATGACTTAGAAATCATTTGGGGATGTTGAATTTATGTTTGATTGGGTTCAATTGGATTGAATTTGATTTGGGCATAATTTCCCTCTTTGGCCGAGACTTTAGCATGTATAAATTGGGTTTGATTTTGATTTAATTATGTTGGACATGATTAATTGATGTTAAGCATGATTAATTGGACAAATTGATGTTTTGGAAACTTTGATTTGGGCAATTAATAATGCTATACACTTTAGGTAATTTAATTGGAAATTTGGAATTTTTTGAAATTAAATTATTGGGCTTAAAATTGGATTTGGGCTTTTAAAGTTGTTATTGGGTTTATTGGACTTTGTTGTACAAAGTTGGTTTAGGCCAAAATTGGTTGGATCCAATTAGGCCCAAAACCGCTTCCAAAAGGCCAAATGCAACTAACCGTTTAATTGGGCCTAATGGGCCTAAATTAATTTATGGGCTTATGGGGTAACTCCCGGATTGGACTTTGGTTGCAGGTTTGACCCGAGTTGACCAAAAGTCCACGCCTCAAGAATTAATTAAAAGCCCATTGGACTTTAATTAAATTAATATTGGATATTAATCGGGCTTTGAGACCCGTAACGATTAAATTTGGAATTTAAGTCGTAAAGGTTTATTTTATAAAGTGTAATATTTAATTTGGAATTAAATAATGAATTAGAATTAAATGCGTATTAAATTGGGTTTAATTATGTAATTTAATTTAATTCGTAGAAATCGTACTTTGAGTACGTGTTCGCAATACGAGTTTGACTCGAACAAAATCAAATCTTTGTTTGAACATTGGATGATCACTAATTATCAAGATTAATTAATTTTATTAGATTGATTGATAACATGCTTGTATGAATACATGGTTGTGATGTTTGAATAATGTATATCGGATGGATATTAGCCGGGTGGGGCGATTTTGGAAATTGTAATAAATTTGATTTATTAATTGGAATTGCGAGTCCAGCCTTATCTCCTATTCTTTGTATTCTCTTCTCACCTATTCCCCTCTATGTATATGAGGTTTCTTTAGAAGTGTAGTGTAACGGGTAGAAGTAAATACATGTGCTAGCGGGAGAGAGAAAATGAGAGATTTGATCTAGGATCAATGTAAAATATCCATCCGCATATCATTATTATTTTATTTCATACTCGCTTTATTATGTGTTTAGAATGCATGCTTAAGGGTGTATGATGATGAGACCTTAATAAAGATAATAAATTGGTAGCCAATTGCACACGAAAAACCCTCATAAAATATCATGCGTTTTTCCTTCCATTGAGTGATTCTTACTCAAGATCTGAGATTGGCAGGGGTTGTTGGCCAAAGTCAAGCCCTTGTCCGTCGAAGATGTGTTTTTATCACGAGGCTTTGTTCCATATCGGTGTCGTGTCCAAGTTGTGGTTTGTTGGCCAAATTCAAGACCACTTCTTGTCCATTGACATTGATTACGAAGCTTCCATGTCAATGGGTCCGCGCTTGACTGGGATCACTAGGTTTGTTGTGCCAAAGCCAAGGCCTAGTTGATTCAGAGGAAAAAGGTTAGGGTATACATTCGATGTATAGGCATATATAAGATATATGTTTAGGACTTGGATGTCCACCTACTGGATCTAGGAGTTGGATGAGATCCAATTGATCTTAGAGATCTACCTAGTTAATTATCATACAATTTGTTGGCCAAAGTCAAGATTGTGTGATATTTAACGGGATCCTAGCCCACTAGGAAACACGGTTTCCCGAGTACTCGACAGAGGGTTAGAGGCTCGACGAAAAATAGTGGGAGGCAAGAATTGAATTTGCAATACTCGTTCAATTACTCGCCATACGCGCTCATTTAAATTATTTCGTCATTAGATTAAATGTTAGTTGGACAAATATTTAAATTGTTGTTTTAATAAACAGTTGGACTGTATTATACTTGATTATATATAATTGGATTATATTAATCAATATATTTGAATTAATTAATTTCAGTTTACAGTTGATTTTATAATTGGATTATAGTAATCAATGTAATTGAGGTTAATTAATTTGGATTATATTTGATTATATAGTTGGACTATTATAATCATTATAATATATATAGTACCACTAATCGTTGATTAAATAGTTGGACTATTGTAATCAAGATAAAATTGAAAAGTGGATATTTAAAATATAATCTCGGATTAAAATATTTTAAATGATTTAATTTTCAAATTGGGGAAAAATAATAGGTTAATTTATTTGATAAAATAACTTATTATACCTTAAGCCCAAAATTAAGCAAAATAAGTAGAGCATAAAATCTTTGGAAGATTTATGTGATGATGACTTTAATGCTTAATTTAATATACTTGTCATAAATCTAATTTTAGATTTAAGAAGTATTAAAATTGCAATTTATAATTCTTGGAGAATTAATTGACTATTCTAGATGAGATAAAGTCAAAGTTTGCAATTGGGCATGTAGCACGAGGTGCACATCGTTTCGATTTCCGAAACCCAAGGCTTGGCCTAAGGTTTCTGAAATATTGAAAGGATAATTGACATATCCCAAAGTGACTACCATTTGGATATGGCAGACACGAAGGAATTAAAGAAAGGGCAAGGATCTTACTTACTTTAAAAATGTTTGTCTTAGTTATGTTCACAGCTAGTATTAAAATTAGATTTTAAATACTTAGTGTGGTACATAAAATATATGTATTGATGTTCAGAATCTGCTTTGAGCAGGATACTGACTTCAAGCTGAGATTGCTCTGCGAATCGGAAACGGGACGAAAGTCGCTGTTTCGACCCTAGATACCTAAGTTTAGGAACTACCCTTTGGGTATATACTAAATTAGGAACTGTTATAATGTAACTAGTTTGACTAGAGACATTATCTCTATATCAGTGTTTAATCCGTTGCGGATAAAACCTTTATATTATAGAACACTAAGTGTTTATTATATAAAGATGATACTGAGATAAATACATTAGATGTAAATAACAGAATTTATATTTTGAATATAATTAAAATCTCAAACATATAAAAAGACAAATAAATAGCTCAAATTGATTTGATCAATAGAGACTTATTTGTGGCATTGTTGTCTAGGACACAATTTAACGAGACTCGTATATCCACACTTTTGAAGAGTGGGTACTAGGACTGATTTGACTATTCAAATAAGGTCTGCGAATCTAGTTTATTAGGTAAAGTACCTAAAATACTATTTACTTGGTAATAGTAAAAGGGCCACCGATCTGTTAGCCCTATTCATGGTGAAGTTAGTGGGCCCATATCTAGCTAGGCTAGATGTGAACATGAATATTTCGTGACCTAAACGGATGTGGCATCACGTTATGGTTATGTGTTTCTTTTGAAGAACACAATCGGAAACTTTTAGAGTTTCGACACGAAATAGACAAACAGATCGGCTATAGTATTATTCCGCCACGGTAAGACCGTAATGGAAAATACTTAAGCAGTAAGTTTCGTATATACATGAAAGAGTATAGTATTCTTTCAAATGAGGACTCCTCTCGGAACACGTCAAAGTGACGGTGTGTCCGAACGGATTAACCGAATCATGTTAGACATGATAAGGCTAATCATGAGTCTTCTGAGCTACCATTTCCTTCAACGGATAAGTTTTAACAGTGCAATAACTTATTTAGAATAAGGTTCCATATAAATCTGTTTGACAGATGTCATATAGGATATGAACAGGGAAGAAACGAGGTTTCTCATTCCTGATAATTTGGGTATGCCAGGCATAACGTTTGGATGATACCAAACTAAGGACCCAAATTGGATAAGTGCCAATATAGGTTATCCTAAGGGAAACCATAAGTATAGTACTTATAAATCTCACATGAGAACAATGTGATTGTTGCTCACCATGCGGTTTTCCTAAGAGGAATACCGATATGCAGTGGTCAGTGGGAGGATAGTGATACTCGATGAAAATCGGAGTAATACTGTTCAAGGCACGAAGTCCTTAATGGAACACAAATAGTTCATCTATGATGAATCTATACCATTAATCTTCGAATACACAAGAACTGAGTAGATCGGATAGAGTCAGAAAACGACCTAGGGTATGGGTTTCTGATCTAACCTCATAAAGATGTCAATCTTATGAAGGTACATCCACCGACTACGTTTCAAGGAAGTGATACGAGGTATCGACTCCCTATTATGGCAAAGTGCCATGAGTCCGAAATGGATTCCATGTATAACAACTATTTTGGATACTAGTTGTTGTACCACAAGGCATTGCGCCTATGGTACATTAAACGTCTTCAGGGAAGACATACATGGAAGGCAACATACCAACGTACAAAGCCGGGCTTTTGACGAAAAGATATCGTTATCAACATTGTGTTAATACGGTTCAACCTTTTACCTGTTGCCATGGTAAATCCATTTGAAGAAGATGCTTGTTGATAACTGCATATTTCATCTATGAAATGTGTCAGTTGCAGATCAAAATCGCTTTCCTGAAAAGGAAACCTTTTGGAGGATGCTTACAACATCCTGACGATTTTGTATAACCGACAAACAAGGTTTGTGGGTTATTCGATCCATGTTTGGATTGAAGCAAGCATAAGGTTCTTGGAACTGACGTTTTGAAATAATCATAATAGTTTATGATTTGACTCAAAACGAAATAATTCTTGTGTATATAAGGAGGTTAGTGGGAGAGGTCACTGACAATGAAATTCCCATAAAACAATCGGTGAAAGCTTGGCTTTCATAAGAAATTCTCTGTAGAATTCTGGGGAGTAACAACCTTTATTCAAGGAATAAAGATCTACTGGGCTAGATTTGGAGTTGTTAACACTCTCTGAGAAATTGTACATTTAAAATGTACTTGTATTGGTGTCTCATACGCTTTGAGCATATGGAGTCACAATCGGGTCAATCCAAGTGATAGTCACTGGATTGAAGATTAAGAACATCTGTTAGTATCTGAGAGAACTAAAGATGTTGTCTTAAACTATGGAGATGGAGAACTTGAAGTGACTGGGATCACTGCTGCAAGTTTCCAAACCGGTAAATATGCGGTACTATAAAGTTTGAATAATGGGACAGTGAGCTGGAAATCTTCCGAGCAAGATAACTGTTGCCGAATAAACAACAAATGCGGATTATTGCTGCAGCTGAGGCAGCAAAAGAAGCCATTTGGATCGAAAATAAATCTAATTAGATTAGATATAGTTCTTTTAGCAGCTGAGCTAGGCGTCAGCACAGGCTAAGGAATTAAAGGTCTCATCGACGATCCAGATATATACTTCTATATCATCTGATTCGTTCGGATCATACATCGTGGCGATGTGATGATCGTGTAAATCGCGTCAGACGATAATTAAACAAATCCGCTGACGAAAATCTTTCTCAGCAATTTGAGCGAACCGTACATAGTTCGGGTGTGGGACACTCGAGTGACTGGCTATGTGCCAAGTGGGAGATTGTTGGATAATATGACCCATAGCGTCACTATTTGTACAGATCACGGTGTTGTTGTACAAATTAACTATGTGACAAGGAAATTGCACTCTCATCTTTGTGATTAAATCACCATAATATATAAATGAAGAGAGGTCCATATGATTAGTTCCTGGATTGAGAATGATATGAGACAGTATCAATCCCCGAAGGATTAATCATTAAATATCCCTAGCCGGAGTATTATCGAGACAGGACATCGATAATGCGGAATAGGCTAGTATTGCACTTGTGTGCGCGTTGTGAGGGCACAACGGCATAGTTCTCATATATATAAGTATTGGATACTTATGCAAGTGCGATAGGAGGTCGTGTTTCACCGATGGTACGGGAAACAGCTTCGCTCTGGATAGACCCCTCGGAATCCCATTGGTATTATGACTATGTGTCTATGGAGGCCGAAGTCAGGTAGGTGTGTATAGTCTTAACCTGAGACTTACATCGCTAATACTTACGATAATCGATAGACTTTGGTCTTGGTGGTACAGGGCTTTAACCGGTTCTGCGTACACCACTTCTGGGTTTATCAGAGAGTCGTAGTGTATTGGGTGTGATGTCAAGACGGAAGTATCACTTCAGTCATATTGGAGATGATGTCACGCAGGATACGGTACTAGTGCTCTTAAGTGTTGCGCAACCATCGGGATATTATGACTAGGTCATGCATATCCGATTATAGAGACTAGTTACCAGACATCCGACATGTGCTTCGGACGGGGCAGACACTTATCCAGCCCCAGCCCTAGCACGTGACTATCCGATACTGGGCCGATATACACAATACTACGGTATACTACGCTTGATACAGATCTATATATTCCTGTAAGAATATTTCTGGAGAATTGGGTAGGCATGGCGCTTTGCTAGAAGCCAGCCTTGTCTTGTAAATCGGTATAAACGTAGTACGAGGTACTTGCGTGTTCGGATAATCCGACGACCGTATTTACTGCCAACATATCCGGAGATCTCATGGGTCGCTTCCTGAAGATTCACCGATGATGTATAACTCGCACTTTAATTAATCTGGGATTAATTAGAAGAGAGAGAAAAATAATCTGGGATTAATTGTGGAGATATTTTATCTGGGATAAAATATTAATTAAAGAGAGAGAACGATTAATTTGGAATTAATCGATAAAATAATATATTCGATATATTATAAGAAATTGGATTTCGACGCGGAATTAAAATTAGATTTTAATTCGGGCGAACGAATTAATTTAGAATTAATTCGTTAGCGACGTGAATAGTGATTTCGTTAGGCGTAATCATTTAATTACGACGCGACGGAAAATTCGTTAATTTGGAATTAGCGAACCCGAGCCCGAGAGTGATTGCGAGCGCATTCGCATTTCGAATTCGAGCGCGGCACGCAAGTCACATCAAGCGTCAAATCGTTAGTCACATCATGCGTCAAATCAATTGTCACTTTGAGTGATGTGACTTGACAACATGTAACTTTATTAAAGTGATGTGATGTGACTTAAAGTAAAAAGTAAATGATGAAAAGCATTAATAGACTTTTGCTTTTTTAACTTTTGACATATATGAAAAATGATTTATATATTTGTTTTTGTTTTTGGAAAATAAAAATAAATATAAACCAAAAATCATTTTCTCTCTCTCTCTCACTCACCACTCACGGATCCCTCCTTTTCCTCTCTTTTCATCTCCTCTCATTCACGGCTTCAAGCCGATTTTCTTCTCTAAATCTTTTGGTAAGACCGAAATTTTGAGAAGCAAATTGAAGATGAGTAGTGCTAGCACACACATGGGTTATATTATGGTGATAGGGAAACGAATTTGTGAGCTTGGAAAGCTTGAAGCTTGAAGCTTCCATGGTGTTCATCAATGGCCGAACATGGAGGAGGCAAACCAGTCCCCAACCGAGCAGTCCACTGCATGAGGAAGCTACTGCCGAGCTTGATGTGCATCAAAAACGCAACTTGTTCTTCATTTCATCAAAACCCATCAATGTGAGTATGAATTCCGCCTTACTCCTTTGTGTATTCAACTCGTTTTTATGCATGTTTGTGATCCTTGGGACTTGATTGAAACTCAACACGAACTATGTACGGTTGGCTCAAACTGCTGAGAAAAGCTTTCGTCACCGGATTTGCATGATTATCATCTGATGCGATTTATTTTCGATCATCACATCGCCACGATGTATGATCCGAACGAATCAGATGAATATCGAAGTATATATCTGGATCATTGATGAGACCATTAATTGTTTAGCTTGCGCTGACGCCTAGCTCAGCTGCTAACAGAACTTTATCTAATCTAATTAGATTTATTATTGACCCAGATGGCTTCTATTGCTGCCTCAGCTACAGCAATAACCCGCATTTCTTGTTTATTCGGTAACAGTATCTTGCTTGGAAGATTTCCAGCTCACTGTACCGTTATTCAAACTGTATAGTACCGTTTGCGACTTATAATCGTCTTTATCGGTTAGGAAACTTGCTACAGTGATCCCAGTCACTTCATGTTCTCCTTCTCCATAGTATAAGATAGCATCCTTAGTTCTCTAAGAAACTAATGGATGTTCTTAATATCAATCCAGTGACTATCACTTGGATTGGCCTATTTGTGAATCCATATGCTCAAAGCGCATGAGACACCAGGTCACGTACATTTTTCAATGTATGATTTCTCAGAGAGTATTTATGAAAGCTAAGCTTTCACCGATTTGTTTTATGTGAATATCATTTCCAAGAAATGACATATTATCATTGTTTATCGGATAGCCACTGTCAGTGCGCTCCCACTAACCCTCTTCTATACACAAGAATCATTTCATTTTGAATTAAATCATAAACTATTATGATTCCAAGAACTCTATGCTTACTTCAATCCAAACATGAATCGAATAACCTACAAACCTTGTTTGCTTGTTATGGTACGACAAAAACGACAGGATGTTGTAAACATCCTCCAAAAGGTTTCCGTTTAAGGAAAGCGATTTTCCCGTTCAGCTGACATGTTTCATAAATGAAACATGCAACATTAGCAAGCATTATCCAAATGGATTTACCGTGGCAACATGACAAAGGTTGAATCATAATCAACACAATGTTGATAACGATACCTTTCCGCTACAAGCCTAGCTTAGTACATTGGTATGTTGCCTTCCATGTATATCTTCCTTAAAGACTTATATAGTACCAATAGGCACAATGCCTTGCGGTACATCAACTAGTATCCAAACATAGTTGATATACATGGAATCTATATCAGATTCATGGCACTTTGCTATAATAGGGAGTCGATATTTTGTATCACTTCCTCATACGTAGTCAGTTGGTATACCTCAAAAGATTAACATCTTTATGAGGTGAGATCAGAAACCCATACCCCAGGTTGTTTTCTGATTCTCTCCGACATACGTGGTTCTTATGTATTCGAAGATTACTGGTATAGTTTCATCCTTGATGAACTATTTGTGTTCCATTAAGGAATCGGTGCCTGGAACAGTATTACTCCGATTTTCATCGAGTTTTACTTTCTTCCCACTTACCACTGCATATAGGTATTCCTCTCAGGAAAACCGCATGGTGAGCAATAATAAAATTGTTCTCTTGTGAGTTGTATAAGTACTATACTTTGGTATCCCTAGGATAACCTACAATTGACACTTATCCAATTTGGGTTTTAGTTTGGTATCATTCAAACATATGCCTAGTATACCTAAGTTTCTTTTCCTGTTCATATCTAATATGAAATATGTCAAACAGATTTTATGGAACCTCATTCAAAATAAGTTCTTGCACTGTTAAAGTGTATCCTTTGAAGGAAATTGTAGCTCAGAGCGACTCATGATTAACCTTATCATGTCTAACAAAATTCGGTTTATCCTGTTCAGACACAACGTCAAATTGACGTGTTCTGGGAGGAGTCCTCATTGAAAGAATACTATACTCTTTCAAGTATATTAGAAACTTATTGCTTAAGTATTTTCATCATGGTCTAACCATGATGGTTTTATACTTTAGCCGATCTGTTTGTCTATTTCGTGTCGAAACATTAAAAGTTTTCGATTTGTGTTTTAAAAGAGACATATAACCATAACGCAATGCCACATCCGTAAAGGTCACGAAATATTCATATCCACCTCTAGCCTAGCTAGACATGGGCCCACTTGCTTCACTATGAACTAGGGCTAACAGATCTGTGGCATTTGCACTTTTACCAAGTAAATAATGTTTTAGGCACTTTGCCCAATAAACTAGATTCGTAGACTTTATTTGAATATGATCAAATTAGTCCTAGTACCCACTCTTCAAAAGTGTGGATATACGAGTCTTGTTTAATTGTGTCCAAGACAACAATGCCACTTATTAGTTTCTTCTGATCAAACCAGTTTGAGCTATTTGTTTGTCATTTTATACGTTTGAGATTTATTTATATTCAAAATATAAATATTGTTATTTCACATCAAATGTGTTTATCTCAATATCATCTTTATATAATAAAACACTTCAGTGTTTTAAAATATAAAGGTATATCCACAACGAATTATACACTGATACAAAGATAATGTCTTTAGTCAAACTAGTTACATTATAACAGTTTCCTAATTTAAGTACACACCCAAAGGGTAGTTCCTAAATTAGGTATCTACGGTTAAAATAGCGACTTTCGTCCCATTTCCAAATCGAAGATTAATCTCAATCTGAAGTCAGTATCCTCCTCATAGCAGATTCTGAACATCAGTATATATTTATGTACCACACTAAGTATTTAAAATCCAATTTTAATACTAGTAGTGAACATATTTATGACAAATATATTTAAAGCCGGAGCCTTGCACCATCTTTAATTCCTTCATGTATGCCTTGTCCAAATGGCAATCACGCTTCCGCGATCCCGTTTGCCACAATTTAGGAAAACATTTTGGGATATGTCATTTATCTTCCTAGAAGATTACAATGATTTTGCCTTTGCCCTTTTCCACATTCCAGAAGCCTTTGGCCAAGCCTTGGGTTTCTAGAATATCGAAGTAAGGTGCGCCTTGCGCTACTTGCCTTATTGCAAAGTTTGGCTATATCTCCTTGAGAATAGCCATTAACTCTCTAAGAGTTTACCATTGCAATTTAGTACTTCTTAGATCTAAAGATAGATCTTTGAAGATCCTTCAATTTCAATATCATACTATAAGGATCTAATCCTTAGTTCTGATTAAGAAATTAAGGAGTCTATTTGGCAAGTTTAATGGATTAAGCACTAAATTTATCATGACATGAATCTTCCAAAGATCATGCTATACTATTTGCTTAATTCATGGCTTAGGCCTAATATGTTATTTTATCAAATAAAGTAACTTATTAGTTTCCAAGACCATCCTGAAATTTTATTCCAAATTTGAAAATTAAATCATTTAAATATATTTTCCCTAGGATTATGTTTTAAATGTCAATCTTTCAATTTTATCTTGATTCTAATAGTCCAACTATTTAATCAACGATTTAGGTACTATTTATTATAATGATTATTATAGTCCAACTATTTAATCTTCTATAATTTAATTGTTTCAATACAGCCCAACTGTTAATTAAAACAACGATTAAATATTAGTCCAACTAACATTTAATTTATTTGACGAATGATTTTTATGATTGAGCGCGTATGGGAAGTAATTAAACGAATATTGCAAATTTAATTCTTGCCTCCCACTATTTTTCGGCGAGCCTCTAACCCTCTGTCGAGTACTCGGGAAACCGTGTTTCCTAGTGGGCTAGGATCCCATTAAATGTCACACAATCTTGACTTTGGCCAACAAATTGTATGATAATTAACTAGGTAGATCTCTAAGATCAATTGGATCCAATCCAATTCCTAGATCCAGTAGGGGACATCCAAGTCCGAAACATATATCCTATATATGCCAATATATCCAATATATTGCCTAACCTTTTTCCTCTGAATCAACTAAGCCTTGGCTTTCGCACAACAAACTTAGTGATCCCAGTTAAGCATAACCCATTGACCATGTAAAGCTTCGTAATCAATGTCGATGGACAAGAAGTGGTTTTAACTTTGGCCAACAAACCACAACTTGAACAAAGCTCTCGTGATTCAAACACATCCTCGACGGACAAAGGCCTTGACTTTGGCCAACAAGCCAATTCAAGTCTTAGATCTTGAGTAAGAATCACTCAATGGAAGGAAAAACGCTTAATATTTTGTGAGGGTTTTTCGCGTGCAAATTGGCAACCAATTTATTATCTTTGTTAAGGTCTCATCATCATACACCCTTAAACATGCATTCTAAACATATAATAAATTGTGTATAAATAAAGTAATAATGATATGCGGATGGATACTTAACACATTGATCCTAGATTAAATCTCTCCCTTTCCTCTCTCCCGCTAGCAGAAGTATTAGCTTCAACCCGTTACACTACACTTCAAAAGAAACCTCATTTACATTGAGGGGAATAGGTGAGAAGAGAATACAAAGAGTAAGGAGGTAATAAGGCTGGATGCGCATGTCCAATTAATAAATTCCAAATTTATTACAACAATTTCTAAAATTGCCCCACCCATCTAATATCCATCTGATATGCATTATTCATGCATCGCAACCATGTATTCACACAAGCATGCTATCAATCAATCTAATCAAATTAATTAATCTGATAATTAATGACCATCCAATGTTCAAACAACGATTTGATTTTGCTCGAGTCAAACTCGTTTTGCGAATAAGTACTCAAAGTACAAATTCTTGAATTAAATTAAACTACAAAATTAAATCCAATTTAATATGTATTTAATACTAATTCGGTATTTAATTCAAAATTAAATATTACACTTTATTAACGAACCTTTACGACTTAAATTCCAAATTTAATCGTTACGGGTCTCAACGCCCGATTAACATCCAATGTTAATTTAATTAAAGTCCAATGGGCTTTTAATTAATTTCTTAAGGCGTGGACTTTTGGTCAACTAGGGTCAAACCCAATAACCAAAGCCCAATCAAGGAGTAACCCCCATAAGCCTAGAAATCTATTTAGGCCCATTAGACCCAATTAAATAATTAAAGGTCCATTAGTCGCATTTGGGCTTTATGGAAGCGGTTTTGGGCCCAATTGGATCCAACCAATTTAGCCTAAACCTAACTTGGTACAACCAAGCCCAATAAGCTCATTTACAACATTACAAGTCCAAATCCAATTTTAAGCCCAATTATAATTAAATTACAAAAACCCAATTTTACAATTTAATTACATAAAGTGCATTACAAAATTAATTACCCAATTAACATTTCTAAAACATCAATTAGCCTAATTAATCATGCTCTTTAACATCAAAGAGTGTCCAACACAATTTAATCAAAAATCAAACCCAATACATGCTCAACAAGTCTCAGCAATATAGGGGATTTTATGTCCGATTCGAATTCAATCCAATTAAATCCAATTCGATATTAAATCATCATTCCCAATTGATTTCCAGCACATCCAATGATCAAAAAATCAAAAAATCCAAGAAATTAAGGCTAGTTGACATTCGGCCAACACATCAAAATTGGGGAAAAATGTTCCAAACAATTTTTCTTGAAATTGATCAAATCAAACTTCAATTAAAGCACATTTAAGCATATTCATTCATAGAATTTCATAAAATCATGCTCAAAATCAATTTACCCAATTTTAAGCCCTAAATCAAATTTCATGCTTTTACTCCGCTCTGATACCAATTGTTGGAGTTCTACGGTCCCGAGGATCGAATAACAAGCAAGAAATAAGTGTGAATACAAACGAGGAAGTTGCGGAATACTTACATCAATCGGTTGAGTGACGCGGTGGAAAAACAAAAATCTGGTTTCGGCCCTCAGTCATGCTCGGCTGTTCACTGGTTTCCTCCTCCAAGAATTCGGCCATTGATGTCCATAAAAGCTCCAAGCTTTGTTATAAACTTCCATGCTCATTGGTGGACTTCCCTATCACCTTCGCATGACTCCGTAGTGTGTTAGCACTTAAGAAATTTGCCACAAATTTCCCACTTTGCTTCCCTTCACTGTCACGGTTTTGCCCAGCAAAAAACAAAAGAAAAATGCCCAAATGGGCGTGAGAGAGAGAGGTGGAAGAAGAGAGAGAGATGGAAATGTGTTATATTAAATTGATTTCCAAAATCAATAAATAAAACATATACCAAATTTTTGAAAAAGATTTCAAAAAGTCAACACAAATTTGGCTCCAAATTTGGCATTAAATGCTATCCACCAACTCAGATCAATCACAAGTGACATGTTGTTAATCACTCAAAGTGACTTATGATTTGACGCTTGATGCGACTAGTGATTTGACGCTCGATTTGACTTGCGTGCCGCACTTGATTTTGAATGCGAATGCGCTCGCAAACAATCCCGGGCTCGGGTTCGCTAATTCCAAATCAATGAATTTTCCGTTACGACGTAATTAAATGATTATGCCTAGTGAAATCACTATTCACGTCGCTAACGAATTAATTCTAAATTAACTCGTTCACCCGAATTAAAATCCGATTTTATTTACGCGTCGAAATCAAATTTCTATTAATATATCGAATATATTAATTTATCGATCAATTCCAAATTAATCGTTTTCTCTATTTCTGTGATATTTTATCCCAGAAAAAATATCTCAGTACTTAATCCCAAATTAATTTTCTCTCTCATCAAATTAATCCCAGATTAATTAAAGTGCGAGTCATACATCAACGGTGAATCTTCGGGAAGTGACCCATGAGATCTCCGAATATGTTGGCAGTAAATTCGGTCGTCGGACTATCCGAACACGTGAGTACCTAGTACTATGTTTTTACCGATTTACAAGACAAGGTTGGCTTCTAGCAAAGCGCCATGCCTACCCAATTCTCCAGAAACATGCTTACAGGAATAAGTGGATCTATTACAGGCGTAGTATATGTAGTATTGCGTATTTCGATCCAGTATCAGATGATCACATGCAAGGCCTGGGGCTGGTACAACGTCTGCCTCGTACGAAGCATATATCGGATTACGAGCAACTAGTCTCTTTATTATCAGATAATCATTACCAAGTCATATTATCCCGATGGTTGCAACCCTTTAGAGAACCAGTTCTGTATTCCTACGCGATCATCATCTCCATATGACTGGAGTGATACTTCCGTCTTGACATCACACCCAACACACTACGATTCTCAATATACCAAGCAGAGGCGTACACAAAACCTGTTAAAGCCCTGGACGACCAAAACCAAAACATATTGATTGTCACAAGTATTAGCGATGCAAGTCTCAGGTTAAGACCAAATTCACCTACCCTGATTTCGGACTTCCATAGACACATAGTCATACTACCAATGGAATTCCGATGGGGTCTATCCAGAGCGAAGCTGTTTCCCGTACCATCGGTAAAACACAACCTTCTATTACACTTGCATGAGTATCCTATACCCAAATTTATGAGAACTATGCCGTCGTGCCCTCACAACGCGCACAAGTGTAATACTAGTCTTTTACGCATTTATCGATGTCCAATCTCGATAATACTGTGACTAGGGATATTTAATGATTTATCCTTCGTGGATTGATACTGTCTCATATCATTCTCAATCCAGGAACAAATCATAAGGACCTCCTATCATTTATACATCTAGGTGATCTAATCACAAATGATAAGAGTGCAATCTCTTTTGTCACATAGTTATTTGTACAACAACACCATGATCTGTACAAATAGTGACGTTATGGGTCATAATTGTCCAACAGAGAGACTAACATGATGATATGATCCGCCCTTAAGTGGGGTACCCGATCTCATAGGCTACTAGCGGAGATCTGTCCGCTTGGTGTATCACATAGATGCATGAGTTGCTCGTATCCATCGAACTGACCGCCGAAAGTTTTCACATGAAGTGTTTATCCCATGTGTCTGTGAGAATTTTCATGTATCGATTGTATGACTAGTCCTTAGACTTGAGGTCTTTACAATCTTATGTGTGGATCAAATAACTTTGACATTCTCCTTCCCCGGTTCAAAAGATTCGGTCATAAGGGTATGATTGCGTCATTTGTTGAAACACATGAAGTTTGTAAAGATACAACAGAGAATCGCCACTCTCTCGGATAATATTTTCTTATAAGAGTAGTATTCCAGTTCGCGGGTTGATATGTGTGATCAGTGCTTGAGACTGTGGCCGCACTGGAAGAATCATGTGAGATTCTTGGGTTAGCACGATTCATGACACTATCAACATCATACCTTTGACTATATAGGTAGACACTTTCCATACCTAGGTTAAACGATGGGGATACAGTGAGGCGAGGGACCGTATCATATGTAAATCGCATACAAAATGGGTATATATATCTTTCCTTCTCATTTATGGGCCTTGGCATGTTGCTAGATGTCAACCTTGGTCATTGAAATCGAACGACCATCTGATCGGAGGATAATTTATGTTCAATTAAATTATCACGATTCATTTCATGTCCAACTTGAGGGGAACCCAAAAGGTCACACAAAACAAAGTCGAAATCAATGGTTAACAGTGCACATTACAAATTTAACAGCATATATGATTGCTGTAGGAATTGTTCATAAATGGTTCAATGTGTTTAATTATTGAACATATCATTTATGAGGTTCCATAGTGGCTTAGGGATTGGTGAATGACGATAGGGGCACTTTGGGTATTGGAATAAATAAATAAATAAAATATAAATAGTAACATGAATAGTAACGTGAATAGTAATGTGAATAGTAATGTGAATAGTAATTTTTTTAAATTATATTTGTTATTTGTTTTGAATTCCAATTCGGCCCAAACTCTTTTTAAGGTTTTATAATCTCATTAAACCACTAAATTAAAATCCAATGGCTAAGATTAAATTAGCATTTATCTCACATCGGATTCTTAATTAATGTTGTTGTCTTTGGAGCACCTATATAAACCTAAAGAATTCTTCACAAATTTTTGCACCAAACCTTTCATATATTGGGTTTATATAAGTGAGCAACTCTAAAGTTTAAGAGTAAGCCACTGATTTTGAGGATCCTTAAGTCTAATTGACTAGAGGAACCTCGAGTTAAAAGTTTTGAGGTATTTGCCTAGGCTAGCACCAATGGCAAAATACCCATGCACTCAAGGCGTAGTCTTGCCGTTGTTGGTGTGTGCACCTTTGGAGGCCACACACTTGTTGGACAATTATGACCCATAATGTCACTATTTGTACAAATCACGGTATTGTTGTACAAATTAACTATATGACAAAGGAGATTGCACTCTTATCATTTGTGATTAGATCACCTAGACGTATAATGATAAGAGGTCCCTATGATTTGTTCCTGGACGGAGAATGATATGAGACAGTAACAGTCCACGAAGGATAAATCCTTAAACATCCCTAGTCAGAGCATTATCGAGATTGGACATCGATGAATGCGTAAAAGACTAGTATTACACTTGTGCGGGTTGTGAGGGCACAACGGCATAGGTCTCATATAATTGAGTATATGATACTCACGCAAGTGTAATAGGAGGTTGTGTTTCACCGATGGTACGGGAAACAGCTTCGCTCTGGATAGACCCCCTCGGAATTCCATTGGTAGTATGCTTATGTGTCTATGGAAATCCGAAATCAGGGTAGGTGTATTTGGTCTTAACCTGAGACTTGCACCGCTAATACTTTCGACAATCAATATACTTTGGTTGAGGTCGTCCAGGGCTTTAACCGGTTCTGTGTACGCCAATATTGGGTATATTGAGAATCGTAGTGTGTTGGGTGTGATGTCAAGACGGAAGTGTCACTCCAGTCATATGGAGTTGATGATCGCGCAAGGATACAAAACTGGTTCTCTTTATAAGGTTGCAACCGTCAGGATAATATGACTTGGTCATGATTATCCGATTTTAAAGAGACTAGTTGCTTGTCATCCGATATATGCTTCGTACGGGGCAGACACTGTACCAGCCTCAAGACTCACATGTGATCATTTGATACTGGACAGAAATACGCAATACTACGTATACTACACCTGATACATATCCTTTATTCCTGTAAGGATATTTCCGGAGAATTGGGTAGGCATGGCGCTTTGCTAGAGGCCAACCTTGTCTTGTAAATCGGTAAAACGTAGTACGAGGTACTTACGTGTTCGGATAGTCCGACGACCGAATTTACTGCCAACATATCCGGGGATCTCATGGGTCGCTTCCCAAAGATTCACCGATGACGTATAACTCGCACTCTAAATTAATCTGGGATTAATTAGATGAGAGAGAAAATTAATCTGGGATTAATTGCGGAGATATTTTATCTGGGATAAAATATCAATTAAAGAGAGAGAACGATAAATTTGGAATTAATCGGTTAAATTAATATATTTGATATATTAAACGAAATTGGATTTCGACGCGGAATTAAAATTAGATTTTAATTCGGGCGAGCAAATTTATTTTGAATTAATTCGTAAGCGATGTGAATAGTGATTTTGCTAGGCGTAATCATTTAATTACGACGCAACGAAAAATTAGTTAATTTGGAATTAGCGAACCGAGCCCAGATTATTTACGAGCGCATTCGCATTTTGAATTCGAGTGTGGCACACAAGTCAAATCAAGCGTCAAATCGCTAGTCGCATTTGGCGTCATATCAAGCGTCAAATCATGTCACTTTGAGTGATATGACAAGTGATTGATTGATTGATGTGATTGAGTGATGTGGTGGTTGTTGGCATTAAAAGTTTGACTTTTTATTAGCCAAAATTTTGGTATATGATTTAATAAAATCAAATACAAAATTAGACAACACTTTTACTCTTCTCTCTCTCCATTCTCCTTCTCTCTCACGCCCTTGAAGGGCTGAATTTCTTCTGTTTGTGAGGCAGTGAACTGCCGAATGATGGAAAGAAAAAGGGAAGCAAGAGTTGGATTTTTGTGGAAAAAATCACAAGTGCTAGCACACTTCGAGACATGCTAAGGTGATAGGGAAGTCCACCCATGAGTCGGGAACCGTTCGATGAAGCTCGGAGCTTGACGCAGGACCCAAATTGACGCCAAAATAGTGGACTGCACACTGTCATTTCCGAACCAGTGAGAGGCAGAATCTGAAAATTTTTGTTGCCTTTGTGTCGGTCAACCACTCGATGTAAGTATTCCGCGACTTCCTCGAATGTATTCACACATGTTCATGCTTGATTTGTGATCCTTGGGACCCTTAGAATCTCCAACAACACTTGGGTGGCTCTTTGGAATGTGGAAGAGCTTGCTGAGTTCGAGAAAAGCTTGTAGATTGGAGGGAGGACTGGAGGAGTCTTCGGTTCAAGTAAGTCTTTTTCTTTCTTTATTTTTAATTAGAGTTCTTATGATAGTTAACATGTTTAAGTTTATGTTCTTTGCATGTTTTATGAGTTTTTATGCTTAGAATATATAGTAACATGCCTAGGCTTGTAGAATAATAAAAACAAATGGGTCTTGGGCAAAGGGATAGCGGCATCATAATTTGATTTATTTAATTTTCGGCTGCGCACTCGCGGCCGCTTCCCAACAATGGTATCAGCGCGCCGTTGTTGTTTTGATTAGTTCTCTCTTATGTGAACTCGAAATTGGGTGTGTAAAAGCTCATTGGAAAGCTAACACCCTGACCTTAATTTTAGGCACAAGTGTTGCATGATTTGGTTAAGATTTGAATTATGAAATTGCATTTAAAGTTCATGCATCTGTAAAAAAACATGAATAGTAAATTTATTTGAATAAAATAAAATGCAATATCATAATTAAATATTAATCAAAGTTATTTAATGCCTAAAATAATTCCAACATATTAAAACTCATATGCTTGATGATTCTATGTATGATTAGAATTGGCATGATTATTTTAGGGTGCAAGCATCTAGAGACATTCTACGGAAATAGAGAGTGTATTGCTTATCCCTTAGCTAAGTAATTATTCCGTGATGAACTTAAAGATTTATTACCTTTTAGACTAATAAATATAAGTCACTTATTTATAATAAAAGACATTATAAAAGATACAAGTGGGGTGGGACCAAGGCGTTAATAAATCTTTCCAAACTAAAGTTAATTTAACCAAAGGTATTACTAGAGTTAGATAATGATTTGGTGTCTTCCTTCACTCACGACCTTTTTATAGCCAAACGGAAAAGATGTGAAGACATCTAGATATCATTTACTCAAAGCTTACCTTAATGCATATTTAAAGTGTTGGACTAATTTGGAGTATCTATTGTTTATTCCTGTCACCAAGGCAATAAGAGCCTAAGAGGTAAGGGTATTTAAGAGAGTTCGCTCCACCCTCCCTCTGTAGAATTTTTAATGGAGGAATCCATTTGACAGTTATTCACTTAAACTTGCTAAAATCCTCAATAATAATTTAAGTCTAAAATTTGCCTCCCATTGTAAAGTATAGACCCAAAGGGCTTAAACCGTATTGGTACGACTATGCTTTACCATACTGACCAATACCAATTTGTCCCTAAATCATACTATTGACAATGGTTTGACTTTTCTGAGTCATAAGACGCAGCAACCCTTAGGCGTGGTCTTATAACTTAGTCGCAAAGATTGAGTGTTCACAAGGACTAGCATAAGTTATGGCATGTTTGATTGCCCAACCCAATGATCAAAGAATTGTGATTTATATCATAAATTGGTTGGGAACCTACCTAATTATCGTATTTTATAATGACCGGCCCTAGTCGGATTTATGAAATGATGATAATGGGATCCTTGCCAATAAGAAATCCATCATATTGGGGTTGATGTGATTTGCTTAAAATTTTAAAACAATTGAGTGGGAGAAACTTCATAATATTAAAAGCCCATGTTATTATGAAAGATTAATGAAAACATATTCCAAATTTTAACATTCTCTCTTAACAGGTGGGTTAAAATATTTCACAAACATTCAAATGGCAAACAGTGTTGGAGTTTACTAAGGTCTCAAGGATCAATAAACAAGCATGAAACACGTGTGAATACATACGAGGAGTTACAGAATACTCACATCGATCGGTTGAGCGACGCGGCAACGAACAAAAACTCAAAATCTGCTCACTACATCTCACAGCAGTGGACTGCTCCAAGCTCACTGTTTTGGCATCCATGGTGGTCCTTCGTCAAGCTCCAAGCTTCGTCGAATGGTTCCCGGCTCATGGGTGGACTTCCTTATCACCTTCGCATGTCTCTCAGAGTGCTTGCTCTCTTGATTTTTGCCACAAAAATCCACACTTTGTTTCCCAATCTCACGGTTTTGCCCAGCAAACCAGTGAAGATTTCCAGCCCCTTGGGCATGTAGAAGAGGGAGAAAATAAAGAAGAAAGAGAGAGATGAAATGTGTTAATTGATTTTGGTAATTGATAATTCAAATCATATACCAAACTTTTGCTTTTAAAAAGTCAAACAATAAAAGCTTTAAATGCCAACCAAACACATCACTCAATCACATCAATCACAAGTTGTCAAGTCACATCACTCAAAGTGACAAGTGATTTGACGCTTGATGCGACTAACGATTTGACGCTTGATTTGACTTACGTGCCGCAATCGAATTCGAAATGCGAATGCGCTCGCAAACAATCCTGGGCTCGGGATCGCTAATTCCAAATTAATGAATTTTCCGTTGCGACGCAATTAAATGATTACGCCTAGCGAAGTCACTATTCACGTCGCTAAAGAATTAATTCTAAATTAATTCGTTCGCCCGAATTAAAATTTAATTTCAATTCTGCGTCGAAATCCAATTTCGTTTAATATATCAAATATATTAATTAATCGATTAATTCCAAATTAATCATTATCTCTCTTAATGATATTTTATCCCAGATAAAATATCTCCACAATTAATCCCAGATTAATTTTCTCTCACATCTTATTAATCCCAAATTAATTAAAGTGCGAGTCATACGTCATCGGTGAATCTTTGGGAAGCGACCCAAGAGATCCCCAGATATGTTGGTTGTAAATTCGGTCGTCGAACTATTCGAACACGTAAGTACCTCGTACTACGTTTATACCGATTTACAAGACAAGGTTGGCTTCTAGCAAAGCACCATGCCTACCCAATTCTCCAGAAATATCCTTATAGAAATAAAGGATATGTATCAGGCTTAGTATACATAATATTGCCTATTTCGATCCAGTATTGGATGATCACATGCAAGGCCTGAGGCTGGTACAACGTCTGCCCGTACGAAGCATATATCGGATAACGAGCAACTAGTCTCTTTAATATCAGATAATCATGACCAAGTTATATTATCCCGATGGTTGCAACCCTTTAGAGAACCAGTTCTGTATCCCTACGCGATCATCATCTCCATACTACCAATGGAATTACGATGGGGTCTTTCCAGAGCGAAGCTGTTTCCCATATGAGACACCAGGTCACGTACATTTTCAATGTACGAGTTCTCGGAGAATTTTCTCGAAAGCCAAGCTTACACCGATTGTTATTATGGGAATATCATTTCCAAGAAATGAGGTATTATCATTATTTCATAGGATAGCCACTGTCAGTGCGCTCCCACTAACCCTCTTATATACACAAGAATCTTTTCGTACAATAAAATCGCAAACATGGATCGAATAACCCACAAACCTTGTTTGGTAGTTTTGGTACGACAAAACTGACAAGTTGTTGTAAACATCCTCCGAAAGGTTTCATTTTCAAGAAAGTGATTTTCCCGTTAAGCTGACATATTTCATAAATGAAACATGCAGCTTTAGCAAGCATTATCCAAATGGATTTACCGTGGCAATAGGTAAAATGTTGAACCGTAATCAACACAATGTTGATAATGATACATTTCCGCTAAAAGCCTAGCTTTACACATTGGTATGTTGCTATCCATGTATGTCTTCCTGAAGACTAATATAGTACCAATAGGCACAATGCCTTGCTGTACATCAACTAGTGTCTAAACTAAGTTGATATACATGGAATCCAATTCGGATATTATGGCACTTTGCCATAATTAGGGAGTCGATACCTTGTATCACTTCCTCACACGTAGTCAGTTGTTATACCTCTATAAGATATACATCTTTATGAGGTGAGATCAGAAACCCATACCCCATGTTGTTTTCTGACTCTCTCCGATATACGCAGTTCTTGTGTATTCGAAGATTATTGGTATAGTTTCATCCTTGATGAACTATTTATGTGTTCCATTAAGGATATGTGCCTGGAATACTATCACTCTGATTTCCATCGAGTTTTACTATCCTCCCACTTACCACTGCATGTAGGTATTCCTCTTAGGAAAACCACATGGCGAGCAACAATTACATTGTTCTCTAGTGAGTTGTATAAGCACTATGCTTATGGTTTCCCTAGGATAACCTACAATTGGCACTTATCCATTTTGGGTTCTAGTTTGGTATCATCCAAACATATGCCCATCATACCCAAATTATCAGGAATGAGAAACCCGGTTTCTTTCTTATTCATATCTAATATGATATCTGTCAAACAGATTTTCATGGAACCTTATTCTAAATAAGTTCTTACACTGTTAAAGCTTATCCGTTGAAGGAAATGGTAGCTCAGAGCGACTCATGATTAACTTATCATGTCCAACAAAATTCGGTTACTCGGTTCGGACACACCGTTAAAATGACGTGTTCCTAGAGGAGTCCTCTTTGAAAGAATACTATACTCTTTCAAGTATACTTGAAACTTATTACTTAAGTATTTTCCATAACGGTCTCACCGTGACGGTTTAATACTTTAGCCGATCTGTTTGTCTATTTCGTGTCGAAACTGTAAAAGTTTCTGATTTGTGTTTCATAAGAGACACATAACCATAACGCGATGCAACATCTGTATAGGTCACGAAATATCCATATCCACATCTAGCCTTGCTAGACATGGGCCCACTTGTTTCACTATGAACTAGGGCTAACAGATCGGTGGCATTTACACTTTTACCAAGTAAATAGTGTTTTTAGGCACATTGCCCAATAAACTAGATTCGTAGACTTTATTTGAATGGAATCAAATCAGTCCGAGTACCCACTCTTCAAAAGTGTGGATATATGAGTCTTGTTTGATTGTGTCCCAGACAACAATGCCATAATATGTTTCTTCTGATCAAATCAGTTTGAGCTATTTGTTTGTCATTTTAGAGATTTTATTTATACTCAAAATATAATTATGTTATTCACATCTAATGTGCTTATCTCAATATCATCTTTATATAATAAAACACTTTAGTGTTCTAGAATATAAAGGTTCACCCGCAGCGGGTTAAACACTGATATAAAGATAATGTTTCTAGTCAAACTAGTTACATTATAACAGTTTCCTAATTTAGGTACACACTCGAAGGTAGTTCCTAAATTTAGGTTTCTGCAGTTAAAACAGGGACTTTCGTCCCGTTTCTAATTCGCAGAATAATCTCAATTGAAGTTAGTATCCTGCTCATAGCAGATTCTGAACATCAATATATATATATATCACACTAAGTATCTAAAATCCAATTTTAATACTAACTTCAATTGAGATTATCCCATGAAGTGTTTATCCCATGTGTCTGTGAGAATTTTCATGTATCGATTGTATGACTAGTCCTTAGACTTGAGGTCTTTACAATCTTATGTGTGGATCAAATAACTTTGACATTCTCCTTCCCCGGTTCAAAAGATTCGGTCATAAGGGTATGATTGCGTCATTTGTTGAAACACATGAAGTTTGTAAAGATACAACAGAGAATCGCCACTCTCTCGGATAATATTTTCTTATAAGAGTAGTATTCCAGTTCGCGGGTTGATATGTGTGATCAGTGCTTGAGACTGTGGCCGCACTGGAAGAATCATGTGAGATTCTTGGGTTAGCACGATTCATGACACTATCAACATCATACCTTTGACTATATAGGTAGACACTTTCCATACCTAGGTTAAACGATGGGGATACAGTGAGGCGAGGGACCGTATCATATGTAAATCGCATACAAAATGGGTATATATATCTTTCCTTCTCATTTAGGGGCCTTGGCATGTTGCTAGATGTCAACCTTGGTCATTGAAATCGAACGACCATCTGATCGGAGGATAATTTATGTTCAATTAAATTATCACGATTCATTTCATGTCCAACTTGAGGGGAACCCAAAAGGTCACACAAAACAAAGTCGAAATCAATGGTTAACAGTGCACATACAAATTTAACAGCATATATGATTGCTGTAGGAATTGTTCATAAATGGTTCAATGTGTTTAATTATTGAACATATCATTTATGAGGTTCCATAGTGGCTTAGGGATTGGTGAATGACGATAGGGGCACTTTGGGTATTGGAATAAATAAATAAATAAAATATAAATAGTAACATGAATAGTAACGTGAATAGTAACGTGAATAGTAATGTGAATAGTAATGTGAATAGTAATTTTTTTAAATTATATTTGTTATTTGTTTTGAATTCCAATTCGGCCCAAACTCTTTTTAAGGTTTTATAATCTCATTAAACCACTAAATAAAATCCAATGGCTAAGATTAAATTAGCATTTATCTCACATCGGATTCTTAATTAATGTTGTTGTCTTTGGAGCACCTATATAACCTAAAGAATTCTTCACAAATTTTGCACCAAACCTTTCATATATTGGGTTTATATAAGTGAGCAACTCTAAAGTTTAAGAGTAAGCCACTGATTTTGAGGATCCTTAAGTCTAATTGACTAGAGGAACCTCGAGTTTAAAAGTTTTGAGGTATTTGCCTAGGCTAGCACCAATGGCAAAATACCCATGCACTCAAGGCGTAGTCTTGCCGTTGTTGGTGTGTGCACCTTTGGAGGCCACACACTTGTTGGACAATTATGACCCATAATGTCACTATTTGTACAAATCACGGTATTGTTGTACAATTAACTATATGACAAAGGAGATTGCACTCTTATCATTTGTGATTAGATCACCTAGACGTATAAATGATAAGAGGTCCCTATGATTTGTTCCTGGACGGAGAATGATATGAGACAGTAACAGTCCACGAAGGATAAATCCTTAAACATCCCTAGTCAGAGCATTATCGAGATTGGACATCGATGAATGCGTAAAAGACTAGTATTACACTTGTGCGGGTTGTGAGGGCACAACGGCATAGGTCTCATATAATTGAGTATATGATACTCACGCAAGTGTAATAGGAGGTTGTGTTTCACACCGATGGTACGGGAAACAGCTTCGCTCTGGATAGACCCCCTCGGAATTCCATTGGTAGTATGCTTATGTGTCTATGGAAATCCGAAATCAGGGTATGTGTCTTTTTACATTCCAGTAGCCTTGGCCAAGCCTTGGCCTTCTAGAATATCGAAGTAAGGTACACCTTGCGCTACTTGCCTAATTGCAAATTTTGACTTTGTCTCCTTGAGAATAGTCATTAATTCTCCAAGAATTATTTATTGCAATTTAGTACTTCTAAAATCTAAAATATATTTATGAAGATCCTTCAATTCCTTTATCATAATTTAAGGATCTAATCCTTAGTTCTGATTCAGAAATTAAGGAGTCTACTGCGACAAGCTTAATGGATTAAGCACAAAAGTTATCATCACATAAATCTTCCAAAGATTATGCTCAACTACTTGCTTAACTCCGGGCTTAGGCCTAATATATTATTTTATCAAATAAAGTAACTTATTAGTTTCTAAGACCATCCTGAAATTATTCCCAATTTGAAAATTTAAACAATTTAAATACATTTTCCCGAGGATTATCTTGATTCTAATAGTGTAACTATTTTAATCAACGATTTAGGTACTATTTATTAGTCCAACTAACATTTAATATATTTCACGAATGATATTTGTTCGAGCGCGTTTGGCAAGTAATTAAACGAGTATTGCAAATTCAATTATTGCCTCCCACTATTTTTCGGCGAGCCTCTAACCCTCTGTCGAGTACTCGAGAAACCGTGCTTCCTAGCGGGCTAGGATCCCGTTAAATATCACACAATCTTGACTTTGGCCAACAAATTATATGATAATTAACTAGGTAGATCTCTCAGATCTATTGGATCCAATCGAATTCCTAGATCCGGTAGGGGGACATCCAAGTCCGAAACATATATCTTATATATGCCAATACATCCAATGTATTACCTAACCTTTTTCCTCTGAATCAACTAAGCCTTGGCTTTGGCACAACAAACTTAGTGATCCCAGTTAAGCGTGACCCATTGACCATGGAAAGCTTCGTAATCAATGTCGATGGACAAGACCTGGTCGTGACTTTGGCCAACAAACCACAACTTGGACAAGACACCAATATGGAACAAAGCCTTCGTGATTCAAACACATCCTCGACGGACAAAGGCCTTGACTTTGGCCAAAAAGCCAATGCCAGTCTCGGATCTTGAGTGAGAATCACTCAATGGAAGGAAAGATGTTTAATATTTTTCGAGGGTTTTTCGAGTTCAAATTGGCAACCAATTTATTATCTTTGTTAAGGTCTCATCATCATACAGCCTTAAACATGCATTCTAAATACATAATAAAGCGCATATAAATAAAGTAATAATGATATGCGGATGGATACTTTACACATTGATCCTAGATCAAATCTCTCCCTTTCTCTCTCCCGCTAGCACAAATATTTCTTCTACCCTTTACACTATTGTGGGACACAGGAACTGGGCGACGCATATTGTTCTAGGCTCACGACACTAGTGGGAGTACGGAGTAGTCCACGAGGGACTAAACCGGATAATAATGGAGTCACCACCCGGTGTGAACCGGGACAAAGATTTAAGGCCGCACTCACCCCTCGCAAGGGAAGACCTCAAACCGTTGGGTTCGGAATGGTCCCTTACTTATGCCACTTGTGATGATATGATTTGTACAATGAATTAACCGAGTTTACTCAACATTCATGCTCAAAGGTCACTTAAATCTAATATGCTTTCATCAAATAACTCTTAATCTAAGTTTGCATGCTTGAAAGTAAGTCTTTAAACGGTAAACACAAACCAAACAATGAGCACATTCAACCATTCAATCAAAACAACAAATAACTACCTAAACATAGATATAAACTAAACAAAGTACCATGCATGAACAATAATATAATTATGCTTTGAAAATAAAAAAATGAACTAAATTAAATAATGCTTTAAATAATAAATAAATAACCTACGAACTTATAACATGCTCAAATACAAATTTTGATGAGACGAGATACGTGTCTCTTAAGTGGTACGTGGCGTGTATCCCGAGTACAAACCGCAATACCGTCCATTCGAAATCGGCTACGAAATTTACGTCCGAGTTTCCATCCGATATACCACAAAAGGGAAAACATACCCCGCTCATCCAACAATCACATCATGCCTCAAACGACTCTCATGCAATAATATTTTTAAAATAAATGAAATAAACGAAAGATAATAAATAAGAGAGTGCCCTCAGGTCTAACCTCTTTTGTCGTCTCACGAAAGGGCGTTACACGGCCGTCGGAAGGATTATTGCTCAGTAACTTTTCTGGTTCACTAATCAAACGTTTCTCATCGCTGTTTCGCTTTTCAGGCTGCTGTTTTCACCCCGCTTCGTTGTTGTTTCCTCGCGGTTTTCTGATCACTGTTTTGGTGTATTATTCACTGTTTGGGGACTGTTTGGCTTACTATTTTTTGGGGGGTTAGGGGTCGGTTTATAGGGCTGTGTGATTGTGTCTTGTTCGGCTTGGGGAAGGGCTGCGTTGCTTTGAGGCAAATTTTTGAGGGCTTGCTGGTCGTGAAGAATTAGGCCGGGGACATATGGCCTGTGATAGTTTTGTGTGTATCTGTTTGCGGCTTGAGGGTTCACGTGGTGAGCTGCTAGGTGTACCTGAGTGTGAGGTGGCGGGGCTAGTTTATTCGGCTAGTGGGGCAGTTTCACGTGAATCTGAGGGTTCATGGCGCATGTGGTTGATTTGTTTCTAATTTTTGTTTGTTTGAAGAATGATAGGGCTGGTGAGGGGCGTTTATTTGGCCGATGTGGGTTGTTGCTCCTTTTGTTGTTCACGTTTGTATTTGCTGGTTGAGGAACTGCTTTGTGTTTTGGCGTAAGTGGAGTTGCTTACGTGAGGGGCTCTTGAGGGGCTGCTGTTGTTTGTGAGTGGGAGTGAGGCGTGAGCAGAAAAGGTTATCGTTTCTGATTTTGTGAGGGTTCCGCCGAGAGTGAGAGCTGCGAGAGGTATGTGTTTGTTATGGCTTTTTGTGTTATGTATGTGCTATGTGGCTAGGCGTGAAGGGGCAAAAGGCTGATTTGTGGCGTTAAGGTTGGCTTAGATTGTGGTCCACGCGTGAGGCAGATGGTGGCGTGCGTTGCTATGTGAGTGGAGTAAAGGGTTTGCTTTGTGTGTGAAAGGGCAAAAGGCTGATTTATGGCGTCAAGGTTGGCTTAGGTTGTGGTCCATGCGTGAGGCAGATGGTGGCGTGCGTTGCTATGTGAGTGAAGTAAAGGGTTTGCTTTGTGTGTGAAGGTGGCTTATGCGTGAGTGTGGTAGTGGCTTTTTGTGTGAAGGGCGCTTGTGCGTGAGTGTGGTATGTGGACGTGAGGCGTGAGTGGGGGCTAAAGGATGAAGTGGCGAGTGGGTTGTGGCTGATCTGTGACTTGGGTTTATTTTAGCTACGGTCGTGAGAGAGAAAGAATTTTTGGGTTCTGCTTGTTCTCAACGCCGTGTGGTTTTAGTGAAGGGCTCGATCTGGGAGAGAGATGGTGGCGTGAAGGAGGTGATGAGAGAGATGAGTTAGGTTTTAGGGTTTGTGATGCCGTCCAAGCGAGAGTGAGAGTGAGCTGCCGTCCAAGAGGATTAGGGTTTGTTGTTTATATAGTAGTGTATTAGGGTTTCTGCATGGGTTTATTTGGAAGGAAAGAAATCATGTAAATGGGGATGGATTTGATTAGTTTATAAAGGGAAAGAATATTTATAATTTGGTAGGTGAATATCTTAAATTTGATTTTAATTTGGAAGTGATTTAATTAATTTTGGTATTAGTTTTAATTTAATTTAAATTTAATTTGTTTTAATTTAATTTGAATTAATTTAATTGGATTTAATTAGTGAATTTAATTTAATTAAGATTTCAATTTAATTGGTTTGTGATTTTTAGATTAGGAATTTAATTGGTTATTTAATTTAGGAATCAATTTAGTTATTTTAATTTCATTTCAATTAGTTATTTAATTTAATTGGTTTTTGTTTCAATTTAATTAGATTTAATTTGGATTTAATTTGTGACATATATTTTAAATGTTTTAATTATTTAATTTGTGAGATGTGTTTTAAAACAGAGGTCCAACAAGTGAACCCGAAGCGAAACAAGCGAGTTAAATCCGTCCAAATGCTAATTTCCAACTTTCCCCTTCCGACGTCCGTTTCCCGTGGCTTTCACAATCAAAGAGGTAGTGTCTCCATACGAGACTCATCATCGGGACTTACATGCAAAAATGCAGTGCCTACAACTACACTTCTAAAGAAACCTCATTTACATTGAGGGGAATAGGTGAGAAGAGAATACCAAGAATAAGGAGGTAATAAGGCTGGACACACAGGTCCAATTAATAAATTCCAAATTTATTACAACAATTTCTAAAATTGTCACACCCATCTAATATCAATCCGATATACATTATTCTGTTGGAGTTTCTATAGGTCCCAAGATCAAAACTCAAGCATGAATCATAAGTGAATACAACGACGGAAGTGCGGAATACTTACATCGAGAGGTTGAGCGACGATTTGGGCAACAAAAATTCGAATTCTGCTCACTTTTTCAAGGCAGTGGGCTGCTGTGAATAGTGAATTTCGGCCATCATCAACAAGATTTGAAGCTCCAAGCTTCATCATTTGAATCCCGGCTCATGGGTGGACTTCCCTATCACCTTCGCATTGATCCCGGAGTGTGCTAGCACTCTTGTTTTGCCACAAAACACACTTGCTTCCCTCCATTTTTGCTTCTTAAAAGTCGACAGTTCATTGCCCTTTAGAAAAGAGAAATGGCGTGAGTGAAGGAGGAGAAATGGTGAGAGAGAGAAGTGAAAAAGTGTGTTGGAAAATAGGTTTATAATTTGCTTATATATTTTCTACAAAAATAAAAGCAAATACACTTCTTTTGTCTTTCAAAAAGTCAAAGGAAGATATAAAACAATATATGTCTTTCAACTTTCAAAAAGTTGATTTCCAACCACTCACATCAAGTCATTTCAATCAATCAATCTAATCAATTGTCACATCACTCAAAGTGACATGATTTGACGCTTGATGTGACGCTAGATGCGACTAGCGATTTGACGCTTGATTTGACTTGCGTGCCGCACTCGAATTCGAAATGCGAATGCGCTCTCAAATAATCTCGGGCTCGGATTCGCTAATTCTAAATTAACGAATTTTCCGTCGCGTCGTAATTAAATGATTACGCCTAGCGAAATCACTATTCACGTCGCTAACGAATTAATTCTAAATTAATTCGCTCGCCCGAATTAAAATCTAATTTTAATTCCGCGTCGAAATCCAATTTCGTTTAATATATTAAATATATTAATTATTCGATTAATTCCAAATTAATCATTCTCTCTCTCTTTAAATTGATATTTTATCCCAGATAAAATATCTCTGAAATTAATCCCAGATTAATTCTCTCTCTCATCATATTAATCCCAGATTAATAAAAGTGCGAGTCATACATCATCGGTGAATCTTTGGGAAGCGACCCATGAGATCCCCGGATATGTTGGTAGTCAAATCGGTCATCGGACTATCCGAACACGTGAGTACCAAGTACTACGTTTTACCGATTTACAAGACAAGGTTGGCTTCTAGCAAAGCACCAAGTCTACCCAATTCTCCGGACATATCCATCTAAGAATATTTAAGATCTGTATCAAGCGTAGTATACCAAGTATTGTGTATATTGGCCCAGTATCGGATAGTCACGTGCTAGGGCTGGGGCTGGATAAGTGTCTGCCCCGTCCGAAGCACATGTCGGATGTCTGGTAAGTAGTCTCTATAATCGGATATGCATGACCTAGTCATAATATCCCGATGGTTGCGCAACACTTAAGAGCACTAATACCGTATCCTGCGTGACATCATCTCCACTATGACTGAAGTGATACTTCCGTCTTGACATCACACCCAATACTCTACGATTCTCAATATACCCAGCAGTTGGCGTACACAGAACCGGTTAGAGTCCTAGACGACCTCAACTAAAGTATATTGATTGTCGTAAGCATTAGCGGTGCAAGTCTCAAGTTAAGACCAAATACACCTACCCTGATGTCGGACTCCTATAGACACATAGTCATAATACCAATGGGATTCCGAGAGGTCTATCCAGAGCGAAGCTGTTTCCCGTACCAACGGTGAAACACAACCTCCTATCGCACTTGCATAAGTATCCAATACTTAAATATATGAGAACTATGCGTTGTGCCCTCACAACGCGCACAAGTGCAATACTAGCCTATTCCGCATTATCGATGTCCTGTCTCGATAATACTCCGGCTAGGGATATTTAATGATTAATCCTTCGTGGACTGATACTGTCTCATATCATTCTCAATCCAGGAACTAATCATATGGACCTATCTTCATTTATATATCTAGGTGATCTAATCACAAACGATGAGAGTGCAATTTCCTTTGTCATATAGTTAATTTGTACAACAACACTGTGATCTGTACAAATAGTGACGCTATGGGTCATAACTGTCCAACAATCTCCCACTTGGCACATAGCCAGTCACTCGAGTGTCTAACACCCGAACTATGTACGGTTCGCTCAAATTGCTGAGAAAAGATTTTCGTCAGCGGATTTACATGATTATCTTCTGACGCGATTTACACGATCATCACATCGCCATGATGTATGATCCGAACGAATCAGATGAATATCGAAGTATATATCTGGATCATCGATGAGACCATTAATTCTTTAGCCTGTGCTGACGCCTAGCTCAGCCGCTAACAGAACTATATCTAATCTAATTAGATTTATTATCGATCCAAATGGCTTCTGTTGCTGCCTCAGCTGCAGCAATAATCCGCATTTGTTGTTTATTCGGCAACAATATCTTGCTTGGAAGATTTCAACCTCACTGTACCGTTATACTATTGTATAATACCTTTGTTACGACTTATAGTCGTTATGAGGAAAGCCAAGCTCTCACCGATTATTTTATGGGAATATCATTTCCAAGAATTGACATATTATCATTATCTTACATGACATTCATGTCAGTGCACTCCCACTAACCCTTTTATATACACAAGAATCATTTCGTTTTGAATTAAATCATACTCTATTATGATTACATCAAAACGATAATTCCTAGAACCTATGCTTGCTTCAATCCAAACATGGATCGAATAACCTGCAAACCTTGTTTGCTTGTTATGGTACGACAAAACCGACAGGATGTTATAAACATCCTCCGAAAGGTTTCCTTTTCAGGAAAGCGATTTTCCGTTAAGCTGTCATATTTCATAAATGAAATACACAGCTTTAGCAAGCATTATCCAAATGGATTTACAATGGCAACAGGTCAAAGGTTTCGTCGGAATCAACACAATGTTGATAACTCTACCTTTTCTTTACAAGCCTAGCTTAGTACGTTGGTATGTTGCCTTCCATGTATGTCTTCCTTGAAGACTTATAAAGTACCAATAGGCACAATGTCTTATGGTACATCAACTAGTATCCAAACTTGTTGATATACATGGAATCCATTTCGGACTCATGACACTTTGTCATAATAGGGAGTCGATACCTTGTATCACTACCTCATACGTAATCAGTTGGTATACCTTAAAAGATTAACATCTTTATGAGGTGAGATCAGAAACCCATACCCTAGGTTATTTTCTGACTCTCTCCGATCTACGCGGTTCTTGTGTATTCGAAGATTAATGGTATAAATTCATCATTGATGAACTATATGTGTTCCATTAAGGATTTCGTGCCTCGAACAGTATTACTCCAATTTTCATCGAGTATCACCATCCTCCCACTGACCACTGCATATCGGTATTCCTCTTAGGAAAACCGCATGGTGAGCAACAATCATATTGTTCTCATGTGAGATTTATAAGTACTATACTTATGGTTTCCTTTAGGATAACCAATTTGGCACTTATCCAATTTGGGTTTTAGTTTGGTATTATCCAAACATATGCCTAGCATCCCAAATGGTCAGGAATGAGAAACCCGATTTCTTTCCTGTTCATATCTAATATGATATTTATCAAACAAATTATTAATAGAACTTTATTCTAAATAAGTTATTGCACTGTTAAAACTCATCCGTTGAAGGAAATGGTAGCTCAGAGCGACTCATGATTAGCCTTATCATGTATAACATGATTCGGTTAATCCGTTCGGACACACCGTCACTTTGACGTGTTCCGGGAGGAGTCCTCATTTGAAAGAATACTATACTCTTTCAAGTATATAAGAAACTTATTGCTTAAGTATTTTCCATTACGGTCTTACCGTGACGGTATAATACTATAGCCGATCTGTTTGTCTATTTCGTGTCGAAACTCTAATAGTTTCCGATCTATGTTCTTCAAAAGAAACACATAACCATATCGTGATGCCACATCGGTGGCACTTACACTATTACCAAGTAAACAGTGTTTTAGGCACATTGCCCAATAAACTAGATTCGTAGACTTTATTTGATTGGAATCAAAACAGTCTGAGTACCCACTCTTCGAAAGTGTGGATATACGAGTCTTGTTCGATTGTGTCCCAAACAACAATGCCATAATTAGTTTCTTCTGATCAAATCACTTTGAGCTATTTGTTTGTCATTATATATATTTGAGATTTGTTTATATTCAAAATATAAATTCTATTATTCACATCTAATGTGTTTATCTCAATATCATCCTTATATAATAAAACACTTTAGTGTTCTAAAATATAAAGGTTCACCCGCAGTGGGTTAAACACTGATAAAGAGATAATGTATCTAGTCAAACTAGTTACATTATAACAGTTCTCTAATCCTGCTCATAGCAGATACTGAACATCAATATATATATTTATTATGTACCATATTAAGTATCTAAAAATCCAATTTTAATACTAGTAATGAACATAATTTTGACAAACATATTTGAAGTCAGAGCCTTGCTCGTCTTCAATTCCTTCATGTCTGCTTTGTCCAAACGACAGTCACGCTTCGCGATTCCGTTTGCCACAATTGTGCAGACATTTTGGGATATGTCATTTATCTTCCAAGAAGACTATAATGATTTTGCCTTTGTTATTTTCAATATTCCAGTTGCCTTTGACCAAGCCTCGGGTTTCCAGAATATTGAAGTAAGGTGTGCCTTGCACTACTTGCCTAATTGCCAATTTTGACTTTATCTCCTTAAGAATAGTCTTTAATTCTCCAAGAATTATTTATTGCAATTTTTAAAAGTACTTCCAAGATCTAATCTTTGAATATCCTTCAATTTCAATATCATACTTTAAGAATCTAATCCTTAGTTCTGATAAAGAAATTAAGGAGTCTATATGACAAGTATTATGGATTAAGCACTAAAGTTATCATTACATGAATATTCCAAATATCATGTTCCACTTATTTGCTTAATTCCGGACTTAGGCATAATATTATTTTATCAAATAAAATAACTAATTAGTTTCCAGGACCATCCTGAAAATTTATTCCCGATTTGAAAATTAAAGTCGTTTAAATACATTTTCACCCAGGATTATGTCTTAAACACTAATCTTTCATATCTATCTTGATTCTAATAGTCCAACTATTTAATCAACGATTTGTGGTACTATTTATTATAATGATTATAATAGTCCAACTATATAATCAAATATAATCTAAATTAATTAACCTCAATTACATTGATTACTATAATCCAATTATAAAATCAACTGTAAACTGAAATTAATTAATTCAAATATATTGATTAATATAATCCAATTATATATAATCAACTATAATACAGTCCAACTGTTAAATAAAACAACAATTTAAATCTTAGTCCAACTAACATTTAATCTAATGACGAAATAATTTAAATGAGCGCGTATGGCGAGTAATTGAACGAGTATTGCAAATTCAATTCTTGCCTCCCACTATTTTTCGGCGAGCCTCTAACCCTCTGTCGAGTACTCGGGAAACCGTGTTTCCTAGTGGGCTAGGATCCCATTAAATATCACACAATCTTGACTTTGGCCAACAAATTGTATGATAATTAACTTGGTAGATCTCTAAGATCAATTGGATCCAATCCAATTCCTAGATCCAGTAGGTGGACTTCCAAATCATAAACATATATCTTATATATGCCAATACATCCAATGTATTACCTAACCTTTTTCCTCTGAATCAACTAGGCCTTGGCTTTGGCACAACAAACCTAATGATCCCAGTCAAGCGCGACCCATTGACCATGGAAAGCTTCGTAATCAATGTCGATGGACAAGAAGTGGTCTTGACTTTGGCCAACAAACCACAACTTGGACAAGACACTGACATGTAACAAAGCCTTCGTGATTCAAACACATCTTCGACAGACAAAGGGCTTGACTTTGGCCAACAACCCAATGCCGTCTCGGATCTTGAGTGAGAATCACTCAATGGAAGGAAAAGACGCATGATATTTTATGAGGGTTTTTCGTGTGCAAATTGGCAACCAATTTATTATCTTTGTTAAGGTCTCATCATCATACACCCTTAAACATGCATTCTAAACACATAATAAAGCGCATATGATAAAATAATAATGATATGCGGATGGATATTTTACACATTGATCCTAGATCAAATCTCTCACTTTCTCTCTCCCGCTAGCAAAAATATTTCTTCTACCCGTTACACTACACTTCTAAAGAAACCTCATTTACATTGAGGGGAATAGGTGAGAAGAGAATACAAAGAATATGAGGTGATAAGGCTGGACACGCAGGTCCAATTAATAAATCAAATTTATTACAACAATTTCTAAAATTGCCCCACCCATCTAATATCCATCCGATATATATTATTCATGCTTCACAACCATGTATTCACTCAAAAGCATGCTATCAATCAATCTAATCAAATTAATTAATCTGATAATTATGTGATCATCCAATGTTCAAACAACGATTTGATTTTGCTCGAGTCAAACTCGTTTTTACGAATAAGTACTTAAAGTAAAAATTCTAGAATTAAATTAAACTACACAATTAAATCCAATTCAATTTGTATTTAATTCTAATTCACTATTTAATTCCAAATTAAATATCACACTTTATTAATAAACCTTTTACGAATTAAATTCCAAATTTAATTGTTACGGGTCTCAAAGCCTGATTAACGTCCAACGTCAATCTTAATTAAAGTCCAATGGGCTTTTAATTAATTTCTTAAGGCGTGGACTTTTGGTCAACTCGGGTCAAACCCGCAACCAAAGTCCAGTCCGGGATTTACCCCATAAGCCTTTAAATTAATTTTGGCCCATTAGGCCCAATTAAATTACAAAGGTCCATTATGTTGCATTCGGGCTTTATGGATGCGGTTTTGGGCCCAATTGGATCCAACCAATTTTGCCTAAAACAAACTTTGTACAACAAAGCCCAATAAGCCCAATAACAACAATTCAAGCTAAATTTCCAAAATTAGCCCAATTAATTAAATTACACAAATCCAATTTCGCAATTAATTACCTAAAGTGTATATCATGATTAATCACCATAATTAACATTTCTAAAACACAAAAATTAGGCTAACTAATCATGCTCATTTTCATCATCACATGTCCAACACATTAAGATTAAAATCAAACCCATTACATGCTTTAATACTCTCGGTAATGTGGACTAATTTTATGTCAATTCCGAATCAATCCAATTAAATCCAAATTAACATTAAATCAACATCCTCAATCATTTCAAGTCATCCAATGATCAACGAAACAAAATTACCAAGATTTAGGGCATTCTCCTATTCGGCCAACACATCAAAATTGGGGAAATTTGTTCCAAACAATATTTAATCAAATTGATCCAACCAATCATCAATTAAAATACATTCAAGCATACTTTATCATCCAATTTCATAATTGCATGCTCAAATCAATTTTACCCAATTTAAAGCTTTATGACATACTTGGCAATTTGGGAATTTTCGTCCGATTCGAATTCAATCCAATTGATTCCGTAATCGACATAAAATCATCATCCCAAATGATTTCCAACACATCCAATTGTCAAAAATCAAAAATCCCAAGACATGAAATCATGTTCAACTTTCGGCCAAGGTAGAAATTTGGGGAAAAAATGATCCAATCACAATTTGTTGAAATTGACCCAATCAATCTTCAATTCAAACACAATTAAGCATACAAATCCATCCAATTTAATTTATCATGCTCAAAATCAAGTTTGCCCAAATTTTAGCCCTAACTTTTTCATGCTTTTAACCTAAGCTCTTGATGCCATTGTTGGAGTTTCTATAGGTCCCAAGATCAAAACTCAAGCATGAATCATAAGTGAATACAACGACGGAAGTGCGGAATACTTACATCGAGAGGTTGAGCGACGATTTGGGCAACAAAAATTCGAATTCTGCTCACTTTTTCAAGGCAGTGGGCTGCTGTGAATAGTGAATTTCGGCCATCATCAACAAGATTTGAAGCTCCAAGCTTCATCATTTGAATCCCGGCTCATGGGTGGACTTCCCTATCACCTTCGCATTGATCCCGGAGTGTGCTAGCACTCTTGTTTTGCCACAAAACACACTTGCTTCCCTCCATTTTTGCTTCTTAAAAGTCGACAGTTCACTGCCCTTTAGAAAACAGAAATGGCGTGAGTGAAGGAGGAGAAATGGTGAGAGAGAGAAGTGAAAAAGTGTGTTGGAAAATAGGTTTATAATTTGCTTATATATTTTCTACAAAAATAAAAGCAAATACACTTCTTTTGTCTTTCAAAAAGTCAAAGGAAGATATAAAACAATATATGTCTTTCAACTTTCAAAAAGTTGATTTCCAACCACTCACATCAAGTCATTTCAATCAATCAATCTAATCAATTGTCACATCACTCAAAGTGACATGATTTGACGCTTGATGTGACGCTAGATGCGACTAGCGATTTGACGCTTGATTTGACTTGCGTGCCGTACTCGAATTCGAAATGCGAATGCGCTCTCAAATAATCTCGGGCTCGGATTCGCTAATTCTAAATTAACGAATTTTCCGTAGCGTCGTAATTAAATGATTACGCCTAGCGAAATCACTATTCACATCGCTAACGAATTAATTCTAAATTAATTCGCTCGCCCGAATTAAAATCTAATTTTAATTCCGCGTCGAAATCCAATTTCGTTTAATATATCAAATATATTAATTAATCGATTAATTCCAAATTAATCATTCTCTCTCTCTTTAATTGATATTTTCCCAGATAAAATATCTCTGAAATTAATCCCAGATTAATTCTCTCTCTCATCATATTAATCCCAGATTAATAAAAGTGCGAGTCATACGTCATCGGTGAATCTTTGGGAAGCGACCCATGAGATCCTCGGATATGTTGGTAGTCAAATCGGTCATCGGACTATCCGAACACGTGAGTACCAAGTACTACGTTTTACCGATTTACAAGACAAGGTTGGCTTCTAGCAAAGCACCAAGTCTACCCAATTCTCCGGACATATCCATCTAAGAATATTTAAGATCTGTATCAAGCGTAGTATACCAAGTATTGTGTATATCGGCCCAGTATCGGATAGTCACGTGCTAGGGCTGGGGCTGGATAAGTGTCTGCCCCGTCCTAAGCACATGTCGGATGTCTGGTAACTAGTCTCTATAATCGGATATGCATGACCTAGTCATAATATCCCGATGGTTGCGCAACACTTAAGAGCACTAATACCGTATCCTGCGTGACATCATCTCCACTATGACTGAAGTGATACTTCCGTCTTGACATCACACCCAATACTCTACGATTCTCAATATACCCAGCAGTTGGCGTACACAGAACAGGTTAGAGTCCTAGACGACCTCAACTAAAGTATATTGATTGTCGTAAGCATTAGCGGTGCAAGTCTAAGGTTAAGACCAAATACACCTACCCTGATGTCGGACTCCATAGACACATAGTCATAATACCAATGGGATTCCGAGGGGTCTATCCAGAGCGAAGCTGTTTCCCGTACCATCGGTGTGAAACACAACCTCCTATCGCACTTGCATAAGTATCCAATACTTAAATATATGAGAACTATGCCGTTGTGCCCTCACAACGCGCACAAATGCAATACTAGCCTATTCCGCATTATCGATGTCCTGTCTCGATAATACTCCGGCTAGGGATATTTAATGATTAATCCTTCGTGGACTGATACTGTCTCATATCATTCTCAATCCAGGAACTAATCATATGGACCTCTCTTCATTTATATATCTAGGTGATCTAATCACAAACGATGAGAGTGCAATTTCCTTTGTCATATAGTTAATTTGTACAACAACACCGTGATCTGTAAAAATAGTGACGCTATGGGTCATAACTGTCCAACATATTCATGCATCGCAACCATGTATTCACACAAGCATGTTATCAATCAATCTAATCCAATTAATTAATATGATAATTAGTGATCATCCAATGTTCAAACAACGATTTGATTTTGCTCGAGTCAAACTCGTTTTTGCGAATAAGTACTCAAAGTACGAATTCTTGAATTAAATTAAACTACACAATTAAATCCAATTCAATTTGTATTTAATTCTAATTCACTATTTAATTCCAAATTAAATATTACAGTTAAATAATAAACCTTTTACGACTTAAATTCCAAATTTAATCGTTACGGGTCTCAAAGTCCGATTAACGTCCAACGTCAATTTAATTAAAGTCCAATGGGCTTTTAATTAATTTCTTAAGGCGTGGACTTTTGGTCAACTGGGGTCAAACTGATAACCAAAGTCCAATCCGGGAGTTACTCTATAAGCCTAGAAATCAATCTTGGCCCATTAAGCCCAATTAAACTTTAAAGGTCCATTAAGTCGCATTTGGGTTTTATGGAGGCGGTTTTGGGCCCAATTGGATCCAATCCAATTTGTCTAAACCTAACTTAGTATTACCAAGCCCATTTAGCCCAATTACAACACAACAAGCCCAAATCAAATTTAAGGCCCAAATAATTAAATTCCAAAAATCCAATTTCCCAATTTAATTACACTAAAGTGTATTGCATAATTAATCACATAAATCAATATTTCCAAATCATCAATTTATACAACAAATCATGGTTTTCAACATCAAATAGTGTGCAACACAATTTCATCAAAAATCAAACCCAATTCATGCTTTACTCCTCTCGGCAATTTGGGGAATTATGTGTCTGATACAGTTTCAATCCAATTAATTCCACAATCGACATTAAATCAACATCCCAATTGATTCCAACACATCCAATGAATCAAAAAATCAAAATCACCAAGAATTAGGGCACTTCACATTTTCGGCCAACACAAAAAATTTGGGGTAAAAATGATCCAATCACAATTTCTTCAAATTGATCCAATCAATCATCCACAAAACATCAATTAAGCATATTAAATCATCCAATTTCATTATTCATGCTCAAAATCAATTTTACCCAATTTTAAGCCCTAAACTTTTTCATGATTTTCCTTGCTCATGATACCATTGTTGGAGTTTACTAAGGTCCCAATGATCAATAAACAAGCATGAAACACATGTGAATACATACGAGGAGTTGCGGAATACTCACATTGATCGGTTGAGCGACGCGGCAACAAACAAAAACTCAAAATCTGCTCACTTCATCTCATGGCGGTGGACTGCTCCAAGCTCACTGTTTTGGCGTCCATAGTGGTCCTTCGTCAAGCTCCAAGCTTCGTCGAATGGTTCCCGGCTCATGGGTGGACTTCCTTATCACCTTCGCATGTCTCTCGGAGTGCTAGCTCTCTTGATTTTTGCCACAAAAATCCACATTTTGCTTCCCAATCTCACGGTTTTACCCAGCAAACCAGTGAAGATTTTCAGCCCCTTGGGCGTGTAGAAGTGGGAGAAAATAAAGAAGAAAGAGACAGATGAAATATGTTAATTGATTTTGGTAATTGATAATTCAAATCATATACCAAACTTTTGCTTTTAAAAAGTCAAACAATAAAAGCTTTAAATGCCAACCACACTCATCAAACAATCACATCAATCACAAGTTGTCAAGTCACATCACTCAAAGTGACAAGTGATTTAACGCTTGATGCGACTAGCGATTTGACGCTTGATTTGACTTGTGTGCCGCACTCGAATTCGAAATGCGAATGCGCTCACAAACAATCCCGGGCTCGGGTTCGCTAATTCCAAATTAATGAATTTTCCGTTGCGACACAATTAAATGATTACGCCTAGCGAAGTCACTATTCACGTCGCTAATGAATTAATTCTAAATTAATTCGTTCGCCCGAATTAAAATCTAATTTCAATTCCGCGTCGAAATCCAATTTCGTTTAATATATCAAATATATTAAATAATCGATTAATTCCAAATTAATCATTATCTCTCTTTAATGATATTTTATCCCAGATAAAATATCCCCACAATTAATCCCAGATTAATTTTCTCTCTCATCTTATTAATCCCAGATTAATTAAAGTGCGAGTCATACATCATCGGTGAATCTTTGGGAAGCGACCCATGAGATCCCCAGATATATTGGCAGTAAATTCGGTCGTCGGACTATCCGAACACGTAAGTACCTTGTATTACGTTTATACCGATTTACAAGACAAGGTTGGCTTCTAGCAAAGCACCATGTCTACCCAATTCTCCAGAAATATCCTTACAGGAATAAGGATCTGTATCAGGCGTAGTATACATAGTATTGCGTATTTCGATCCAGTATCGGATGATCACATGCAAGGCCTGGGGCTGGTACAGTGTCTGCCCCGTATGAAGCATATATCGGATAACAAGCAACTAGTCTCTTTAATATCGGATAATCATGACCAAGTCATATTATCCCGACTGTTGCAACCTTTTTAGAGAACCAGTTCTATATCCCTGCGCGATCATCAACTCTATATGACTGGAGTGACACTTTCATTTTGACATCACACCCAACACACTACGATTCTCAATATACCCAGCATAGGCGTACACAAAACCTGTTAAAGCCCTGGACAACCGCAACCAAAGTATATTGATTGTCGCAAGTATTAGCGGTGCAAGTCTCAGGTTAAGACCAAATACACCTACCCTGATTTCGGACTTCCATAGACACATAGTCATACTACCAATGGAATTCCGATGGGGTCTTTCCATAGCGAAGCTGTTTCCCGTACCATCGGTAAACACAACCTCCTACTACACTTGCATGAGTATCCTATACCCAAATATATAATAACTATGATGTTGTGCCCTCACAACGCGCACAAATGTAATACTAGTCTTTTACGTATTCATCGATGTCCAATCTCGATAATACTCTAACTAGGGATATTTAATGATTTATCCTTCATGGACTGATACTGTCTCATATCATTCTCAATCCAGGAACAAATCACAGGGACCTCCTATCATTTATATATCTAGGTGATCTAATCACAAATGATAAGAGTGCAATCTCCTCTGTCACATAGTTAATTTGTACAACAACATCGTGATCTGTACAAATAGTGACGCTATGGGTCATAATTGTCCAACAAACAGAATATCACTTCGTTCCATCCTTGATGAGCATAAGCTCAAAGGGGATAACTACAATGACTAGTTTAGAAACTTCAAAATTTTCTTACGACAAGAAAAGATTTTCTATGTTCTTGAAAGACCATTTCCCCCTGAACCCGCAGAAGATGCTGACCAAAATACATTTGATGCTTGGAAGAAACACATCGATGATGATGAGCAAGCAGTTTGCATAATGCTTGGCTCTATGTCGGACGAACTTCAGAAATCTCACGAAGATATGGATGCTCAAACCATCATCTTTCACTTGAAGGAGTTGTATGCAACTTTCGTTCATACCGTGAGATTCCAAGTGTCATGTGCCTTATTCCAAACAAGGTATAAGGAATGATCTGTTAGTGGACATATGCTTAAGATGATTGGCCACATGGAAAAATTGGCCAACCTCGGGTTCATCATGGTTCATGAGATAGGTCACGATCTAATTCTTTAATCCTTACCAAAAGACTTCTCTAACGTTATTATGCAGTTTCATCTGTCTAATAAAGAAGCTACTTTAGCAGAATTGCACAATCTGATAAAGCAAGCAGAGAAGAACTTGAAACCGGAGCTTAAAACCTCCGTCATGCTTATGGGTATGGACCTGAAGCCACGAGGCCCAAAGAAAAATAAGGGCAAGAGCAAGGCTCCAGATCCCCTAAATCCCAATGGTAAGGTGGAGAAGAAAATGGGAAAGGGGAAATGTTTATTTTATGGAAAGAAGGGTCATTGGAAGAAATACTGCAGATTCTTGAAAGCCAAGGAAGCTATGGAAGCCCAAGAGGCCAAGAAGCCCAATGCTTCAGGTATGTTGTATATAATTGAACTACATTCTCAAAACTCTGAATCTTCCACTTGGGTGCTTGACATCAGTTGTGGGACTCACTTGTGTAACAATGTGCAGGGCCCGAGAAATAGTAGGTGACTCCGTCATTGGGAGGTTGACTTACGCATGGGTAATGGAGCAAAACTGGCTGTATTGTGCGTGGGGATTTATTCATTAGTTTTTCCGAATGGTTTAGTTGTAGACTTAGAAGATTGTGTTTATGTACCTTCTCTAGTAAAGAACATCATTTCAATTTCTTCTTTATGTAATTAAGGCTTTTCATGCCTAATAAGTTGTAATGAATGTTCTATTTATTTCAATGAAATAAAATATGGAGATGGTATTTTGAATAATGGTATCTATGTCTTACAAACTAACAAAGTATGTTCAACATCTAATATATACAACGTTAACATGAATAATCTCAATGAATCACTTCTATGGCACAGTCGATGAGGTCATATCAATGAAACAAGATTAACTAAGCTACATAAGGATGGGCATTTCAGACCCTTCAAATATTAACCTTATGGAACTTGTGAGTCTTTTTTACTTGGTAAAATGACCAAATTACCCTTCAAAGGTAAAAGACAACGTGCAGCGGAGACATTAAAACTCATACACTCGGATGTATGCGAACCAATGTCAGTCACCGCTAGAGGTGGATTCTCCTACTTCATTACCTTTATCGATGATCACTCACGATATGGTATGTGTATCTTATGCGGTACAAATCTGAAGCCTTTGAGAAATTCAAAGTCTTCAAAGCTGAAGTAGAAAACCAGCTTAATAAAAGTATTAAGTCACTAAGGTCTGACCGAGGTGGTGAATACTTAAGCGATGAATTTCAAGATTACTTGAGAGAAAATGGCATTGTTTCCCAGTGGACTCCTCCGGGAACTCCACAGCATAATGGGGAATCCAAAAAGAGAAATCGGACATTATTAGATATGGTCCGATCAATGATGCTAGACACAGATCTACCTCTTTCATTTTGGGGTCTTTCTTTAGAAACTGCAACACTACTACTAAACCAAGTTCCTTCCAAGACTGTTAGTCAAACACCATATAAGTTATGGTCTGAGAAACATCCTAGTCTTAGTTATCTAAGAGTTTGGGGATGTGATGCATATGTTAAGCTCACACAAACTAACAAATCAGATGATAGAGCAGTTATATGTAAGTTTGTAGGATATTCCTTGAACTCAAGAGTATATGTGTTCTACGTCCCAAATGAACAAAGAACATTTGTCTCACAAAATGCTAAATTTCTAGAGAATGAATTCCTTCTCAAGAAATATAGTGGGAGTAGACTTGACCTCGATGAGGTACGAGAAGAACAAACTAACATAGAACTAAACCCCAGGCCCCTCAAAAGGGCAGCGACAGAACAACCACAAGGTTATGAACATAGAAGGTCTGGTAGGGAAAGATATGAGCCTGAAAGATATGGTTTCCATATTGATAAGGAACATGATCATGTCATTTTTAATGACGATCCCACCAGTTATGACGAAGAAATGCGTGACATTGATTCAATCAAGTAGCTTGAGGCCATGAAATCCGAAATAGACTCTATGTATCATAATCAAGTCTGGGACTTGGTGGATGCATCTGAAGGGATAAAACCCATAGGCTGCAAGTGGATTTACAAGCGTAAAACTGATGCATAAGGCAACATCCAAACCTATAAGGCTAGGTTGGTGGCGAAAGCTTATAGACAAATCCAAGGAATTGACTATGATGAAACCTTCTCGCCTGTTGCAATGATAAAGTCCATTCAAATTTTACTGGCACTAGCTGCACACTTTGATTATGAGATTTGACAGATGGATGTCAAAACAGCTTTCCTTAATGGGAACCTCGTAGAGGAAGTCTATATGACACAACCTGAGGGGTTTGCATCTAAGGATGATCATAATAAATTATGCAAGCTTAAACGATCCATTTATGGACTCAAGCAAGCCTCCAGAAGTTGGAATATACGATTTGATGAGACAATCAAAGAATTTGACTTCATCAAAAATGTAGACGAGCCTTGTGTTTACAGGAAAGGTAGTGGGAGTGCTGTTGTATTTCTTGTATTATATGTTGATGACATATTAATCATCGGGATGATATTCCCATGATGCAAGCCACCAAGCAATAGTTATCTCAGAATTTCTCCATGAAAGATTTGGGAGAAGCAGCCTACATCCTCGGCATTAAGATCTACCGTAATAGATCTAATAGGTTGTTAGGACTTTCTCAATCTACGTACATAGATAAAGTTTTGAAAAGATTCAAAATGGAAGATTCCAAAAGAGGTAATTTACCTACTTGTCATGGAATCAAATTATCTAAGGAGTAATGTCCACATACTCCTTCAGATAGAGAACGTATGAGTATGATCCATTATGCTTCAGCAATAGGATCGATCATGTACACCATGCTATGTAAAAGACCTGATGTCTCTTATGCTCTTAGCATAACGAGCAGGTATTAGGCAAATCCTGGTGAGCAACACTTGGCAACTGTCAAAACAATCCTCAAGTATACAGAGATTGTTCTGAGATGAAAGTCATTGGTTACTGTGATGCGAGCTTTCAGACCGATAGAGATGACAACAGATCACAAATAGGATATCTGTTTACTTTGAATGGCGGAGCTGTCAGTTGGAAAAGCTCAAAGCAGTCAACTACAACAGACTCCACCACTGAAGCCGAGTATATTGCAGCATCTGAGGCAGTTAAAGAAGCAGTATGGATAAAGAAGTTCATCATGGAGCTGGAAGTGCTTCCCGCGATAAAGAATGGCGTCACGATGTACTGTGACAACACGGATGCCATTGCTAAATCAAAGGAACCAAGATCCCACCAGAAATCCAAGCATGTACTCAGGCAATTTCATCTCATCAGGGAGATTGTTGAGAGAAAATAAATTATTATAGAGAAAATACCCACAGAAGATAATCTTGCAGATTCTCTGAATAAAGGGCTGACTCAACATAAGCATGATAGGCACACCCGGGAGTATGGTGTCCAGATTCATACTAGTTGGCTATAGTGCAAGTGGGAGATTGTTAGGGATATGCCCTATACCCAACTTGTGGATGGGCTATATGTACATGTATTTGTAATATTTTCATTAATTAATAAAATGGCAATCTTTATTATATGTGTCTTACATAAATTATATGAATCATCAAACACTGTAATAAAGCCCTTGGAGTAATAAGATGATTGCTTCCACACCTTATGAGAATCGTTCATAGTCATAGTTTTATGAATAATCTGGGTGTTCACAAAGTGGATAAACTAGCATGATGATATGATCCGTCATTAAATGGGGTAGCCGATCTCATAGGCTACTAGCGGAGATCCGTCTGCTTGGTGTATCACATGGATGCATGAGTTGCTTGTGTCCATCGAACTGACCGCCGAAAGTTTTCACATGGAGTGTTTATCCAATGTGTCTGTGAGAACATTCATGTATCGATTGTATGACTAGTCCTTAGACTTGAGGTCTTTACAATCTTATGTGTGGATCAAATAACTTTGACATTCTCCTTCCCCGATTCAAAAGATCCGGTCATAAGGGTATGATTTGGTCATTTGTTGAAACACATGAAGTTTGTAAGGATACAACGGAGAATCGCCACTCCCTCGGATAATATTTTCTTATAAGATTAGTATTCCAGTTCGCGGGTTGATATGTGTGATTAGTGCTTGAGACTGTTGTAGGCACTGCATTTTTGCATATAAGTCCTGATGATGAGTCTCGCATGGAGACACTACCTATTTAATTGTAGAAGCCGCGGGAAATGGATGTCGGAAGGGAAGAGTCAAGAATTGACATTTCTGTTGGATTTAATTCGCTGGATTAGCTTTGGGTTCGCTTGTTGGACCTCTGTTTTAAAACACATTCTTAGCCCAAACCCCCGCAAGACACACACCAAGCCCACACATCACCAAACCATACACAAACCTTCCAAATCTGCCCTCACCTTCACACCACAAGCCACTCACGTACTGTCCCAACTCCACTCACTGCCTCACGCAATATTGCCCTCCTTCACACCACAAGCCACTCACGTAATAGCCTTCATCAGCCTGCCTTCACGTATCGGTCCACTCATACCTACTCAGCCACTCACGCAACACAGTCCACTCACGTAACAATTTCCCATTCACGCCACCTACCATCTTCTCGTAAAACCCTTACAACACGTCCTCAAGCAGCCACTCAACTTCACAAAATAAACACTGCCCTGACCAGCCTCAATTCACGCCACTCAGCGCATAAAGACCCCTATTCACGTCCTAAACACATCCCACAAAGCTCCTCCATTCGCACCCTCAAACTGCCATGAAAATACCCCCCAAAACAGCCCAGTCGATCACCAAAAATCTGGCCTGAAACAGTCCAAATTTTACCGTAAAACTGCACCAAAAACTACCCCGCAAAACACACAAACCGTAAGCCAAAACAGTCCCACTTTACCACAAAATAGAGAGCTAATACCGTGACCAGAAACACCGCAAAACGGAATAAAAACAACAGCCCCAAACAGCGAAACAGAGAAGGAAAATGTTGAACCAGTGAACTGGAAGAGTTGCGGAGTATCAACCCTTCCGACGACCACGTACCGCACTTCTGATAGATGACTAAAGAGGTTACACATGAGGGCACCCCTTTTATTTATTACCCTTTATTTTCTATTTATTTTATTACTTTATTTCACATGAGTATTATGGATTGGTGCATGATGTGATTTCCGGATGAATGAAATATGTGTTCTCTCTTGCGGTATATCGGATGGAAACTCGGACGTAAATTCCGTAGCCGAATCCGAATGGACGGTATTGCGGTTTTCTGGATACAATGCCAAGTACCACTTGAGAGACACACATGTTTCGTCTCATCCAACCTTGTGTTCAAGCATGATTTAGTCTAATATGTTATTTATTTTGAAGCATGATTATGTTATTTTTTTATGCATGTTATAGTTATTTTCTTTCGCAATAGGAATTTAATTTATGTTTATGTTTAGGATGTTATTTATTTTTCGTGTTTGATAACTCAACATGCTCATTGTGTGATATCGTATGTTTTTTGTTATGATAACTTACTTTTAAAGCATGCAAGCTTAGACGTAGGATTTATTTTCATGAATGCGAACTAGTTTTGGGTTATTCTTGAACATATATGATGCATAGATTCGGTTAAGATATTGCAGAAATCATATCATTACAAGTGGCATAAGTAAGGGACCATTTCGAACCCAACGGTTTGAGGTCTTCCCTTGTGAGGGGTGAGTGAGGCGTTAAATCATTTTCCCGGTTCACACCGGGTGGTGACTCCATGTTATTTCTCCAGTTTAGTTCCCCTGTGGGCTACTCCGTACTCCCGATCGGGCTGCGTGTTGGTTTTTATTAAGGTCCCAAGGATGAAATCAAGCATAAAACACATGTGAATACACAACAAAGTATGGCGGAATCATACTCACAATGAACGAATTGGATGCTATGAAGAAAAATCTTTCTCTTCCTTGTTGGTGAAGCTCGGCAAGCTCACTGGTTTGGGCTCCATTTTCGGCTTTCTCCATGCTCCAAGCTCCAAGCTTTTGTGATGGTATTCCAAGCCCATAAAATCACTGCCCTATCACCTTGGTATGTCTCCTATAGTGTGCTAGCACTTGGTGTTTTTGCCACAAAAACACCATCATATTTCTCCTTCATCATTTGGCAGTTGCAGAGAAATAGAAGGCAGAAATGGCGTGAGAGAGAATAAGGTTTTGGTTCCAAAACCGTGAGTCAAAGAGAGAGAAGAAGAAAATGTGTATTTTTTTAATTGTTTTCTAAAAACAATTAAATAAATACCATAATTCTTTTCAAAAAATTCAAGCATTAAATGCTTGCCATCATCTCACATCAACTCACATCAATCAATCAATCAATTGTCACATCACTCAAAGTGACATGTGATTTGACGCTTGATGTGACTAATGATTTGACTTGCGTGCCGCACTCGAATTCGAAATGCTAATGCGCTCGCAAACAATCCCGGGCTCCGGTTCGCTAATTCCAAATTAACGAATTTTCCGTTGCGACGTAATTAAATGATTACGCCTAGCGAAATCACTATTCAAGTCGCTAACAAATTAATTCTAAATTAATTCATTCGCCCGAATTAAAATCTAATTTTAATTCCGCGTCGAAATCCAATTTCGTTTAATATATCGAATATAAATTAATCGATTAATTCTAAATTAATCGTTTTCTCTCTCTTAATGATATTTTATCCCAGAGAAAATATCTTTGTAATTAATCCCAGATTAATTTTCTCTCTCATCTAATTAATCTCAGATTAATGAAGTGCGAGTCATACGTCATCGGTGAATCTTCGGGAAGCGACCCATGAGATCCTCGGATCTGTTGGCAGTAAATTCGGTCGTCGAACTATCCGAACACGTAAGTACTCAATACTACGTTTATACCGATTTACAAGACAATGTTGGCTTCTAGCAAAGCGCCATGCCTACCCAATTCTCCAGAAATATGCTTACAGGAATAAGCGATCTATATTAGACGTAGTATAAGTAGTATTGTGTATGTCAATCCAGTATCGGATGATCACGTGCTAGGCCTGGGGCTGGAATTGTGTCTGCCCCGTACGAAACACATGTCAGATGTCTGGTAACTAGTCTCTATAATCGGATATACATGACCTTGTCATAATATCCCGGTAGCTGCAGCATTTAAGAGAACCAGTCTCGTATCCTATGTGACCATCATCTCCAATATGACTGGAGTGATACTTCCATCTTGACATCACACCCAACACATTACGATTCTCGATATACCTAGAAGAGGCGTACACAGAAACCGGTTAAAGCCCTGGATGACCAAAACCAAAGTATATTGATTGTCGCAAGTATTAGCGGTGCAAGTCTCAAGTTAAGACCAAATACACCTACCCTGATTTCGGACTTCCATAGACATATAGTCATACTACTAATGAAATTTCGAGGGGGTCTATCCAGGGTGAAGCTGTTTCCCGTACCATCGGTAAAACACAACCTCCTATTACACTTGCATGAGTATCCTATACCCAAATATATGAGAACTATACCGTTGTGCCCTCACAACGTGCACAAGTGTAATACTAGTCTTTTACGTATTTATCGATGTCCAATCTCCATAATACTCTGACTAGAGATATTTAATGATTTATCCTTCGTGGACTGATACTGTCTCATATCATTCTCAATCCAGGAACAAATCATAAGGACCTCCTATCATTTATACATCTTGGTGATCTAATCACAAATGATAAGAGTGCAATCTCATTTGTTACATAGTTATTTTGTACAACAACACCATGATCTGTACAAATAGTGACGCTATAGGTCATTATTGTCCAACAATCTCCCACTTGGCCTATAGCCAGTCACTCGAGTGTCTACCACCCGAACTATGTACGGTTGGCTCAAATTGTTGAGAAAATGCTTTCGTCAGGAAATTTACATGATTATCATCTGATGTGATTTATATGATCATCACATCGCCACGATGTATGATCCGAACGAATCAGATGAATAGTCGAAGTATATATCTGGATCGTTGATGAGACCATTAATTCTTTAGCCTGTGTTGATGCCTAGCTCAGCTGCTAACAAAATTATATCTAATCTAATTAGATTTGTTATTGACCCAAATGGCTTCTTTTGCCGCCTCAGCTACAGCAATTAACCCGCATTTTTTGTTTATACGGTAACAATATCTTGCTTGGAAGATTTCCAGCTTACTATTCCGTTATTCAAACTGTATAGTACCATTTTCGACTTATAGTCATTTTTATCGGTTTAGGAAACTTGCAGTAGTGATCCCAGTCACTTCAAGTTCTCATTCTCCACAGATTAAGACAACATCCTTAGTTCTCTAAGATACTAACGGATGTTCTTAATATCAATCCAGTGACTATCACTCGGATTGGCCCGATTGTGACTCCATATGCTCAAAGCGTATGAGACACCAGGTCGCGTACATTTTTCAATGTACGAATTCTCGGAGAGTTTTCATAAAAGCCAAGCTTTCACCGATTATTATTATGGGAATATCATTTCCAAGAAAGGACATGTCATAATTATTTATAGGACATTTATTGTCAGTGCCTCCCACTAACCTTCTTATATACACAAGAATCATTTCGTTTTGAATTAAGTCATACTCCATTATGATTACATCAAAACGATAATTCCAAGAACTTAATGCTTCCTTCAACCCAAACATGGATCGAATAATCTGCAAACCTTGTTTGCTAGTTTAGGTACGACAAAACCGACAGGATGTTGTAAACATCCTCCTAAAGGTTTCCTTTTCAGGAAAGCGATTTTCCCGTAAAGCTGTCAGATTTCATAAATGAAACACGCAGCTACAGCAAGCATTATCCAAATGGATTTACCATGGGAACAGTTAAAAGGTTGAATCAAAATCAACATAATGTTGATAACGATACCTTTCCGCTAAAAGCCTAGCTTTATACATTGGTATGTTGTCATCCATGTATGTCTTCCTTGAAGTCTTATAAAGTACCCATAGGCACAATGCCTTGCGGTACATCAACTAGTATCCAAACTTATTGATATACATTGTATCCATTTCAGACTCATGGCACTTTGCCATAATAGGGAGTTGATACCTTGTATCACTTCCCCATACGTAGTCAGTTGGTATACCTCAATAAGATAGACATCGTTATGAGGTGAGATCAGAAACCCATACCCCAGGTTGTTTTTTGACTCTTTCCGACCTACGCGGTTCTTGTGTATTTAAAGATTATTGGTAATAGTTTCATCCTTGATGAATTATTTATGTTCAGTTTAGATTCGGTGCCTTGGACAGTATTACTCCGATTTTCATCGAGTTTTACTATCCTCTCACTTACCACTGCATATTGGTGTTCCTCTTAGGAAAACCGCATGGTGAGCAACAATCTAATTGTTCTCTGGTGAGATGTATAAGTATTATACTTTGGTATCCCTAGGATTACCTACAATTGGCACTTATCCAATTTGGGTTCTAGTTTGGTATCATCCAAACATATGCCCAACATACCTAAATTATCAGGAATGAGAAAACCGGTTTCTTTCCTGTTCATATCTAATATGATATCTGTCAAACAGATTTTTATGGAACCTTATTCAAAATACGTTTTGCACTGTTTATGCTTATCCGTTGAAGGAAACGGTAGCTCAGAGCGACTCATGATTTACCTTATCATGTCCAACAAAATTCGGTTACTCGGTTCGGACACACCGTCAAACTGACGTGTTCCGGGAGGAATCCTCATTGAAAGAATACGATACTCTTTCAAGTATATTAGAAACTTATTGCTTAAGTATTTTCCATTACGGTCTTACCGTGACAGTTTAATACTTTAGCCGATCTCTTTGTCTATTTCGTGTCGAAACTTTAAAAGTTTCTGATTTGTGTTTCAATAGAAACACATAACCATAACGCGGTGCCACATCCGTAAAGGTCACGTAATATTCATATCCACTTCTAGCCTAGCTAGATATGGGACCACTTGCTTTACTATGAACTAGGGCTAACAGATAGGTGGCTTTTACACTTTTACCAAGTAAATAGTGTTTTAGCCACTTTGCCCAATAAACTAGATTCGTAGACTTTATTTGAATGAAATCAAATTAGTCTGAGTACCCACTCTTCAAAATTGTGGATATACGATTCTTGTTTAATTGTGTCCCAAACAACAATGCCACAATTAACTTTCATCTGATCAAATCAGTTTGAGCTATTTGTTTGTCATGTTATATATTTAAGATTTATTTATATTCAAAATATAAATTCTGTTATTCACATCAAATGTGTTTATCTCAATATCATCTTTATATAATAAACCACTTTAGTGTTCTAGAATATAAAGGTTCACCCGCAGCGGGTTAAACACTGATATAGAGATAATGTTTCTAGTCAAACTAGTTACATTTTAACAGTTTCCAAATTTAGGTACACACCCAAATGGTAGTTCCTAAATTAGGTATCTACGGTTGAAACAGCGATTTTCATCCTATTTCCAATCCGCAGATTAAATCTCAATTAAGGTCAGCATACTGCTCATAGCAGATTCTGAACATCAATATATATATATATATATATATATATCACACTAAGTATCTAAAATCCAATTTTAATACTAGTAGTGAATATATATTTATGACAAACATATTTGAAGTCAAAGCCTTGCTCGTCTTCATTTCCTTTATGTCTGCTTTGTCCAACCGGCAGTCACGCTTCCGCGATCCCGTTTGCCACATTTAAGCAGACATTTTGGGATATGTCCTTTATCTTCCTAGAAGATTATAATGATTTTACCTTTGCCATTTTCCACACTTCATAAGACTTTGGCCAAGCCTTGGCCTTCTAGAATATCGAAGTAAGGTGCGCCTTGCGCTACTTGCCTAATTGCAAATTTTTACTTTGTCTCCTTGAGAATAGTCATTAACTCTCCAAGAGTTATTATTGCAATTTTAGTACTTCTAAAATCAATAATTAGATCTTTGAAGATCCTTCAATTTCATTATCATAATTTAAGGATCTAATCCTTAGTTCTGATTCAGAAATTAAGGAGTCTACTGCGACAAGCTTAATGGATTAAGCACTAAAGTTATCATTACATAAATCTTCCAAAGATTATCCTCGACTATTTTCTTAACTCCGGGCTTAGGCCTAATATGTTATTTTATCAAATAAAGTAACTTATTAGTTTCCAGGACCATCCTGAAATTATATTCCCAATTTGAAAATTAAACCATTTAAATACATTTTCCTTAGGATTATGTTTTAAATGTCAATATTTCAATTTCTATCTTGATTCGAATAGTCCAACTATTTAATCAACGATTTAGGTACTATTTATTATAATGATTACAATAGTCCAACTTTTTAATCAACTATAATTTAATAGATTAAAATCAATTATATTGATTACTATAATCCAATTATAAAATCAACTATAAATGAATAGTTTGAATATAGTCTAACTATTTATTAAAAACAACATTTAAATATTAGTCCAACTAACATTTAATTTATTTGACGAATGATATTTGAATGAGCGCGTATGGCAAGTAATTAAACGAATATTGCAAATTCAATTCTTGCCTCCCACTATTTTTCGGCGAGCCTCTAACCCTCTGTCGAGTACTCGGGAAACCGTTTTTCCTAGTGGGCTAGGATCCCGTTAAATATCACACAATCTTGACTTTGGCCAACAAATTGTATGATAATTAACTAGGTAGATCTCTAAGATCGATTGGATCCAATCCAATTCCTAGATCCAGTAGGGGGACATCCAAGTCCGAAACATATATCTTATATATGCCAATACATCCAATGTATTGCCTAACCTTTTTCCTCTGAATCAACTAAGTCTTGGCTTTGGCACAACAAACTTAGTGATCCCAGTTAAGCGCGACCCATTGACCATGGAAAGCTTCGTAATCAATGTCGATGGACAAGAAGTGGTCTTGACTTTGGCCAACAAACCACAACTTGGAAAAGACACCAATATGGAACAAAGCCTTCGTGATTCAAACACATCCTCGACGGACAAAGGCCTTGATTTTGGCCAACAAGCCAATGCCAGTCTCGGATCTTGAGTGAGAATCACTCAATGGAAGGAAATATGCTTAATATTTTGCGAGGGTTTTTCGAGTGCAAATTGGCAACCAATTTATTATCTTTGTTAAGGTCTCATCATCATACACCCTTAAACATGCATTCTAAACACATAATAAAGCGCGTATAAATAAATAATAATGATATGCGGATGGATACTTTACACATTGATCCTAGATCAAATCTCTCCCTTTCTCTCTCCCGCTAGCACATGTATTACTTCTACCCGTTACACTACACTTCTAAAGAAACCTCATTTACATTGAGAGGAATAGGTGAGAAGATAAAACAAAGAATAAGGAGGTGATAAGGCTGGACACGCAGGTCCAATTAATAAATTCCAAATTTATTACAACAATTTCTAAAATTGCTCCACCCATCTGTAATCCATCTGATATACATTATTCATGCATCGCAACCATGTATTCACACAAGCATGCTATCAATCAATCTAATCAAATTAATTAATCTGATAATTAGTGACCATCTAATGTTCAAACAACGATTTGATTTTGCGCGAGTCAAACTCATTTTTGCGAATAAGTACTCAAAGTACGAATTCTCGAATTAAATTAAACTACATAATTAAATCCAATTCAATTTGTATTTAATACTAATTTGCTATTTAATTCCAAATTAAATACTACATTTTATTAATGAACTTTTACGACTTAAATTCCAAATTTAATCGTTACGGGTATCAAAGCCCGATTAATGTCCAACGTCAATTTAATTAAAGCCCAATGGGCTTTTAATTAATTTCTTTAAGGCTAGGACTTTTGGTCAACTCGGGTCAAACCGATAACCAAAGTCCAATCCGGGAATTACCCCATAAGCCTAGAAATCAATTTAGGCCCATTAGGCCCAATTAAACTTTAAAGGTCCATTAAGTCACATTTGGGCTTTATGAAAGCGGTTTTGGTCCCAATTGGATCCAACCAATTTCGCCTAAACCCAACTTGGTACAACCAAGCCCAATAAGCCCAATAACAACATAACAAGCCCAATTTCCAAAATTAAGCCCAATTCAATTAAATTACAAAATCCAATTTCACAATTTAATTACCTAAAGTATATTACATAATTAATTACCCAATTCTATATTTCCAAAACACCAATTAGCCCAATTAATCATGTTCATTTTCATCATCACATGTCCAACACATTTTGATTAAATTATGTACATGCTATATTCTCGGCAATTTGGGGAAAATTATGCCCAATTCGAATTCAATCCAATTAAATCCAATTAAACATAAAATCAACATTCCCAATTGATTTCCAACACATCCAATGATCAAAAATCAAAACCACCAAGACATTAGGGTTCTTCTAATTTTCGGCCAAGCACAGCAAATTGGGAAAAATTAATCCAATTAATTTTTCAACAAATTGATCACATATAACTCTAAGTTATCCATATACAAGCATATTCAAACAAACAATTTGCCAAAAACATGCTTAAATCAAAAAGCCCCAAATTTTAGTTAAGAACCCTAATTCATGTTTCATGCTCAAATGGCTCAAGATACCATTGTTGGTTTCTATTAAGGTCCCAAGGATGAAATCAAGCATAAACCACATGTGAATACACAACAAAGTATGACATAATCATACTCACAATGAACGAATTGGATGCTACGAAGAAAAATCTTTCTCTTCCTTGTTGGTGAAGCTCGGCAAGCTCCAAGCTTTTGTGATGGTATTCCAAGCCCACGAAATCATTGCCCTATCACCTTGGCATGTCTCCTAGAGTGTGCTAGCACTTGGTGTTTTTGCCACAAAAACACCATCTTATTTCTCCTTCATCATTCGACAGTTGGAGAGAAATAGAAGGCAGAAATGGCATGAGAGAGAATAAGGTTTTGGCTCCAAAACCGTGATTCAAAGAGAGAGAAGAAGAAAATGTTTATTTTGTTAATTGTTTTCTAAAAACAATTAAACAAATACCATAATTCTTTTCAAAAAAGTCCAGCATTAAATGCTTGCCATCATCTCACATCAACTCACATCAATCAATCAATCAATTGTCACATCACTCAAAGTGACATGTGATTTGACGCTTGATGTGACTAATGATTTGACACTTGATTTGACTTGCGTGCCGTACTCGAATTCGAAATGTGAATACGCTCGCAAACAATCTCGGGCTCCGGTTCGCTAATTCCAAATTAACGAATTTTCCATTGCGATGTAATTAAATTATTACGCCTAGTGAAATCACTATTCACGTCGATAATAAATTAATTCGTTCGCCCGAATTAAAATCTAATTTTAATTCCGCGTCGAAATCTAATTTCGTTTAATATATCGAATATATTAATTAATCGATTAATTCTACATTAATAATTTTCTCTCTCTTAATGATATTTTATCCCAGATAAAATATCTCTGTAATTAATCCCAGATTAATTTTCTCTCTCATCTAATTAATCCCAGATTAATAAAGTGTGAGTCATACGACATCGGTGAATCTTCGGGAAGCGACCCATGAGATCCCCGGATATGTTGGCAGTAAATTCGGTCATCGGACTATCCGAACACGTAAGTACCCAGTACTACGTTTATACCGATTTACAAGACAAGGTTGGCTTCTAGCAAAGCGCCATGCCTACCCAATTCTCCAGAAATATGCTTACAGGAATAAGCGATCTATATCAGGCGTAGTATACGTAGTATTGTGTATGTCAATCCAGTATCAGATGATCACATGCTAGGCCTGGGGCTGGAATTGTGTCTGCCCCGTACGAAACACATGTCAGATGTCTGGTAACTAGTCTCTATAATCGGATATACATGACCTTGTCATAATATCCCGATAGCTGCAGCATTTAAGAGAACCAGTCCCGTATCCTACGTGACCATCATCTCCACTATGACTGGAGTGATACTTCCGTCTTGACATCACACCCAACACACTATGATTCTCGATATACCCAAAAGAGGCATACACAGAAACCGATTAAAGCCCTGGACGACCAAAACCAAAGTATATTGATTGTCGCAAGTATTAGCGGTGTAAGTCTCAGGTTAAGACCAAATACACCTACCCTGATTTCGGACTTCCATAGACACATAGTCATACTACCAATGGAATTTCGAGGGGGTCTATCCAGAGCGAAGCTATTTCCCTTACCATCGGTAAAACACAACCTCATATTACACTTGCATGAGTATCCTATACCCAAATTTATGAGAACTATGTCGTTGTGCCCCCACAACGCGCACAAGTGTAATACTAGTCTTTTACGTATTTATCGATGTCCAATCTCGATAATACTCTGACTATGGATATTTAATGATTTATCCTTCATGGACTGATGCTGTCTCATATCATTCTCAATCCAATAACAAATCATAAGGACCTCCTATCATTTATACCTATTGGTGATCTAATCACAAATGATAAGAGTGCAATCTCATTTGTCACATAGTTAATTTATACAACAACACCATGATCTGTACAAATAGTGACGCTATGGGTCATTATTGTCCAACACCGCGAGCATGGAACACCGTCGCCGATTTCTATGTCCTACAGTCTGGCGACTCCACTGGGGATAGAGAATCGGCCCCGAAATAATGTCTTGTAGTGATTGCGATTTGTGCTTTAGTTAACCGCGTCTATAGTGGGTTGAGGGGGTTTAATCAAAGGCATTATTAAGGCTAGGTGATGGTTTGGTGTCTTCCTTCATTCACTACCTTTCTATAAGGAAAAGCTGTGAAGGCACCTAGATAATCATCTACTCGTAGCTTACTGTGATGGACTAATTTGGAGGACTCGTTGTTTATTCCTGTCACCAAGCGAAAAGAGCCTAAGAGGCTTGGGTTTTTAAGAGAGTGCGCTCCGCCCTCCCTCTGGGGAATCTACAATGGGAAATCCATTTGACAGTCAGTCACGCACCATAATAAAATACACCCCCTTTTTCTGAGATAGTTCATTTTCCCATTGTAGCTCGGATCGGTCTTGACTACGAGTAGTAATAAAATACACCCCCTTTTTCTCCCGTGGATGTAGGTTAGAGCCACTTTCCGTCGAATCACGTAAACTATGTGTTTACCTTGTTTGCCTGCTAAGTTTGCACTGGCCGCTATAAGGCAGTGCAGTGACAGTGAAATGGGCTATTCTGATTGGCATATTTAAAGGTAGTTGAGGAGAGTTGGGATGAAAATGATGACAAGGTGACATGGGTTGACATCATTGGCGGTGGAATAGTAGATTTGAAAGCCTATATAAAGGGATTGAAGATTCAATTTAAGGGGTTAGTAAATTTTACATCTCACAACTTGTAACAAGCTAAGAGCTTAAAAACTAGTGATAGAGAGAGAAAGTCGAACTATTACCTAACTAAGTGAAAGACTTGTACCAGACTAGTGTAAGACCCGAGGTGTATTGTCACAGAGATAGTTCATTCTCCCATTGTAGCTCGGGTCGGTCTTGACTACAAGTAGTAATAAAATACACCCATTTTTCTCCCTTGGACGTAGGTTGGAGCCACTTTCCGCCGAATCACGTAAACTATGTGTTTACCTTGTTTGCCTTCTAAGTTTGTTGTGGTTCCCTACTAACCAATCAAATTCATTGTTGGGAGAGATTTATTCAACGAGTTAATTTCTCATATTATCCTTGGAACGAAAAACAGTCGTCAACACTTTCATCCCTAGGTGTTGAAAAATCCACCTCTTTTCCTCATTACAATTATGTTTCTATTCTCATGTCATAAACCCACTGCATTATTATTAAGACCTCATTGAGTTGAGTGTATATCATTTACCATTGTATCAGCATGCAATTATGGCAGGCCCTTCAGCAGATTGCCTTCAGTGAGAGAAATTAAAATATAATATTATCAAAATATTAATACATTTTAGATAAAAATTAGATGGTACATTAATTACGTGATGTATGGATTTCATATAAAAATTTCTCCTTCAGTGAATGTAAGCCGGTGATAGTAATAGTTCAACAAATTGTCCATTTTCTTCTTATTTCGTCTCAGGAAAATAGGGAGGTCTTGCTCAAAATCTAATCCTAAGTTATTGTTTGATTTCCCAGATTGAAGCTCCAGTAGTTCACTGCTAAACTCTCAGCCGCTTTTGCTTCGCGTAAATAAGAAAAAGTCCATAAAAGCTGGAATTTATAAAAGAAAACCGAAGTTCAAGTAATCAAATCCCAGATGACATAACCTAAAGTCAGAATAATTACCTACTGCCTCAATAAAACCTTGCTGTTTAAGATCATACAGTTGAAAAGAGATTGTATCAAATAATTAACGGAATGAATAAATGTAAATGTAAATGTAGAATAAAATTCAGACATTGTCACCATGTTAAGAGATCAAGTTTAGTATACAGCAATTAAAACTCATAATGGAAAATGTGGTTAATAGATTAAACCTTTACACTCAATTTTTATTATCAATCGGGGCGTTTGGATGGAAAATAGAGTGAAAAATCAACGAATCTCCATGATTTCATTATCCAACCAGAAACACCCAAATTATGTTTTGTTAATTTGAAATTTAACAGATGCTTTTGAGAGATGGTACAACTAGCAGTTGAATCCACCCCTATCCCATCCAACCTACTTGAGGTGCTTGGAGTCACGTCTTTAGTCTCTAACCCGCTAGAATTGAACCTCCTTTCACTTGGCGTACTACGGCTTTCAAGCCTAGAGTTGAAGAGTGAATATAGAATACAACAGTATTTTAGCATAAATAGTGCTGTGTTTTATTTTTGAAGAGGAAAGTATCACCGTCATTCAAAAATAAAATAAAAGAATGTGGTTAATATTGTTTTGAAATAACAAAGTTATGTTTGCTGGAAAGCTCTCTAACCATACAACAACCATATAAAACGTTCAGTTACATCTAAACCATCTTAACAAAAGAATTAGCAATGACATTATAAGACCTAGTGTCACGCCTAACTGTTGATAAAGTCTTTGTGGAGTCAATTTTTTACTCACATGGAAAAAGATTTCAACGAATCTGTTTGGTAAGTAATTAATCCGATTTGTTGGCATCAAATGCAATTGGTTGGCATTAAATACAATTGGTTGGAGTAGTGCAAAATCTTGTCTATAAATAGCTCCATTGGTGAGAGCTTAAGGCATCCTAAAAATTTATGAGTTTCTTTCATTAGAGATAAAGAAAATCTATAGAGTGATTTGAGAGAAATGGGGTGAGATTGTGTGTGTGCAAGAAAAGTGTGTGTGAGTGATTAAAAGAAAGTGAGAAAATATGGGGGAGAGAAAAATTCTGTAGAATGTTTCTTTTGTGTGTGTTTTTTTTTTCCATTGTAATCCTTAAGAGTGGGTGTGAGTTAAACATTTGTATGCTCCTGTAATTGAGGATTTTTCCTCTTATTATTCAACTATAGTGAAACTCAGTAATCATAGTAGATGTAGCCTGTTAGGTCTGATTGACTGGGTGAACCACTATAAATTATGTGTCGCATTGTTATATTTGGTTATTCTTTCTTGTTGCTATCACTCGGTAAATTTTGAGGTGTTAAAATCTCAGCAACTGATATCAGGAGCATGTTAGTGGAGATCTATATTAAGTGGGAGCAATGGGTGGAGAGAGTGCCAAAGATGTTGACAAATTTGATGGACTGACTTTCATCATTAGAGAATGCAAATTACTTATTATTTATATAAAAGAGAACTAGAAGTACCCTTGGAAGGTGTGGTTCCAACAAGCATGAGTTGAACAAATTGGGAGAACCTTGACAAAAAGACTTTAGCGGTGGTACCCATATTGGCTAAGAGTGTGAGTGCACATGTCATAAATAAGACGACAACAGCTGGGTTTATGAGTACTCTATCATATATGGATGAAAAACCAAGTGATGTCCAACAAATCCATTTGTTGAAGATGTCAAAGGGATGCTCAGTGAATCAACATGTGGTACTGGTGAATGAGATCATTGATAAGCTACAGTCAGTGGGGATCACATTTGAAGAACACTTAAAGAGTTTGGTTTTGTTAAATTCTATGCCCGATGACTAGGATACTACTGTAAATTCAATTTGTAACTCTAATAGGAAAAAAGAACTTGTGTATAAGGAGGTACGTGACACCCTACTTAGTGAAGAGGCAATAAGAAGAAATATTGGGGAGCTTCATAGTGGCTCCGCTCTCAATATTGAAAACAGAGGAAGAACGTCTAATCACTGCAAGAAAAATGGTTTTTTGTGACGAAAATTTAGTCGGGAAATAAATTTCGCCACTAAAAGTTTACGATTAGTGCCGAAATTGGAGTTCGCCACTAAATATAAACCTTTAGTGGCGAATTCAGATTTCGCCACTAAATGTAAACTTTTAGTAGCGAAATTAGGGGCGAAAATAGATTTCGCCACTAAAAATTTACATTTTGTGGCGAAATTAATTACTTTTAGTGGGGAAAATGTTTGATACAACAAAATCACGCCCACATTCCCATTTCACAGCCTCTTCATTTCATCGTTGATAGACCTTCTTCCAAAATGATTCTATAAACCCAAACATTAACTGTTGGGTTCCTAGAACATGCCAAGGATCTTCTAACATGAAATGGTGTGTGAATAATCAAAATAAGAATGCGGAATTAAACTTACATTGATTGGTTTGATGGATGTAGTTCAAAACTTTTGTATGAATGTTGAGCTCCAAGCTTCCAAATTGTGTTCCAAACTCAAGGGATTAGTTTCCTTAACACCTTGAATGACTCATTGAATGTGCTAGCAAGAAGAAATTTTGAAGCAAAATTTCTAAGGGAGAGGATGATTTATTCGGCAATGGCTTGAAAGGGAGAGAGCGAAATTTTTGTGTTGTGTATTTAATTTCTAAAAGTCAATACATTTTTTACCAAAATCAAATTTGGTATATGTCTTTCAAAAAATCAAGCTAATGTGTCTTACAAGTTACCAACAAATCATCACCAACGTACTAAGCTTAAGAACTACCCTTCGGGTGAAAATGTCTTTAAACGGCTTTAATTTTCAAATTGGGAATAAAATCTCAAGATAGTCTTGGGGACCGAGAAGTTACTTTATTTGATAGAGTGACGTCTCGAGCCTAAGCCCGGAGTTGAGCAAATAGTAGAACATGATATTTGGAATATTCATGTAATGATAACTTTAGTGCTTAATCCGTTATGCTTGCCGCAAAGACTCCTTAATTTCTTAATCAGAACTAAGGATTAGATCCTTATAGTATGATAATGAAATTGAAGGATCTTCATAAGATCTATCCTTAGATCTTAGAAGAACTGATTGCAATAGAAAACTCCTAGAGAGTTAATGGCTATACTCAAGGAGACAAAGCCAGAGTTTGCAATAGGGCAAGAAGCGCAAGGCGCATCTTACTTCGACATCCCATAAGGCCAGGGCTTGGCCAAAGGCTTCTGGGGTGTGGTAAAGGGGCAAAGGCAAAGTCATTATAATCTTCTGGGAAGACAAAGGACATATCCCAAGATGTCTGCCTAAATTGTGGCAAATGGGGTCACTAGAAGCGTGACTGCCGTATGGACAAGGCAGATATGAAGTAAGTGAAGAGGGGCAAGGCTTCGGCTTCAACCATGTTTGTCATAACATGTTCATAACTAGTATTAAAATTGGATTTTAGAGACTGTATATGGTACATAAATATGTACTGGTGTGCATAATCTGTTGATAACAGGATACTGACTTTGACTAAAGATTAATCTGTGAATCAGAAACGGGACGAGAGTCGCTGTTTCAAACCGTAGAAACCTAAGCTTAAGAACTACCCTTCGGGTGTGTACTTAAATTAGGAAACTGTTAGAATGTAACTAGTTTGACTAGAAACATTATCTCTATATCAGGGTTTAACCCGTTGCGGGTATACCTTTATATTCTAGAACACTAAAGTGTTTTATTTTATAAAGATGATATTGAGATAAGCACATTAGATGTGAATAACATTATTTATATTTTGAATATAAATAAATCTCAAACATATAACATGACAAACAAATAGCTCAAACTGAATTAATCAGTTGAGACTTATGAGTGGCATTGTTGTCTGGACACATTAAACAAGACTCGTATATCCACACTTTTGAAGAGTGGATCTAGGACGGATTTGATTCTATTCAAATAATGTCTACGAATCTAGTTTATTGGGCAAAGTGCCTAAAACACCTTTTACAAGGTAAAAGTACAAGTGCCACCAATCTGTTAGCCCTCGTTCATAGTGACGTAAGTGGGCCCATGTGTAGCTAGGCTAGAGGTGGATATGAATACTTCGAACCTTTATGGATGTGGCATCGCGTTATGGTTATGTGTTTCTTGTGAAACACGAATCGGAACTTTTGATAATTCAAAGAGTTTCGACACGAAGTATAAAAACAGATCGGCTAAAGTATTAAACCATCACAGTTAGACCATGATGAAAATAATTAAGCAATAAGTTTCTCAATTAATTGAAAGAGTATAGTATTCTTTCAATACGGACTCCTCCCAGAACACGTCAATTTGACGGTGTGTCCGAACTGAGAAACTGAATTTTGTTGGACATGATAAGGTTAACCATGAGTCGCTCTGTGCTACCATTTCCTTCAAGGGATACGCATTAAATAGTGCAAAACTTATTTTGAATAAGGTTCCATAAAAATCTGTTTGACAGACTTCATATTAGATATGAACAGGAAAGAAACATGGTTTTCTCATTCCTGAAGATTTGGGAATGCTGGTCATATGTTTGGATGATACCAAACTAGAACCCAAATCGGATAAGTGCCTAAATTGTAGGTTATCCAATGGTAACCAAAGTATAGTACTTGTACAACTCACTAGAGAACAATGTAATTGTTGCTCGCCATGCGGTTTTCCTAAGAGGAATACCGCTATGCAGTGGTAAGTGGGAGGAAAGTAAAACTCGATGAAAAATCGAAGTAATACTATTCCAGGCACCGAGTCCTCATGGAACATAAACAATTCATCGAGGATGAAACTGTACCAATAATCTTCGAATACACAAGAACCACGTAAGTCGGAGAGAGTCGGAAAATAACCTGGGAGGTATGGGTTTCTGATCTCACCTCATAAAGATGTCAATCTTATTGAGGAATACAAACTGACTACGTATGAGGAAGTACTCCCTATTATGGCAAAGTGCCATGATGTCCAAAATGGATTCCATGTAAACCAACCAAGTTTGGATAGTAGTTGATGTACCGGAAGGCATTGTGCATATTGGTACTATATAAGTCTTCAAGGAAGACAAACATGGAAGGCAACATACCAACGTACTAAGCTAGGTTTGTAGCGAAAAGGTATCGTTATCAACATTGTGTCGATTACGACGGAACCTTTTACTCGTTGCCATGGTTAAATCCATTTGGATAATGCTTGATGATGCTGCATGTTTCATTTATGAAATATGGCAGCTGAACGTCAAAATCGCTTTCCTTAAATAGAAACCTTTTGGAGGATGTTTATAACATCCTGACGGTTTTATCGTACCAAAACAAACAAACAAGGTTTGCAAGTTATTCAATCCATTTATGGATTGAAGCAAGCATATCGTTCTTGGAATTTTCATTTTGATGTAATCATAATGGTATATGATTTAATTCATAATGAAATGATTGTTGTGTATATAAGGAGGTTAGTGGGAGCGCACTGACAGTGGATGTCCTAAATAATGATGATATGTAATTTCTTGGAAATGATATTCCCATAATTACTATCGGTGAAACCTTGTCTTTCATGAAAATTCTCCATAGAATTCTTGGAGAGACAACCTTTATTCTAGGAATAAGGATCTTCTGGGATAGATCTAAAAGTTGTTGGCACTCTCTAAGGACTCGTACATTGAAATAAATGTTCGCGACCTGGTGTCTCATATGCTTTGAGCATATGGAGTCACAATCAGGCCAATCCAAGTGATAGTCACTGGATTGATGTTAAGAATATCCTTAGTATCTTAGATGAACTAAGGATGCTTTCTTATACTATGGAGAATGAGAACTTGAAGTGACTGGGTTCATTGCTGCAAGTTTCCTAACCGATAAAAACGACTATAAGTCGTATGAACGGTACTATAAAGTTTGAATAACGGAACAGTGAGCTGGAAATCTTCCAAGCAAGATACTGTTACCGAATAAACAATAAAAGCAGAATATTGATGCAGCTGAGGCAGCAATAGAAGCCATTTGGATCGATAATAATCCTAATCAGATTAGGAGTAGTTCTGTTAGCAGCTGAGCTAGGCTACAACACAGGCTAAAGAATTAATAGTCTCATCAACGATCCAGATATATACTCCAAATATTCATCTGATTCATTCGGATCATACATCGTGGCGATGTGATGATCGAATAAATCGCATCAGATGATAACCATGCAAATCCGCTGACGAAAGCCTTTTCTCAGCAGAAATTTGAGCGAACCGTACATAGTTCGGGTGTAGGACACTTGAGTGATTGGCTATAGGCCAAGTGGGAGATTGTTGGACAATTATGACCCATAGCATCACTATTTGTACCGATCATGGTGTTGTTGTACAAATTAACTATGTGACAAAGGAAATTGCTCTTTTATCATTTGTAATTAGATTACCAAGATATATAAATGATAAAAGGTCCTTATGATTAGTTCCGGATTGAGATGATATGAGACAATATCAATCCATGAAGGTTTAATCATTAAATATCCCTAGTCGTAGTATTATCGAGATTGTACATCGATAATGCGGAATAGACTAGTATTACACTTGTGCAAGTTGTGGGAGTATAACGACATAGTTCTCATATATTTGAGTATAGGATACTCATGCAAGTGTAATAGGAGGTTGTGTTTACCGATGGTATGGAAACAACTTCTCTCTGGATAGACCCATCGGAATTCCATTAGTAGTATGACTATGTGTCTATGGAAGTCCTAATCAGGGTAGGTGTATTTGGTCTTAACCTGAGACTTGCACCGCTAATACTTGCGATAATCAATATACTTTGGTTTTGGTCGTCCAGGGCTTTAACAGGTTCTGTGTACGCCTCTTCTGGGTATATTGAGAATCGTAGTGTATTAGGTGTGATGTCAAGATCGAATTATCACTCCAGTCTTAGTGGAGATGATGATCACGTAGGATACGGAACTGGTGCTCTTTTATGCTGCAGCTATCGGGATATTATGACTAGGTCATGTTTATCTGATTATAGAGACTAGTTACCAGAGATCCGATATGTGCTTAGGCCTAGCACGTGACATCCGATACTGGATTGCATTACGCAATACTACGTATACTGCGCCTGATAAAGATTACATATTCCTTTAAGAATATTTCTGGAGAATTGGGTTGGCACGGTGCTTTGCAAAAGCCAACCATGTCTTGTAAATCGGTAAAAACGTAGTACTGGGTACGTACGTGTTCGGATAGTCCGACAACCGGATTTGCTGCCAACATATCAGGGGATGTCATGGGTTGCTTCCCGAAGATTCACCGATGACGTATGACTCATACTTTATTAATCTGTCATTAATTATTAGAGAGAGAAAATTAATCTAGGATTAATTACAGAGATATTTTATTTGGGATAAAATATTATTTAAAGAGAGATAACGATTAATTTGGAATTAATCGACAAAATAATATATCGATATATTATACGAAATTGGATTTCGATGCGGAATAAAAATAGATTTTAATTCAGGCGAACGAGTTAATTTAGAATTGATTCACTAGCGACGTGAATTGTAATTTTGCTAGGCATAATTATTTAATTAAATTTGATTTAATTACGTCGCAACGCAAAATTCGTTAATTCGGAATTAGCGAACCCGAGCCCAGGAGTGTTTGCAGGCCCACTCGCATTTCGAATTCAAGTGCGGCCCACAAGTCACATCAAGTGTCAAATCACTAGTCAATCAAGTGATGGAAGTCACATCACTTTGAGTGAAGTGATGATTGTCATCATTGATTGATGTGAATAGTGATGTGAGTTGTTGTAGGCATTTATTGCCATTTTGGCTCCAATTTCTTGTTTGACTTTTTGAAAGGATATACAAAAATTTTTGAAAAACCAAAAATTTGCAAACAGGTATTAGTTTTAGAAACAAAAACCAACTCACACACCTCTCTCTTCTCTTCTCATTTTCGGCCAAGGGCCAAAATTCTCTCCCAATTTTTTTCTTCAAAGCCGTGAGCACCAAGGAGAAAAATGTGAAGATTTGTTGCAAATTTTCACAAGTGCTAGCACACATTAGGAGTCATCCAAAGGTGATAGGGAAACCCACCCATGGGCATGTAATGCACACTTATGCTTGGAGCTTGGAGCACACACATGGAGGGTGATTGAAACTTGGAGCACAATGTTTTTTGACATTGCCGAGATCTTCAAGGCATGAAGAAATTTTTTGTGTTCGACACATCGCAAATTCGATCATTGTAAGTATGATTCTGCCATACTTCTTTATTGTATTCACATATTTTTCATTGTTTGAATGATCTTGGGACTATAGTAGAAACCCTACATATAGTATGTATGTTTTCATAAATGAATTTTTAAAGTAATGCATTAAATGATTTTGTTTTTAGAAAAGTTTATATTTTCCTATAAAAGAATGGATCAAATATTGATTTTGTTGAAATCATATGTTTGTGATATGTGGGAAACTTGTATGATTTGAGATATATGAGCATGTGTTTTCGAAATGATTTTTATGTTAGGATGCACCCCGTGTACTTATATGTGCCAAATTATTTACCGTGAGACGAGGTCTCATGTTGCCAGTTTCTGCTCCGGATGCCAGTTATTGTCGTGGGGATGCCCATGTTGCCAGCTTTGCCGTATTGTCATGAGAGTGTGCATATAGATGAATGAACATCTTTATTATTACAGAGTATTCTTGAACATAATGAGTTTTATGAGCTAATGAGATTTATGATTTCAAGTAAATGTTTGAAATATCTAGATTTGTCATTCTTGGGAGAATTTGTTATTTGGTTATAGGCATTTAGCCTTTATTTGATACTGAGAATGTTTATTTTTCTTCATGGATATTCTTTGAGTTGGATCATGGAGATCCTATTTATATGATGATATTATTCAGTTTAGAATTGTCTTTTGTATTTGGAGGATTAGTCCATATTACAGGGGAAACTCCGTCCGTTTCAAGTCTCCGTCTCACTCTTACTCTACCTAAGGAGACGGGTGTGACATTTAATGGTATCAGAGCGCTAGGTTCATAGATTCTGTAGACATTTCTTTTCTTAATTAGTTATTCTATGTCTATTAGCGGTTGACATCTTCCCTGTGTTTTAGATGCCTCCGCATTCCAGAGTTTGAGGTGCAGGTCGAGTCCGTATGCATAGGATAGTAGATGTTGGCCAACCTTCTAGGGAATCTCTAGTTGATGAGGAGGTTAATTCTAATGTCGGGGAACCTTATTCCTCTTTCGTTAAAAGATTCACTTGCCTCAGGTATGTGAATTTCGAGGACGAAATTTCTTTTAAGAGGGAGAGAGTTGTAACACCCCCAATTTCCTTTTACCCATATTTTTATTTATTAAATTTGGTGTATTTGAAATTTAGGGGCTAAATTGTTAGGTTTATTAAAGTTGGAATTAAAAATGATGTTAGGGACTAGTTGAGGGAGGCAATTGAAAATTTCCATGTGAGTATATAAAATAAATACACACAACCCTAAGTTTCCAGCAGCCACCCTAAATTTCCAGCAGCAGGCGTGAGTGAGAGAGAGAGAGAGAGAGAGAAAGAAAGAAGAAAAAGATAGAAAAAAGAGAGATTTGGCCCCATTCCATCCGATTCAGATCCGTTCTCGATTGGGTATTTTAGGAAAAGTGTAGATTTCGACAAGAGGATTATTTTGGTAGTGGTTTCATCTCGGGAAACTCCCAATTTTCATAGGAATCCCGGTAAGAAACTTTTAATGGTTTTTCTTGATTTCCCATTGATCCGGAACTCTGATTGACGAACCATCAGTGGCATTGGAACCGGGAGGGGGAGACGAACGTTCGGCCATGGCACTCATATGTGCCTCATATAGTTACGTGTGAGGCCCACGCGCGGCCTGGACGAGTGGCGTGTGACCCACACGCGCTGGACAGGATATCGCCGCCGATATCCCGAGTCTTTTTCCGTGATTTCCCGACCATTCCGAGTAGTAACGGACCTCCAAATCTTAATTTTCATAAATTTTTTTGCCATTTAGGTGATCGTGATACCGTAAGCGTGGACGATCCTGCTGCATAGTTCCTTTATCTGTAGTCAGCTCGCCAGGTGCGTGGATAAGCCTGTAACATTGATGTTTCCAAGTATATAGTATGTATGTTTTCATAAATGAATTTTTTAAGGTAATGTATTAAATGATTTTGTTTTTGGAAAAGTTTATATTTTTCTATAAAAGAATGGATCGAATATTGATTATGTTGAAATCATGTGTTTGTGATATGTGAGAAACTTGTATGATTTGAGATATCTGAGCATGTGTTTTCGAAATGATTTTTATGTTAAGATGCACCCCGTGTACTTATATGTGCCAGATTATTTGCCATAAGACGAGGTCTCATGTTGCTAGTTTTTACTCCGGATGCCAGTTATTGCCATGGGGATGCCCCACGTTGCCAGCTTTGCCGTATTGTCACGAGAGTGTGCATATAGATGAATGAACAACTTTATTATTACAGAGTATTCTTGAACATAATGAGTTTTATGAGCTAATGAGATTTATGATTTCAAGTAAATGTTTGAAATATCGATTTACAACTTATGTATTTATTTATATTATGAAAGACTTATTCGATCCGCCTTGATACTTGTTTATCCACGACACTAAGCTGTGATCCATTGCACTAAGTGTGAGCTTACCCCTTCCTTTAATTTTACAGGTTTAGCAGATTAGCAGATTAGTAGATTATTCATTTTTCCATCTGGTGTTTCATCATCATTTCCTGCCAATAGAGAAAGGTTGTGCCAACAGTAGAGTGTCCTTATTATGTTTTGAGACTATAATTCTAGATTTGTCATTATTGGGAGAATTTTTTATTTGGTTATAGGCATTGAGCCTTTATTTGATACTGAGAATATTTATTTTTCTTCATGGATATTCTTTTGAGTTGGATCATGGAGATCCTATTTATATGATGATATTATTCAGTTTAGAATTGTCTTTTGTATTTAGAGGATTAGTCCATATTACAGGAGAAACTCCGTCCGTTTCAAGTCTCCGTCTCACCCCTACCCTAATAAGGTGACAGGTGTGACATATCCAATCTTCGTACGACACGTGGCGCGTCGCGACGCGCTGAGCCAATGTTTCCCTATAAATTCAGGACGATTTCATTTCATTTGGTGTGCTTTCCTTTGGATCTTTATAGGCTTTAAAAGGATTGCATCTATTTTGTAAATATTTTTTAATATTTAAATTATTTATTTTTACTTTTAATTTTAATTTCAGTATTTTTACTTTCAGTACGTTTACTTTCAGCACTTTTACTTTCAGCACTTTTACTTTTCAGCACTTTACTTTCAGTACTTTACTTTCAGCACTTTTACTTTCAGTACTTTACTTTCCGCACTTTTAATTTTAGTAATTTTAATTATGCACTTTTACTTTCAGTATTTAATTTTATTTTCTTTTATTTTCTTTTCTTTTATATTCAGTAGTTAATTTACTACCGGGGAAGGGTGAAGCTTTTTACTTTTATAATTTAGATTAATCTCCCTTAATTATAATATATAAACTAGTTAAAACCAGACTTAATGAGGATACCGCCATATTGGTTGGTTGGTAATTAATTATAAATTTGTTTTAACCTGACTAAATTGGATACCGCTTGGTTGGTCGGTTGGTAATAAAATTATTAATTTGATTTAATCAGGATACCGCCTATATGGCTGGTTGGTAATTATCACGCAGACTTATATATTATAATAATGGAGATTTCTAAATTAGAAATAGTAAAGGTAGATTAATCTCATTTTAATTATAATATGGAAATTGTAATTTAATATGGATTAAAAGTTGATTCCACCTTAATGGCTGGTTTTAATTATGTAACATAATGTGACACCGCTTATAGGACGGTTTTTAGGTGACAGATAATTACCGCCTATATGGCTGGTTTATGGATAAATAATAACACCGCATTTATGGCTGGTTCAACTTAATTGGGTAACACTGGCAATTTCCATATTATAATAATTTGAGATTTCTAAAAGTGGATCCCATAACCCCCAACATTTTATTTTTATTCTAGGGAAGTGATGAAACACAATATTAATAAGCTTAATAATTGATTTAATTATATATTAGGTAATTCTTTAGTTTGTTTATTGAATCTTAAGCTTAATGCTTCTTGTTGCCTGATCACCAATAAGATTGATATGGTAAACTTAAAATGAACTTGACAAAGAGATTTTAGGTTTCAGCCTTAGATTCAATAACTCACGATCTTCCTTGAGGATAGATAACCCTTTAATAGATTTCCTTACATGATAGACATATACATGTCGGGCGTGGGTAGCCATAATTGGAACTTGAAATTAATGAATTCAGATAACTTTGTTAACATAGACATATGATTAATTGGGTTACACTGGGTATTTTCGTCTGACCATCGACAGAGGCTTTTGCATAACTTCGTGTTCCAGGTTAGCAAATTAATTTATTACACATTTATAAGAGAATAAATTCATCTTTAAAATAATATTTTGTGGAGTCACAACCCTAGGTATTTTGTGTCTTTCGTTATCTATCTTAGTATTTTCTTTTATTTATTTTATTAATTTATTTATTCAGCAAATCCACATTCAACCAACCAAAAATAATCATTCACTTCTCCCTATAATTAGATACCTGTAAATAAATAGATTCAACAATTAATAACAATAGTAGGAATTAAGTCCTCGTGGGATCGATATTTTTATACTACTTGAACGATTCGTGCGCTTGCGTTATACGCGTGTGATTGCAGTGGTCAAATTTTTGGCACCGTTGCCGGGGACTTATTTTTCTTGAGTTATTAATTTTGAAGCTATCTAATTTTCATTATTTTTTTCAGTAATTTTTATTTCTTTCTTTTATTTTTCAGGTGGTTGACATGGATCTTTATTGGGAAATAGAAAGATTACGAGTTTTACTAGAAGAAGATACAACCCAAATCTGGGAGCAACAGTCTGGTTTTCTGAGGCCTGTTGTCCAGCCCAACAATTATCACTGGATGTCAAGCAATACTACATTTGCTTAACAGAATGCAATAGGGATATGTAAGATATGCGATAGTAACCACCCGAGCGATCAATGCATATACCTTTCAGAGTGGCAAAATTATTAGAATCATTCAAGGTACGAAGAGCCAACATATTTCACAGAACCATATTTTCCATCGTATCCACCATCCACCTACGATCTTCATCAAGAACCAGAACCATCAGAGGAAGATCAGGTGATTTTCATGCTCAAAGATTAGCTCGAGGAACGGAATCTCAATTTGATGCACAAATTCAGAGTCAAACAGCGTCTATACAGAGGATGACATATCAAGTTAGACAATTAACAGATAACCTGAATTACATATCTCACGGAGCAAATTCAAATAATACTGAGGAAGCCTTAGAGTATCCAGAGTTTCATCATGACATCATAACAGAGGACGAGGCTGAGTAGTATCAAGAATCAGAGGTATCAATTCAGGAGCCCAAACCAGCAAAGACTCTATTTGATTTTTATTATTCAGACTCTGACGAAGATGAAGATGTAGAGCTGTTTGTACCAATAAAAATTGAGGATGAAACTTTCCATCCTCAAAATGAAGATCTTGGAGAATGCTTTGCACTAATGTTTGAAGAAGATCTACCTGAGCCAATCATTTCAGTCATATCAAAGGATGAAGACCTAAAATCAGACATATCTTTATATCCCCAAGTTGACACTTATGGAGCATGCATTTCACAGATGACAGATGAAGAGCTGAATGAGGAAATCCTTAAATACATATGTGAATAAAATGTGGAACAAGAAGTAGAGAAAATGGAGGAGCAAATTAAAGAACTTGAGCAATCAGGAGAAACATCACTGTTTTGGGGAGTACAATTCAAAGATATCGCCCATAAGCTTGACAGAATGGAACTTCCATTCAAAATCAAGCATCATACGAGACCTCCTGATTTTCTTTCTTTCTTTTCAGGAACCACTGGAGCGACAAAGATTAAAAAGATGGCACAAGCACTGAATGGGATAATATTCTTTTTGCCACTTTACCGTTGGAACAGGCCCTTCAAAAACAACGCTCACGAGATTATTTTTAATCGGACATCCAAAACCACGCTGAAACCTCATTGACATATAGATTTCAGTCACGTCTGGCTAAAGATGAAAAATTTAGCGCTAGCAGGAAGGCAACCCAAGCAATTTTGTTGAAATTTCTATTTTCATATTTTGTGTATACATGTTGTAGAGTTTTTAATTTTTGTGTGTTATTTTCAGGGAAAAGCACAAATGGAGTAATTAAGGCAAATCAAAACATGAAGGAATGGTGTTTAACAATCACAAATATGAGAGCTAAGTCATTGATGATGGATGAGTAAGGAATGAATTCTTGAGACGCATCCTAATGAGTTTATATACAAATGAGTGGTGTATTGTGTACACAATTCTGTTGCCTTATTAATTGCTTTGATTTGCTTTTCTTTTGTTATTTTCTTTTATTTTCACCGATAGGATCTAGACTTTTTGACCTTTCACGATTTATTGTTTAGCTAACAATCGTCTTTTGGAAGATACTAGTGCTATTATTACTCTCCCTTTTCAGGTTCTATAAATTCAACTCATCATTGCACACTTGAAGGCATCCAGAGCCGAGAAAGAAATACAAACAAATGGAAGCCACTTCAAGATGACGAGTTGTAAACATCTGTGGGTTCTGTGGTATTAGTGTTGGTGTGAAACCAGAGTTCATAGCAGCAACACAGGAATTGGGTCAAGTCATAGCTGAAAGGAATATGCACTTAGTATATGGCGGAGGCAGTCTTGGATTAATGGGGATCATTTCAAAGGCCGTACAGAAAGGAGGCAGTCAAATTTTGGGAATCATCCCAAAACCCTTGGCGGAGGAAAATCTGATTGGGCCATCAAACAGAGAAGAACTGATCGTGCCAGGTATGTCTGAACGACTGGTGGAAATGATTAACCGTGCTGATGCATTTATTGCTTTACCATGATGCTTGGGTACGATTGACATCTAAGCAAACGGTCATTGACTTATATAGCCAACCGTATTATTTGTATTCCTGCATTTATCCATTCTATGTGTTCTTGGGATTGTATTCAGGCATGATTAGGCTGTTAGCATGTTATTTGGTTAATAGGTTCATGAGATAGTACTCAAGCATGATTAGGTTGTTCTTAGTTTTCCATATCATAGGATTGAAATATGTTCATGAGATTGCCATGTGATGTTGCATGTTGTGATGAACTTGTTGATGTATGCATATGAATTTAGAAGCATGATATTTTTGGAAATAAATGTTATTTAAGCCTGGTTAAATTATTACATAAATCCTTTTATTACAAGTGACATAAGTAAGGGACCATTCCGAACCCAACGGATTGAGGTTTTCCCTTACGAGGGGTGAGTGCGGCCTTAAATCTCATTTTCCCGGTTCACACCGGGTGGCGACTCCATTACTCTCCGGTTTAGTCCCCCGTGGCTACTCCGTACTCCCAACTAGGCCGCGAGTCTAGGACAGAAAAGCGTCGCCCAGGTAGCTGTGTGTTCCCACAGTCTGGCGACTCCACTGGGGATAGAGAATCGGCCCCGAAATATTGTCTTGTAATGTTTGGATTTATGTTTTAATTGACCGTGTCTATAGTGGATAAAGTGAGGGTTTAATCAAAGGCACTTTAAGGCTAGGTAATGGTTTGGTGTCTTCCTTCACTCACTACCTTTCTAGAAGGAAAAGCTGTGAAGGCACCTAGATAGCCATCTACTCGTAGCCTTTTGTGATGGACTAATTTGGAGGACTCGTTGTTTATTCCTGACAACAAGTGATAAGAGCCTAAGAGGCTTGGGTATTTAAGTTAGCCTCGCTCAACCTTCCCTCTGGGGAATCTACAACGGGAAATCCATTTGACAGTCCGTCACACACCATAGCTCATTGGCACGTACCTTAGTGTATAAAAAAGGGGTGCGCTCACTTGGTTGCTCGAACCCTTGAGTGGGGAGACCTAGTTGTGGGCCATCCTTCGCCGGTGAGAGCCTTTGTCTATACTCTTACTAACCCACCCATAGACCGGGTTGGCTAAAGTAACAATTATTTCCTTGAATATGTGCTTGTGGACCATCCTCATTTGGATGCAGTTGGACTATTGTCAGAAATGCGGGCTTGTTGGGCCATTTAAACTGGGACAGGTTCGTATCTTATGACAATTAGGCCCAAAGCTTCTCAAATGATGATGGGCCGATTTGTGTGAGAATTTTAATGAGTTGATATATTCCTTGTATCATATGCATCCCATGCACCCCATGCATACATGCATCATGTTAACCCTTGTGATTTAAAAGCCATCATAGATTCCCGTTGGGTTAGGGAAAAGACAAGACAACCAGAATCAGCAACATATGAGTAGTAGTTTTGGGGATGAGTCCCAGGGTCGAGGGCCACATCGTCAGTGTGTTGGAATAAATCCCAGGGTTGAGGCCCATGTCAACAGTTTCAGAAATGAATCACAGGGGCGAGGCCCATATCAATATCAGTCTGGGGGCGAGGCCCATATCAATATCAGTCCGGGGGCGAGGCCCATGTCAGTATCAGTTAGGGCCAAGGCCCACATCAGTATCAGTTTGGGGATGAGGTCCCAGGGCCGAGGCCTACATTAGTATCAGTCTGGGGGCGAGGCCCATATCAATATCAGTCTGGGGGCGAGGCCCATATCAATATCAGTCTGGGGGCGAGGCCCATGTCAGTATCAGTTAGGGTCGGGGCCCACATAAGTATCAGTTTGGGGATAAGTCCCAGGGCCGAGGCCTACATTAGTATCAGTCTGGGGGCGAGGCCCACATCAATATCAGTTTTAGGGAATGAATCCCAGGGCTGAGGCCCACATCAGCAGAATTTTCGAATGAATCCAGGGAATGAATCCAGGGCTGAGGCCCACATCAGCAGAATTTTGGAATGAATCCAGGGCTGAGGCCCACATCAGAAGAATTTTGGAATGACTCCCAGGGAATGAATCCCAGGGCTGAGGCCCACATCAGAAGAATTTTGGAATGACTCCAGGAATGAATCCTAGGGCCGAGGCCCACATCGTCAGAATTTTGGAATGAATCAGGGAATGAATCCCAGGCTCGAGGTCCACGTCATCAGAATTTGGAATGAATCCAGGAATGAATCCCAGGGCCGAGGCCCAAGTCTTCAGAATTTGGAATGAATCCCAGGGCCGAGGCCCACATCAGCATCAGTTTAGGGCGAGGCCCACATCAGCATCAATTTGGGGCGAGGCCCGTATTAACATGAGTATCAGTCTTACCGGGTATGGCATTCTGGGGGCGAGGCCCATATTACATCAGATCAGCATTGTCGGGTATGGCATTCTGGGGGCGAGGCCAGCATCACATCAGATCAGTTCTGCCGGAAATGGCACTCCGAGAATGGAGATATAGTCCGAGAATGGACAGCTCGAGAATGAGCACGCCGAGAATGGCACGCCGGGAATGGCACTCCAAGAATGGAGCAAGGTTCGAAAATAGGCCACATCATTATCGGCACGGTTCGAAAATTGACCATCTCTCATCAGCAACGGTTCGGAAATGGACCATTATCACATCTCACCGAAATGGGCACCCCGAAAATGGAGCACGGTTCGAAATGGACCATCATCTCATCTCGCTGAAAATGGCACTCTGAAAATGGAGCACGGTTCGGAAATAGACCAAGGAAGGCCTAACCCATCGGAATATGATACATATACATGCATACATGCATACATATCACGTACATGCAATGTTTGTTTTGTGTTTGCAGGTTTGTCGCGGCAAAGACCATCTCATCAAATAACGGTTCAAAAATGAGCCATATTCTCGCACAGCAGGGTTCAGAAATGGACCGCTACCACAACAGATGCCGAAAATGGTGCCCCAAAATGGAGCACACAAAGCAAAGGCCGAAAATGGTGTTCCAAAATGGAACACACACAGCAAATGCCGAAAATGGCACTCCAAAATGGAGCACCCACAACAGAAGCCGGGAATGGCACTCCAAGAATGGAAACACACTCTAAGAATGGAAACACAGTTCGAGAATGAACAAGCCGGGAATGGCAATCCAAGAATGGAAACACAATTCGAGAATGAACAAGCCGGGAATGGCAATCCAAGAATGGAAACACAGTTCGAGAATGAACAAGCCGGGAATGGCACTCAAAGAATGGAAACACAGTCCAAGAATGGAATCACACTTCGAGAATAGAGGTATAGTCCGGGAATGGACAGTTCAAGAATGAACAAGCCGAGAATGGCAATCCAAGAATGGAACACAGTTCAAGAATGAACAGGCCGAGAATGACACTCCAAGAATGGAAGAACGGTTCGGGAATGAACCACCTTACAGTCACGGTTCGGGAATGGACCACCTCACAGTAACGGTTCGGGAATGGACCACCTTACAGTAACAGTTCGAGAATGATCCACCTCACAGTCACGGGAATGAACCAACTCACAGTAACGGTTCGGGAATGGACCACCTTACAGTAACGGTTCGGGAATGGACCAAAGTACAGTAACGGTTCGGGAATGGACCACCTTACAGTAACAGTTCGGGAATGGACACCTCACAGTAACGGTTCGAAAATAGACCACCTCACGATAATAGTTCGGGAATGAACACCTCACAGTAACGGTTCGGGAATGGACCAACTTACAGTAACAGTTCAGGAATGGACACCTCACAGTAACGGTTCGGGAATGGACCACCTCATGATAACTGTTCGGGAATGAACACCTCACAGTAACGGTTCGGGAATGGACCAACTCACAGTAACGGTTGGGGAATAGACCACCTTACGGCAACGGTTCGGGAATGGACCACATCACAACACGGTTCGGGAATGAACCAGGGGTCGCAGCACCTCACCACCTAAATCAGCTCAACACGTGGAGAGTCAAGTGGCAGTTGGCGAGCCAGGTAAGTGAAAATGCATTGCATAACTTTGATAGGATTGTCACTGTTGCATATTACACAAGTCCCATCAAAGTGGGGGCGACTGTAGGCACTGAATTTTTACACATAAGTCCCTATGATGAGTCTCATTTTGGAGACACTACCTTTTAAGTCACGGAGGTCACGGAAAATGGACATCGGAAGGGGGAATTCAGAATAAACAAGTTCACTGTCTTCGTTGGTGCTGCGTTCGTTACTTCGTTCGAACGTCAGGAAGATTGCGAACGTTCGTACCACGTTCGAGGAGGCGTTCGAACGGTGTCGGTAATTCTGGTTTTGCTGCTAGCCTCACATCAAGCCCAATTCGCCCAAGCCTTGGCCCACACGCCCAAGCCCACTTAAAACACATATTTAACACATGGTGAAATCAAAACAAATCTAAAAATCACATACCAAATTAAAAAGATATCATGCCTAATCTAAACCAATCAAATATAATCATACCAAGTTACAATCAATCAATCAATATATTATTCCCAAACTTAAAATATTGTATGCCTAATCAACATAAACTAAATATTCAACCTTCCCTATCTAGCCAAGATTTGTCCCCCCTCAATCTTTGACTTCCCTTATCCAACACCAAATCAAATCTCTTTCCTTGTCAAGCCTAACCCTTTGCCTATAAAAAGAACCATTCACCAACCTTCTCAACCCTAGCTAGCTCATACAGATAAGATACACACAACTCATGGTAATAACAAGAAGAAAAACAGAAATAATCCCCTTCATCTCCCCCACTCCACAACCAAAAACAGCAGCCCCTACACCTCCTAAAACAGCCCATACAGCAGCCCTAAACACACACATAAAACAGCCCCCGAACCACACCATAACATCACCGAAAATCACACCCAAAACAGTAGCCAAAACATCCCAAAAATAGTAACTAAAATACATCAGCAAAACAGTAGCAGCGGCAGCGAATCGGAGTCAAAACAGCAGCAAAAGACGGAGGACGATGACCCAAAACAGTAAGACAACGAACGAGAACAGTGAACCAGTGAACCAGAAGAGTTGCAGAGCTTTACCCCTTCTGATCTTCGTGAAACGCGAGTCCGAGAGACGACTTAAAAGGTTAGACCTGAAGGCACTTTTTCATTAGTTTATATTCATTTCTTTTATTATTGAATTTTATTCGCATGAGAGTCGTTTATGGATGCATGTTGTGGCTTGAATGAAATGGAAGATTGTCGTCTCTTGTGGTATATAGGATGGAAACCGAGACGTAAATTCCGTAGCCGAATCTGAATGGACGGTAGTGCGGTCTGTACTTGGGATATAACTCCACGTACCACTTGAGTAAACGACACCTTCTCTTGTTTTGTGTTGCTTTGGTTTATCTATTTCTTGTTACTTAAATTCTGTATGTCGCTTATTTGTGTATGATATAATCGAGTGCATGGGCTCAGTAAGTGCGATGGAAGGTCCTCTAATCGGAAGGGTTAAAATCTTTCACCACGATGCTTTGCCGCACCGATTGATGTGTGTTCGGTTGAATGCGAGATACGTTCAATCGGACACATTACGTTTAATATTGTTTCTTATTTATGCATGGTTCAATCGAACGCATGGGCTTAGTAAGTGGAATGAAAGATCCCCTATGGGGAGGGGTTAAAGCCCTTTACCACGATGCTTTGCCGCGCCGGTTGATGTGTGTTCGGTTGGATGCAAGACACATCCAATCGGCATACTTAGTTGAATATGATTGTCTTTATGTTTGTATGCATGATGTGATATGACGCGCATGGGCTTAGTATGTTGGTCTAAAGGTCCTCTCTTTGAGAGATAAAGAGCCCCCAAAAGGCCACCTTTACGGAAGTACTTCGCCGCGCCCCCTTTATTTTGTTGTTTATGTATTGCGTCCCATTTCATGCATCAGGTCTGTTCCTGTTCGAACGCGTTTACGAACGCAACTCGAACGCCCATGCATTTTGCCTTATCATGCATCAGGTCTCATTTCTGTTCGAACTCGTTCACGAACACCATACGAACGTGAGTATTCTGTTTCATTTCCGTTCGAACGTGTTATCAAATGCCATACGAACGCGAGCATTCTGTTTCATTTCCATTTGAACGCGTTATCAAACGCCATACGAACGTGAGCATTCTGTTTCATTTCCGTTCGAACACGATATCAAATGCCATACGAACGCGAACCTTCTGTTTACCATTCGAACGCGTTTACGAACGCTACACGAATGCGCACACACTGAACTGAGTCTGTCTTATCATATTCATGCATAATTGCCTCTTGGTTGATCTTTCTTGTGTTATATAGCCAACCGTATTATTTGTATTCCTGCATTTATCCATTCTATGTGTTCTTGGGATTGTATTCAAGCATGATTAGGCTGTTAGCATGTTATTTGGTTAATAGGTTCATGAGATAGTACTCAAGCATGATTAGGTTGTTCTTAGTTTTCCATATCATATGATTGAAATATGTTCATGAGATTGCCATGTGATGTTGCATGTTGTGATGAACATGTTGATGTATGCATATGAATTTAGAAGCATGATATTTTTGGAAATAAATGTTATTTAAGCCTGGTTAAATTATTACATAAATCCTTTTATTACAAGTGACATAAGTAAGGGACCATTCTGAACCCAACGGTTTGAGGTTTTCCCTTGCGAGGGGTGAGTGCGGCCTTAAATCTCATTTTCCCGGTTCACACCGGGTGGCGACTCCATTACTCTCCGATTTAGTCCCCCGTGGCTACTCCGTACTCCCAACTAGGCCGCGAGTCTAGGACAGAAAAGCGTCGCCCAGGTAGCTGTGTGTTCCCACAATGATAAACACAAATTTTTTTATTTTTCAAAATTAAATCCCTTCCCCTACACTTAAAATTTATATTGCCCTCAATGTAAGGTGAAATGTAAGGAAAAGTCAAAACAATCAACATATAAATATGAAAACAAGAAAACAAACTCTATTTGGGTTGCCTCTCAAGCAACACCTTTGTTTATTGTCATTGGCTCCACTCAAGGCTTGTTTCTTTAATCAATGTGAACCGGGTTTTCAAGATCTAATTATGCCACATTCTCTACTTGGAACCCTTTATAGAAAGGCTTAAGTCTATGGCCATTCACCTTGAATACTTTAGAAGTTACTAAACTTTGAATTTCAACTGTACCATTAGGAAAAACATTAGTAACAACAAAAGGTCTAATCCAATGAGAACGTAATTTACTTGGAAAAATACAAAGTCGTGAATGATATAGGACTTTTTGACCAATTTTAATTTCCTTCATAGAGATTATCTTCTCATAAAAATCCTTCGTCTTTTCTTTGTAAATTATTGCAATCTCATAAGTATCATTGGGAATTTCCTCTAACTCTTGTAGTTGCATCTTCCTTTGCTCTCCATTTTCATCCCACATCATGTTGAAACTCTTGATAGCCCAACAAGCCTTGTGTTCAAACTCAACAAGAATAGGGGCCTGCGAAACAGAGGGTAAAAGTCTCTCATTAGATAATGATAATGCAATGTAAGACATGTTACCAGAGTGCAGAAATTTTAGAATTTCATCCAATATTGTAACAGTTTCCTGCAAATGAGTGCTCAAAGCTAACTTCTCATTTCATTTCTCCAGATGCTTGCTAATGGAAACTTCCAACCCATCTTTTCCATCAAGTTCAGAAAAATCATGTGCTAAAGAATCAGTCACATCAATAGAGTAAACAAGATTATCATCAGTAGTGTATTTTATGGAATTATGAAAACTTAACAATTTCACAATCAAATTCCGTGGTAAGTGTACCACTATGAACATCTATCTTAGTCTTGAATGTTTTAAAGAAAGGTCTTCCTAACAAAACATATATTGTTTAATTACTATTCTTTATATCAAGCAGATACAAATCAATAAGAAAAACTAAATCGTTAACTTGTACAAGAACATCTTCAACTAAAACCTTATGATAGTCATTGGATCTATTAGCCAACTGAATCATAACACCAATTTTAATCAAAGGTCAAAGTTTCAAAGCAGTTTATTGTAGGAGCGAAGTGGGGTTTATCGCTATGTCTATGATGCCGGAAACCAAAGCACTGTTGGGCTCACAGCTTGTAAAAAGTACAGATAGCCCTCGAGGGACTGCCTAGAGAATGATGGAGTCGCCACCCGCTATGAAATAATGGGAATGATTTAAGGCCGCACTACACCCCTCGCAGGGGCCGACCATAAACCCTTCGAAATAGTCCATTTCTGATGCTAGTATAATATTCAGGTTTGAAAGAGATATATACATGTCTTGGAATGGAACATCATGTAATAATAATTTAAGGCATGCACAAGCTCAATCTTTAATAATAAAAACAATAAAAGAGCAATATTGATAGTCATTAATATCTATAAATTGTTAAAGCAATAGAAAAATACTAATTAAACAGAATATAGTACATATCTCACCGGCCTGACTTCGGAGAGGCCTGGCCATACATATTTCATATCATTAATGTTTGTTCGGACTTATCTCAAGCATGACTGGATACGCTACCCAAATCAGAAAGACAAAAATATAGAATCATGCATAGCAACAATAATAACAAAGTAGTAATAACATGTTAATAAAAAAACAGTAGTAATAAAATAATGAAAGTAGTAATTGTTGGACAATTATGACCCATAGCATCACTATTTGTACAGAACATGGTGTTGTTGTACAAATTAACTATGTGACAAAGGAAATTGCTCTTTTATCATTTGTAATTGGATTACAAAGATATATAAATGATAAAAGTCCATATGATTAGTTCCAGATTAATAATATATGAGACAATATTAATCCACTAAGGTTTAATCATTAAAAAATCCCTAGTCGTAGTATTATCGAGACTGGACATCGATAATGCGGAATAGACTAGTATTGCACTTTTGCGCATTGTGGGAGCATAACGACATAGTTCTCATATATTTAAGTATTGGATACTTATGCAAGTGTGATAGGAGGTTGCGTTTACCGATGGTACGAAAACAGCTTCACTCTGGATAGACCCCTCGGAATTCCATTGGTAGTATGACTATGTGTCTATGGGAATCCGAATCAGGGTAGGTGTATTTGGTCTTAACCTGAGACTTGCATCACTAATACTTGCGACAATCAGTATACTTTGGTTTTGGTCGTCCGGGGCTTTAACAAGTTTTGTGTACGCCTCTCCTTGGTATACTGAGAAGAGTAGTGTATTGGGTGTGATGTTAAGATGGAAGTATCACTTCAGTCATATGGAGATGATGATCACGCAGGATACGGAACTAGTACTCTTTAGTACTGCAGTCATCGGGATAATATGACTAGGTCATGATTATCCGATTATAGAGACTAGTTACTAGAGATCCGATATATGCTTCCAAGTAAATTACGTCGTGAATAGCCTTTCGGGAATGAACTTCCTGAAGTAATGAGCTACCGTTCTCAAATGGATTACGGGGCATACACAATTCCAGCCCCAGGCCTAGCATGTGACATTCGATACTGGATCGCTATACGCAATACTACGTATACTACGCCTGACATAGATTAAATATTCCTTAAAAGAATATTTCTGGAGAATTGGGTAGGCACGGTGCTTTCCTAGAAGCCAACCATGTCTTGTAAATTGGTAAGAACTGTTGGAAAATTATGACCCATAGCGTCACTATTTGTACAGATCACGGTGTTGTTGTACAAATTAACTATGTGACAAAAGAGATTGCACTCTTATCATTTGTGATTAGATCACCTAGATGTATAAATGATGAGAGGTCCCTATGATTTGTTCCTGGATTGAGAATGATATGAGACAGTATCAGTCTATGAAGGATAAATCATTAAACATCCCTAGTCAGAGCATTATCGAGATTGGACATCGATGAATGCGTAAAAGACTAGTATTACACTTGTGAGCGTTGTAAGGACACAACGGTATAGTTCTCATATATTTGGGTATAGAATACTCATGCAAGTGTAATATGAGGTTGTGTTTCACCGATGGTACGGGAAACAGTTTCGGTCTGGATAAGACCCCCTCGTAATTCCATTGGTAGTATGACTATTTGTCTATGGAAATCCGAAATCAAGGTAGGTGTATTTGGTCTTAACCTGAGACTTGCACCGCTAATACATACGACAATCAATATACTTTGGTTGAGGTCGTCCAGGGCTTTAACCGGTTTCTGTGGACGCCAATTCTGGGTATATCGAGAATCGTAGTGTGTTGGGTGTGATGTCAAGACGGAAGTGTCACTCCAGTCATATGGAGTTGATAATCGCGTAGGGATACAGAACTGGCTCTCTAATAAAGGTTGCAACCATTGGGATAATATGACTTGGTCATGATTATCCGATTTGCTCGTAATCCGATATATGCTTCGTATGGGGCAGACACTTTACCAGCCCCAGGCCTTGCATGTGATCATCCGATACTGGACAGAAATACGCAATACTACGTATACTACACCTGATACAGATCCTTTATTCCTGTAAGGATATTTCCGGAGAATTGGGCAGGCATGGCGCTTTACTAGAGGCCAACCTTGTCTTGTAAATCGGTATAAACGTGGTACGAGGTACTTATGTGTTCGGATAGTCCGACGACCGAATTTACTTCCAACATATCTAGGGATCTCATGGGTCGCTTCACAAAGATTCACCGATGATGTATAACTCGCACTCTATATTAATCTGGGATTAATTTGAAGAGAGAAAATTAATCTGGGATTAATTGTGGAGATATTTTATCTGGGATAAAATATCAATTAAAGAGAGATAACGATTAATTTGGAATTAATCGATAAATTAATATATTTGATATATTAAACGAAATTAGATTTCGACGCGGAATTAAAATTAGATTTTAATTCGAGCGAACGAATTAATTTAGAATTAATTTAGAATTAATTCATTAGCGATGTGAATAGTGATTTTCGCTAGGCGTGATCATTTAATTATGACGCAACAGAAAATTCGTTAATTTGGAATTAGCGAACCCGAGCCCAATATTATTTGCGAGCGCATTCACATTTCGAATTCGAGTGCGGCACGTCAAATCAAGCGTCAAATCATTAGTCGCATCAAGCGTCAAATCACTTGTCACTTTGAGTGATGTGACTTGACAACTTGATTGATGTGATTGAGTGATGTATGTGGTTGGCATTTGTGGGCATTAATTGCCTTGACTTTTGGAACTAAATTTTCTGTAATTGATTTGAGAAATCAATTACAAAAAAAAATAACACATTTTATCTCTCTCTCTCCTCCATTCTCTTCATCTTTCTCATGCCCTTGGGGCATCATTTTTCTGTTTTCTGGTTCGCCAAAATAGTGAAGAAAATGGGAAGCAAGTGTGATTTTGTGACAAAATCGAGAGTGCGAGCACACTCCGGGATCAATGCGAAGGTGATAGGGAAGTCCACCCATTAGCTGGGAATCACCACGACGAAGCTTGGAGCTTGGAAGATGATCTCCAATGGCCGAACCAGTGAGGAAACCACTACACTGCCGTGAGCAGTCCATGGAGGGCAGTGAACGTTTTTATTGCCCAAAGCGTCGCTCAACCGCTCGATGTAAGTATTCTGCGACTTCTCGATGTTATTCACACATGTTCATGATTGATTTGTGATCCTTGGGACCCTTAGAATCTGCAACAAGAACGTGGTACCGGGTACGCACATGTTCCGATAGTCCGACGACCAGATTTACTGCCAACATATCCAAGGATCTCATGGGTCGCTTCCCGAAGATTCACCGATGATGTATGACTCGAACATAATTAATCTGGGATTAATTAGAGGAGAGATAAAATTAATCTAGGATTAATTACGGAGAATTTTATCTGGGATAAAATTCAATTTATAGAGAGAGAACGATTAATTTGGAATTAATCGATAAAATAATATATTCGATATATTAAATGAAATTGGATTTCGACGCGAAATTAAAATTGGATTTTAATTCGGGCGAACGAATTAATTTAGAATTAATTCGCGAGTGACTTTAATAGTAATTTTGATAGGCATAATTATTTAATTAAATTTGATTTAATTAAGTCGCAACGGAAAATTCGTTAATTCGGAATTAGTGAACCCCAGCCCGGAATATGTTTGCGAGCCCACTCGGATTTTGAATTAAAGTGAGGCCCACAAGTCACATCACAAGTCGCATCATTAGTCACCTTTTGTGATAGAAATCCCATCAACTTGGAGTGATGTGACAAAAGTCACTTTTGGTGATGGAGGTGGTTGAGAGCATTAATTGTAATTTTGGCTCTCAACACTTTTTGGTTTTTGGTTTTGAATAAACCATTTACAACTTTTTTATTTTACTTTTCAATGGTTTTAGAAAAAAATTGAAGGCAAAACAAAACACAATCTCTCTTTCTTCTCTATGGCCGAATTTGGCCTTCTCTTTCTCTCCAAAATGGCGTGAACTCAAGGGTTCACACTTGATGATTTTGAATCAAAATCTTGGATGCTAGCACATTAAAGGAGTCATTCAAAGGTGTTAGGGACACTAATCCATGAGTTTGGAATTCAAGGACAAGCTTGGAAGCTCAACATACATCCAAGAGAGGAGCTTGGAGCAACTTCAATGGAGGCAAAATTTTGTTGTCTACACATCCTTAGCCGATCAAAGTGAGTCATTTCTGCTACTTTAATTTGTTTATTCACACATGTTTTATGCTTAATTGATCTTGGTTTGACCTAGAAAATCCAACAATGGTATCACGAGCCTAAATTAAGCATGAAATATTTTAGGGTTCTTAATCTCAAATTTGGGTATTGTTTATTTGAGCATGATTTGATCAAATTGTTTGTTTTAGTATGCTTATATATTGATAACTTAGAGTTATGTATGATCAATTTGATGAAAAATTAATTGGATTAATTTTCCCTAAAAATGTTGGCTTGGCCGAATACTTTAGGAATCTTAAGCTCATGGTGATTTTGATTTATTAGACCATTGGATGAGTTTAAAATACATGGATAAATTGATTTGTGATTTAATGGGATTGAAATCAAAATTGATGAAAAAAATCCTTTGATTGCCGAGAGCTTAATGAGCATGTTGGATTGATTTTGCTTCAATTTGTGTTGGACATAAATTGATTAGTTAAAGCATGATTAATTATGTAAATTGGTATTTTGGAAATGTTAATTTGACTAATTAATTATGGCTATTACACTTTAATTAATTAAATTGTGAAATTTGGAATATTAGAATTTAATTAATTGGGCTTAATTTGGAATTGGGCTAATATTGTTGTATTTGGGCTTAATGGGCTTGGTTGGGCCAAATTTGGTTTAGGATAATTGGTTGGATCCAACTAGGCCTAAAACCATATCCATAAAGTCCAAATATGATAATTGGGCCTTTAAAAATTTAATTGGGCCTAATGGTCCAAAATTAATTTTATGACAAATGGTGATTCCTTATTGGGCTGTGGTTGCCAAAGTCCATGCCTTATGAATTAATTAAAAGCCCATTGGACTTTAATTAAATTGACATTGGATGTTAATTGGGCTTTGAGACCCATTAAGATTAGATTTAGAATCTAAGTCGTAAAAACACATTAAAAGGTGTAATTATTTAATTTGGAATGAAATAAAGAATTAATATTGAATACAAATTAAATTGGATTTAATATTGTAGTTTGATATAATTCAAGAATTCGTACTTTGAGTACTTATTCTTAAACGAGTTGGACTTGCGCAAATCAAATCGTTGTTTGAACATTGGATGGTCATTAATTAAAGATTAATTAATTGGATTAGATTGATTGATAACATGCTTTGTGTGAATACATGGATGTGATGTATGAATAATTTATATCGAATGGATATTAGATGGGTGAGGGCAATTTTGGAAATTGTTGTAATAAATTTAGAATTTATTAAATTGGACCTGCGTGTACAGCCTTTATCTCTCGATTCTTTGTAATTCTCTTCTCACCTATTCCCCTCAATGTAAATGAGGTTTCTTTAGAAGTGTTATGTAATTGGGTAGAAGTAAGAATAGTGCTAGCCGGGGAGAGGAAATGGAGTGATTTGTTTTAGGAACAATTTGTGAGATATCCATCCGCATATCATTATTAATTTATTTACCGTGCCTTATTATGCTTTTAGAATGCATGCTTAAGGGTGTATGATGAGACCTAATCAAAGATAATTAATTGGTTGCCAATTACGTGAAAAACCCTCAACAAATATTAAGCGTTTTCCTTCCATTGAGTGTTTCTCTCTCAAGATCTAAGATTGGCACTGGTTTGTTGGCCAAAGTCAAGACATTTGTCCATCGCATATGTGTTTGAATCATGAAGGCTTTGTTCCATATCACATGTCTTGTCCAAGTTGTGATTTGTTGGCCAAAGTCAAGATCACTTCTTGTCCATCGACATCGATTACGAAGCTTTCCAAAGTCAATGGGTCTCGTTTAACTGGAATCATTAAGCTTGTTGTGCCAAAGCCAAGGCTTAGTTGATTTAGAGGAAAAAAGTTAGGGAATATATCGGATATATTGGCATATATTAGATATATGTTTCGGACTTGGATGTCCACCTACTGGATCTAGGAATTGGATGAGATCCAATTGATCTTAGAGATCTACCTAGTTAAATATCATACAACTTGTTGGCCAAAATCAAGGTTGTGTGTTATTTAACGGGATCCTAGCCCACTAGGAAACTAGGTTTCCCGAGTACTCAACAGAGGGTTAGAGGCTCGCCGAAAATAGTGGGAGGAAAGTTTTAAATTTGCAATTTCATTTAGATACTTGCCAATACGCGCTCATTTCAATTTTTCGTCATAAATTTATAATTATATTAGTTGGACTAATATTTAATTGTTGTTTTAATTAAACAGTTGGACTGTATTCAAACTACATCATTCGTAGTTGGTTATATAATTGGATTATAGTAATCAATACGTTTGAATATAACCAATCAATTGTAGTTGATTATATAGTTAGACTATATAAATCATTATATTTGATTGTACCTGAAATCATTGATTGGATAGTTAGACTATTGGAATCAAGATAACTGAAAGAATAGCATTTAAAACATAATCCTAGGTGAAAATGTCTTTAAACGGCTTCAATTTTCAGATTGGGAATAGAATATCAGGATAGTCCTGGGAGTCGATAAGTTACTCTATTTGATAGAGCATCCTCTCGGGCCTAAGCCCAGAGTTGAGCAAATAGTGGAGCATGAGTTTTGGAAGACTCGTGGTGATGATAACTTTAGTGCTCAATCCGTTATGCTTACCGCAATGACTCTTTAATTCCGTCGTCAGAATTAAGGATTAGATCCTTCTACCATGATGATGAAATTAAAGGATCTTCATAGATCTAACCTTAGATCTTAGAAGTATGAATTGCAAAAGAAGCTTTTTCGCTTGCATATGTCAGAGGGTACATCTGTCGGGCACTAAGTTTCACAGATGATTGCTGACATCGATCAGCTAGGTTAGCTGGGAATTACCTACGTGGCCGAGACTACCAAAGATTTGATCTTATAGTCTCTACCCGAACGCTGGGGCAGGTTCATTATGAACCAAGAGAAAAATCTTGGAGAGTTGATGGCTATGCTCTAGGAGGCGGAGCCAGAGCTTCTAAAATGGGCAAAGGCAAAATCATCACAGTCTTCTAGGAAGACAAATGACATATCCCAAGATGTCTACCTAAAATGTTTCAAACGGGGTCATTGAAGCGTGACTCTTGTATGGACAAGGCAGACATGAATGAAGTGAAGGCCGGGCAAGGCTCCGGCTTCAATTATATTTGTCATAAACATGTTCACTACTAGTTTCAAAATTGGATTTTTGATACTAGATGTGGTACATAAATATGTACTGATGTGCAGAATCTGTTGATTAGCAAGAGATTGACTTCATATGAGATATACCTGCGAGTCGAAAATGGGACGAGAGTCGTTGTTTTAACAGTAGAAACCTAAGTTTTGGAACTGCCCTTGGAGCATGTACTTAAATTAGGAAACTGTTATAATGTACCTAATTTAACTATAAACATTATCTCTATATCTAAGTTTAACCCGTTGCGGTTATACCTTTATGTTATAGAACACTAAGTTTTTTTGTTTATAAAGATGATATCGAGATAAACACATTAGATGTAAATAATAGTATTTATATTTAGAATATAAATTAATCTCATACATATAGCATGACAAACAAATAGCTCAAACTGAATTAATCAGATGAGACTTATTTATGGCATTGTTGTCTAGGACACATTAACAAGACTCGTATATCCAAACTTTCGAAGAGTGGGTACTAGGAAAGATTTGATTCTAATTCAAATAATGTCTACGAATCTAGTTTATTAGGCAAAGTGCCTAAAACACGTTTTACTTGGTAAAAGTGCAAGTGCCAGCAATCTGTTAGCCATTGTTCATTGTGACGTAAGTGGGCCCATATCTAGCTAGGCTTGAGATGGATATGAATACTTTGTAACCTTTACGGATGTGGCATCGCGTTATGGTTATATGTTTCTTTTGAAACATAAATCGAAAAATCTTGATAAATTCAAAGAGTTTCGACACGAAGTAAGACCGGTAAAAGTATTAAAAATATTACGGTCGGATCACAGTGTAAAATACTTAAACATATGAGTTTCTAGATCACTTGAAAGAATATGGTATTCTTTCACAGTGGACTCCTCCCAGAACACCGCAATTAAACGGTGTGTCCGAACAGAGAAACCGAACTTTGTTGGACATAATAAGGTTAATGATGAGTCGCTCTGAGCTACCAATTTCCTTCATGGGATACACATTAAATAGTGCAATACTTATTTTGAATAAGGTTCCATGATAATCTGTTAGACATACTTCATATTAGATATGAACAGGAAAGAAACCGGGTTTCACATTCCTGAAGATTTGGGAATGCTGGGCATATGCTTGGATGATACCAAACTAGAACCCAAATCAGATAAGTGCCTATTTATAGGTTATCCTAGGGAAACTAAAGTATAATACTTATACAACTCGCAAGAGAAAAATGTAATTGTTGCTCTCCATGCGATTCTCCATGCAAACTAGGTTTTCAAGTTAAATCGATCCATTTATAGATTGAAGCAAGCATTACGTTCTTGGAACTAACGCTTTGATAAGATTATAATGGTATATGATTTAATTCAAAACGAATATAATTCTTGTGTATACAAGAAGGTTAGTGGGAGTGCACTGACAATGATTATCCTATATAATGATGACATATCATTTCTTGGAAATGACATTCCCATAATATAATCGGTGAAAACTTGGCTTTCATGAAAATTCTCTATAGAATACTTGGGAGAGGCAACCTTTATTCTAGGAATAAGGATCTACTGGAATAGATCTAAAAGTTGTTGGCACTCTCCGAGAACTCGTACAATGAAAAGATGTATGTGACCTGGTGTCTCATAGGCTTTGAGCATATGGAGTCACAATCAGGCCAATCTAAGTGATATTTACTAGATTGATATTAAGAACATCATTAAGTATCTTAGATGATCTAAGGATGCTTTCTTAAACTATGGAGGAGGAGAACTTGAAGTGACTGGGTTAACCGTTGCAAGTTTCCAAACCGACAAAGACGACTGTAAGTCGTAATAAGGGTACTATATAGTTTGAATAACCGAACAGTGAGCTGGAAATATTCCAAGCAAGATACTGTTTCCGAATAAACAACAAAAGTGAAATATTACTGCAGCTGAGGCAGCAAAAGAAGCAATTTTGGACCTGTAAAATTCCTAATTAGATTAGGAGTAGTTCTGTTAGCAACTGAGCTAGGCTACAGCACAAGCTAAAGAATTAATGGTCTCATCAACGATCCAAGTATATACTTCAACTATTTCATCTGATTCGTAGGATCATACATCGTGGCGATGTGATGATCGAATAAATCGCATCAGATGATAACCTTTCAAATTTGCTAACGAAAGATGTTTCTCAGCAGAAGTTTGAGCAACCCGTACATAGTTCAGGTGTAGGACACTTGAGTGATTGGCTATAGGCCAAGTGGGAGATTGTTGGAGAATTATGACCCATAGCATCACTATTTGTATAGAACATGGTGTTGTTGTACAAATTAACTATGTGACAAAGGAAATTGCTCTTTTATCATTTGTAATTGGATTACCAAGATACATAAATGATAAAAGTCCATATGATTAGTTCCGGATTAATAATATATGAGACAATATTAATCCACTAAGGTTTAATCATTAAAAAATCCATAGTCGTAGTATTATCGAGTCTGGACATCGATAATGCGGAATAGACTAGTATTGCACTTGTGCGCGTTGTGGTAGCATAACGGCATAGTTCTCATATATTTAAGTATTGGATACTTATGCAAGTGTGATATGAGGTTGTGTTTACCGATGGTACGAAAACAGCTTCGCTCTGGATAGACCCCTCGGAATTCCATTGGTAGCATGACTATGTGTCTATGGGAATCCGAATCATGGTAGGTGTATTTGGTCTTAACCCTAGACTTGCATCGCTAATACTTGTGACAATCAGTATACTTTGGTTTTGGTCATCTGGGGCTTTAACAGGCTCTGTGTACGCCTCTTCTGGGTATACTGAGAATCGTAGTGTATTGGGTGTGATGTCAAGATGGAAGTATCACTACAGTCATATGGAGATGATGATCACGCTGGATACAGAACTAGTACTCTTTAGTACTGCATTCCTCGGGATAATATGACTAGGTCATGATTATCCAATTATAGAGACTAGTTACCGGAGATCTGATATATGCTTCGTACGAGGCAGACACAATTCCAGCCCCAGGCCTAGCATGCGACATTCGATAATGGATCTTTATATACACTACTACGTATACTACGCCTGACATAGATTAAATATTCCTTAAAAGAATATTTCTGGAGAATTGGGTAGGAACGGTGCTTTGCTAGAAGCCAACCATGTCTTGTAAATCGGTAAGAACGTGGTACCGGGTACGCACATGTTCAGATAGTCCGAAGACCAGATTTACTGCCAACATATCCATGGATCTCATAGGTCGCTTCCCGAAGATTCATCGATGACGTATGACTCGAACATAATTAATCTGGGATTAATTAGAGGAGAGATAAAATTAATCTAGGATTAATTACGGAGAATTTTATATGGGATAAAATTCAATTTATTGAGAGAGAACGATTAATTTGGAATTAATCGATAAAATAATATATTCGATATATTAAATAAAATTGGATTTCGACGCGAAATTAAAATTGGATTTTAATTCGGGCGAACGAATTAATTTAGAATTAATTCACGAGCGACTTTAATAGTAATTTTGCTAGGCATAATTATTTAATTAAATTTGATTTAATTAAGTCACAACGGAAAATTCGTTAATTCGGAATTAGCGAACTCGAGCCCGGAATGTGCTTGCGGGCCCACTCGGATTTTGAATTAAAGTGGGGCCCACAAGTCACATCACAAGTCGCATCATTAGTCATATTTTGTGATATAAATCACATCAACTTGGAGTGATGTGATAAAAGTCACTTTTGGTGATGGAGGTGGTTGAGAGCATTAATTGTAATTTTGGCTCTCAACACTTTTTGGTTTTTGGTTTTGAATAAACCATTTAAAACTTTTGTATTTTAATTTGCAATGGTTTTAGAAACAAATTGAAGGCAAAACAAAACACAATCTCTCTTTCTTCTCTATTGCCGAATTTGGCATTCTCTTTCTCTCCAAAATGGTGTTAACTCAAGGGTTCACACTTGAAGATTTTGAATCAAAATCTTGGATGTTAGCACATTAAATGAGTCATTCAAAGGTGTTAGAGACACTAATCCATGAGTTTGGAATTCAAGGACAAGCTTGGAAGCTCAACATATATCAAAGAGAGGAGCTTGGAGCAACTTTAATGGAGGCAAAATTTTGTTGTCTACACATCTTTAGCCGATCAAAGTGAGTAATTTCCGCTACTTTACTTTGTTTATTCACACATATTTTATGCTTAATTGATCTTGGTTTGACCTAGAAAATCCAACAGTAATAGCACAAAATGGTCTTAAGGATAATAGAATAATATGTGCATATTCTCCCGGCCTGGCTTCGGATAAGCCTAGCCGAATATTTTACATCTTGGCAAAAATTTATAAATAGATCATGCAAATCTGGCTAAATCTATATCAAGTCCGCTCGAAGATACTGTGTAAGACTAGAAAGATAAAGATACAAAATACGATGGAAAAGTAGATTAGGGAGCGCTCATGTCATACCTTAGGTGTAGTGCAACATCCCCATTTCGGAGACACTACCGGCAGGGAATAGACCATCCTATCCCCCTGAGCCTCTGACTCACCGACTATGTAGATCACTACTAACTCATCTCAAATATAGATTCATGCATAGTGACCTTTGCCCAATTCAATAACATACCATGCACCTCTAATACTTATAAGTATGAATACAAAACATTATGTCTGTATCTATGTCAAGAATAGTTTAATTTACTACACACACACTATCTCAACTATACAAAATACATGATACATGAATTTTCTTAAACCGTGACTGTACTGCATCTCTAACTCGACCTGAAGGACTAACTACCCTAGTGACTGACATCAATATCCATCATCTCGAGCTCGTCCTCTGAGTAACCTGCAAAATAAGAAACTAGAATGGGGGTTAGATCGTTTGAATGATCCAGTGAGTGGATAGTTTAAAACGAAAACTTATTCTTCTTGAAAAATTCATGGTTCTAAAAATCGTAAATCATCCGAGAAAATAATCTTGGCTGAATTTTATTTCTTATATGAAATCACAACTCTTTCTGCAAAACTATTCTGGAAAATCATTTTTGAAAACTCTTTCACAAAACTTATCTTTTCCGAAAATTATGTTTCTGGAAATCCATTTCTGAAAATATGTTTCTGAGAAAACTATATCCAAAAAATATGTGTCTGAAAAATCTATATCTGAATATCTGGCGCATGGGGCAGTTACGTCTCACCGTCCCCCCATACGCATAATCTAGTGGTCTTGGAGCATTATGTCATGCCATCCCCCAAGCCATGGAACTAGAGCCAGGGTGCAGATCTATGCTACCATTCTGACTTAGAATCTAGGATCTAGGGGTATTTGTCATCCTTAGTCATGAACTACGCGTGCACACGATATATGTGCCTGTCAATTACATTTATGTACCAAGTTACAACTGAGATGGGTTTTTTCCCCATGCCTCGAAAAATCATAAAACTGAAGCTTTGAAAATCATTTCTTACTAAAAATATTTTTCAAACGTTCTCATTCAAAACACAATTGAAAGTAATATTGGCTAACGCCCTAAGTGTTCAAAAGTAAGTCTTGATTCAAAAACATATAAGTAAATAAAGTTTGAGAGAAGGTTCCACTCACTGATTAATCTATATGGCCCTTGATTCCTGGATGCGACTGGGGAGTCTATTATGGAAAACAAATTTGTCCTGTATTTGAGTTTGGTTAGTATATTTACACAAAGAAGTTAATTATGATCCTGGATGTAGTGAATGCTTATACATGCCATATACGGAACTCTTAGGGTGCGCTCTAACTTCATATGTTGATTATGAAATGGGAAGGGTTAGTTTCTGTTTAGCGTCGTACTGCCAGGTCTGGTGCATCGTGGCACCCATGCAAGAAGAGCCAGACAGAGAGCATGTTCTGTTTCGCATCACGTCACTAGACACTGCGCATCGCGATGCCCACCTGATCAGACCCGAGGTAGAGCCTCTACTTGTTATGCATCGCGATGTCAAAAGCTGGGCGTCGCGATGCTCACCCAATCAGTGAGCCTCTTATTCTTAAGCGTCACGACGCTGGGCATTGGGTGTCACGATGCTAAGCCAATTTCTAGGGCCTATCATAACTCTACAATGTCTAACTTGCCCAAATGCATTCCCAACACTTCTACACTACAAACATTACACAAGCCATAATATTAAGCTTCAACTTCATATATTCTATACCAATATGCCATCAATAAAGAAACCATTTAATCTCATAAATATTAATTTACAATCATTATCTAGAATTCCATAATCTTGGGCATTCCTTTGAAAAATCAATTTCTTTATTCAATGACACGCTCAAAAAGTGGTCTTTTACTCCCAAGTATAAGAGTTTCGAAGTAATAAAATAACCTGGTAAGTCAAGGGTCGATCCACTTAGAATAGATTTAGTAAAATAGAATGATAAGTAGCGCGAAAAGGAAAAAGGTTTGATTTGTTGGATTTGTTGGAAACTCTTAAGTGCAAATGTAGTAATAAAATGAAATACTGGAGTTGGGGGATCCACTTTTAATATGTCAAATCTATAAATCTCTCCTAATTATAATATATAAACTGTCCTTGTTATCTAATTATTTATCTCAGTAATTAATTATGCAAATATATAGAACCAACATAAAGGCGGTAGTCATTTATGTCAATAACTAGTCCTGCCAAGGTACTAAGTATGCCAAAAACATAAAACCAGCCATATAGGCGGTGATACCGTTTGTCTATAACAAGTCCTACCAAGGTATTCAATTATGCCAAAATCATATAAAACCATCCATATAGGTGGTAGCAAGATAAAACCAGCCATATAGGCGGTAGCAAATAAAACCAGCCATCTAGGCGGTAGCAAGATAAAATCAGCCATATAGGCGGTAGCAAATATTGTCAATAATTAATCTAGATCTAAATCAAGTTTTAATCATTAGATTACAATTTATTTATTATAATGTATGCGAGATTGATATAGGTTTTCATTATAAAAGTTTCACCCATTACCCCAGCGAAAAGAAATTAGCTACTCATTTTGTAATTAAACAAACTCATAATTTTATTACTGAAAGAAAAAGACATTACAAAAAAGCTTTAAATAAAGAAACACACAAGACACTATCTCTCCAAAATCTATAGAGGAATCTGGAAATAAATTATGAAATTTTTTTCTGCTGGATGATTCAATTTATAGGCAAAATTTGGTCGGCACGTTGCGACGCCAAGGCTCCACGCGTCGCGATGCGAGTGCCACGATGGGGACACATATTGAGAGAATAGCACGATCCACGGTGTCTTAGTCTTATTAGGCGTGTCGTGATAGGCCGTTATTTTTGTGTCGCGACGCGGAAGCTTAATTTTCATTTTTTCCGTTTTCTAAGTCAGGTTTGTCCTGTCGAGCTTCCGAGCAGTATTTTACCTATCAAATAACATAAAATAACACAATAAAAACACTCAAAGCATAACTTAAAATATTATTTCACAAATATGTCAATTTAAGGGGATTAGTGAAACTATAAGTGTAAAATGATTGACTTATCGTATAATAAATATGCACTTTTTAGTATTCATCACACCCCCCAACCAGCTTATTACTAGTCCCTAGTAATTCAAGTGGAATCTGAAAATAGAAATTCTTATCTACGTCAACAATTATTTTCTTTTTTTCTAAATGATCAGATAAATGACTTCTCCTGTAGTTTTTACCATTCTTCCATATACTCATAAAACAAGGTATTAATCAATATATTGTGCCCACAATATCACAGGTATTTGTTGAAAAGAGTGTAATATTTTTGTCCTAAAATTATGTTAGAGTTTACACATTTTGGCAGTGAAAGTTTATTTATAATCATATCTTCAATCCATGTATCGAACTTTGGGCCAGTGACTCCTAAACCAGTTAGTTTTAGGGCACTAGGTGTCAAAACACCCATACAGACTTAATTGCTCGGATCTCAGATAAAAAGTATCCAAAAAATATCTTCAATCCATGTATCAAACTTTGGGCCAGTGACTCCCAAACCAGTTGGTTTTATGGCACTAGGTGTTCAGACACCCCTACGGACTTAATTGCTCGGATCTCAGATAAAAAGTGTCTGATTCCCTTAAGCTTTCTTTTTAACCCTTGTAATGAGCTTTGAGCCAGTAATTCCTAGACCTGTTGGCCTTAGGGTACTAAGTGTTAAGACACCCCTACGGACTTAATTGCTCGAGCTAAAAAGGCTACGAAAATGAACTTATTAAAACTCCATTTTTTTAAAGATATATATAAATTTCACTGCCTTTAAGTGTTAGCTCCAACAGACTAGAGAACTGAATATTACAGAATTTTCACTTACCACCCATGATCATATGTTACCATGTTGTTGATAATATCTGTCAGATGAGTATAAAAAGATCAAATTTAATCAATGTTATGAAGAATTCACAAATTTAAATATTAAAAAAGAAATGAACAACAAATAACTTGTTACGAATTATATTGAGATGCGTCTCATGAGTGAAAACTCCTTACATAGCCACCTCTGAACAACAATTCCACTTGGTTTAGAAAATAAATTTATTGTTGGTTCGTGAGTATATACATGGATATATATTCTTACACACAAAATAACAACAAAGTAAAAACTTTTTTTTGAATAAAAACATCAATGAAACATGAAAATTATCTAGTTAACTATCCCCTCCCCCCAACCAAAATGAGACATTGTCCCTAATGTTTAAAGAAAGAGAAGTAGAGTTTAGAAGATATCACCTGGTTATTATGGAATTGATAGTTACAACTACAACTAAAGATTACAGATTGAGGTCCAGGTTTACTTTGCGCTTTTTGCCACGATTGTTAGCAGACCAGATCAACTTGGAAAGAATAGGGTCGATTCTTGGTTCATAAGCTAAAAGTTGGTCAATTAAATCATCAGTTTTTCTTACAGTTAGGAAGATATCTCTTACCGATTTTGAAATAAACCCATTTATTTTGGCATTTTCAAGAAATACAAAAAGAAAATCGAAAAATCCATTAACATTAAACAGCCCAATGGGTTTTTGGTAAATATTCAAGTTTGCCAATGACCCAACTATGAATATTTCTTCCAACGTTCCTAGCCCACCTGGTAAAGCAATGAAAGCATCAGCATGATTGATCATTTCAGTGAGTCTTTCAGACATACATGAGACAATACATTCTTCTCCATTTGATTTTTCGATGATGTTGTCCTCTGTTATGGGTTTTGGAATGATCCCCAAAACTTGACTGCCACCTTCTTGTACGACTTTTGAAATAAACCCTATCATCCAAGATTGCCACCATCATATACTAAGTGCATGTTTCTGTTTGCCATGACTCTACCCAATTCTCTCGCAGCCTCAACAAATTCTGGTTTAGTTCCGGAGCTAGTTCCACAAAACACACAGATATTAGTGAATTATCATTTTGAAGTTGCCTCCATTTGTGCTATCTCTCTTAGCTAGATATGTTGAAGAGAGAGAAATGACGAGCTGGATTTATAGATCCTGAAAAGGGTGAGTAATAAATGTACTAATACTTGTAAAATGACAATTATTAGGAAAAAAGATCATGAATAAAAAGGTTAGAAACTATAGGTAAAGAGTAAATCAAAATAGTAATTTAAATTAAAGGAAATCTATGCAATAATTTAAAAAATATATACTGGTAGTTGTGATTGTGGCTCACATCTTCTTCTGGTTTTACGTCCAGTAATGGCTTGAACGCCCTCTATGGGTCGGGGAAAGGCTTCCCATCCAACTTTCATATAAATTGGCAAATAAGGTATTTGAAAGTCAGATTCCCGAGACTGTATTGTTGTCTTTCTTTTTGAAATTGTGTACGTAACTTGTGAATCTCTCGATGAACATATCCACTAGGATACGTCTCAAGAGTCAATAATATATCATCCAAAGACTCCTTACTCAAGCCATCCCGAATGAATTTAATTTTATCTTCGCAATTATCAGACTCCATTCCTAAAGAACGACAACGAGTGTTGCACTTACATCATGCACACTTATAACAAATACCTAATTGTTTAGCTCTTCGTTTTTTAGAATATGTGCTTTTTCCTAAACCCGACATGTAAGAAATGAAAGATTCAAATGACTCACCTGCCAGGTGAACTTTTGCTTCAATTATCCATCGAATATCATTAGGAATACCATGAATCATAAGAAGCCTCATCCTTTTTGTGCGTGCTTTGTAAATTTTTGTCAGAACATTTTGAGGAAGAGAAGGAAAATGTTTGCGGAGGTTTGTGAGAGTTTCTTCCATGCTTTGGTTTGTAAGGTATCAGTAATTTTATGAGACTGAAATAACCGACTTTGAGTCACAGAGTACCGTTATCCTCTGTTTTATCGGGGTGTGAGAAAAAAAAATAGAAAAGACAAAAATGTTACAAAACTAAGAAAAATGAAAATTAGAGAAATATTAAACAAAAAATAAAAGAAACTACATCAATCATGGTATACTGGGTTTGACAGGAAAAAAGTTTCTTGAAATTTTGAGCACTCTAAAAATGGTTTCAGACGCTGTCCATTTACTTTAAATATATCACCATCTATAGGATTCTCAATGTCAATAGCCCCGTATGGGTAAACGTGTTTCACAATGAATGGGCCACTCCATTTGGATTTTACTTTTTCAGGAAATAAATGAAGACGAGAATTATAAAGCAAAACCTTTTGACCAACTTCAAATATTTTTCGTGAAATTTGACTATCATGAAAGGCCTTAGTTTTAGCTTTAAGAATTTTCGTGTTGTCATATGAATCATTCCTTAACTCTTCAAGTTCATTTAATTGCAATTTACGTTAATGACAGACATTTTCAAGGTTTGAATTGAATGTTTTAATAGCCCAATATGCTTTATTCTCAAGTTCTACAGGTAAATGACAAGGTTTTCCATAAACTAGACGATAGGGTGACATTCCCAAAGACGTTTTGAAAGCTGTTCAATATGTCCAAAGTGCATCAGTTAGTCGAAGAGACCAATCTTTGCGATTTTGCTTAACCGTTTTTTCTAAAATTTATTTAATTTCCCTATTCGCTAAGTCAACTTGTCCGTTTGTCTGGGGGTGATAGGAGGTGGAAACTTTGTGTGTGACTCTATACTTTTTCATTAAGGAGTCAAAGGGTCTATTATAAAAATTTTACCTCCATCATTTATTATGGCCCGAGGGATTCCAAATCGATTCAACATATTTTCTTTTAAAAATTTGATCACAGTTGTGTGATCATTATTCCGACAAGGAATTGCCTCAACCCATTTTGAGAAATATATAAAAACCCAAATGATTGTGGAAATAGGCCCATGAAATCTATCCCCTAACAATCAAAGATTTTGACGACAAGGATGAGATTTAAAGTGACCGGCGTAAACACACGCGTATAACTCAAGTGCACGTATCGTTCAAGTAGTATAAAAAGTATCGATCCCACGAGGACTTAATACCTAAGCTATTAATTTTATGAGGTCAAATGTTTACTAGTATCTAACAGGTTGTTTGATTGATTTGAAAAGGTGACGATTCTAAATTTAAAAACTGTTGAGTTTCAATCAAGTCCCAAGAATCATAAATCATGCATAAAACGAGTTGAATACAACCAAGGAGTAAGGCGGAATACATACTCACATTGATGGGTTTGATGCTAGGAAGAACAAGTTGCGTTTTCTGCCTCCCTCCAAGCTCGGCAGTGGCTTCCTTATGCAGTGGACTGCTCGGTTTTGCTCCTCTTTGAACTTCAAAAATTCGGCCATGGATGAACACCATTGAAGCTCCAAGCTTCAAGCTTTCCAAGCTCACAAATTCGTTTCCCTATCACCATAATATAACCCATGTGTGTGCTAGCACTCTTGTTTTGCAACAAAACACTCTCACTTGCTTCTCTTTCAATTCGGCAGTGACCAAAAATGGAGAAGAAGATGAAATGGCTCTAAGCCGTGAATGAGAGGGAGAAGAAAAGAGAGGGAGAGGAAGAGATGCGTAAAAAGAGAGAGAGAAAAGTAAAAATAAAATAAAATGTAATAGGTTTTTATAATTTCTAAAATTAATAAAACCATTTACCAATTCTTTTACTTTTCCTTAAATGCTAAAGTCAAAAAGCAAAAAGCAAAAGTTGCTTTTTCAACTTCTACATCAATCACTCAAATCAAGTGACAACATGTCATATCACTCAAAGTGACATTTGATTCGACGATTGATGCGACTAGCGATATGACGCATGATTTGACTTGCGTGCCGCACTCGAATTCGAAATGCGAATGCGCTCGCAAATAATCCCGGGCTCGGGTTCGCTAATTCCAAATTAACGAATTTTCCGTCGCGTCGTAATTAAATGATTACGCCTAGCGAAATCACTATTCAAGTAGATTTGGACCATTTGGATTGGATCCAAAATGGGCCTAAATCACACCATTTAAGCCCAAATATAATAAATGGGCTTTTATGTTTAATTGGGCCTTATGGGCTTGATATTGATTTTATGGCATATGAGGGTGATTCCTTATTGGGCTTGGTAATTGGGTTTGACCCATACATTGACCAAAACCCAAGCCTAAAGAAATCAATTGAAAGCCCATCGGACTTTAATTAAACAAACATTAGATGTTAGTTGGGCTTTGAGACCCGATTGTATTAGATTTGGAATCTAAGTTATAAAAGCACAATAAAAGTGTAAATATTTAATTTAGAATTAAATAATAGGATTAGTATTGAATACGACTTAAATTGGATTTAACGAGTAGTTCGATATAATTCGTGAATTCATACTATAAGTATTTATTCTCAAATTGAGTTGGACTCGCGCAAATGCAAACAATTGTTTGAACATTGTATTGTCACCTAATTAAAGACTAATTAATTGGATTTGATTGGTTGTATAACATGCCTGAATGAATGAATGTGGATGTGATGTATGAATAGTGTATATCGGATGGATATTAGAAGGGAAGGGTAATTTTAGAAATTATTGTAAATTTAGAATTTATAAATTGGACCTGCGTGTCCAGCCTTTCTCTTATTGTCTCTTTGTATTCTCTTCTCACCTAATTCCCCTCAATGTAAATGAGGTTTCTCTTATTGTATTATGTAATTGGGTAAGAGTAGAATAGTGCTAGCGGGGAGAGGAAAGGGAGTGATTTGTTATAGGAACAAGTTGTTGTTCATATCCATCCGTATATCGCTATTACTTTACTTTACGCGCTTTATGATGTTTTAGAAGCATGCTTAAGGGTGTATGATGATGAGACCTAACAAAGATAAATTAATTGGTTGCCAATTACGCGAAAAATCCCTCAAACAATATTAAGCGATTTTCCTTCCATTGAATGATTCTTGTTCAAGATCCGAAGTTGGCATTGGTTTGTTTGGCCAAAGTCGAGACCTTTGTCAATCAAGGATGTACTTGAATCATGAGAGTTTTGTTGCATATCGGTGTCTTGTCCAAATCGTGATTTTTATTGGCCAAAGTCAAGATCACTTTTTGTTCAATGACATTGATTACGAAACTTTCCTCGTCAATGGGTCCCGCTTAACTGGAATCATTAGGTTTGTTTTTGGCCAAAGCCAAGGCCTAGATGATTCGGAGGATAGGGTTAGGAAAATGTAATGGATACATTGACATTATACATATGTTTGGGACTTGGATGTCCACCTAACCGGATCTAGGAATTGGATGAGATCCAATTGATCATAGAGATCTACCTAAGTTAAATAGCATACAGCTTTTATTGGCCAAAGTCAAGGTTGTGTGTTATTTAACGGGATCCTAGCCCACTAGGAAATGCGATTTCCCGACTTCTCCACAAGAGGGTTAGAGACTTGAAGAAAATAGTGGGAGGCTATTATTGAATTTGCAATTTCGTTCAGATACTTAGCCTTACGCGTCTTTCAAAATTATTTCGTCAATATTTTAATAATTAGTTGGACAAATATATTGTTATTTTGCTTGTAACAGTTTGACTGTACCCATAACATCGTTGACTTTATAGTTGGACTATAGTTGTCAAGATGACTGGCAAGGGTAATGTCCGCGACATAATCATGGGCGATAATGTCTTCAAAGGGACAAACTTTTCCGACTGGGAAATGAACCTCAAGATAGTGCTTGGGGCTGAGAGGGTGTTGTATACTATTCAGAGACCTCTCCTGCCTAAACCCACTGAGCCACTGGAGCTAGAGTTATGGAAGACTCATAGTGACGATTGTGACCAAGCTCAGTCAGTTATGCTAGCTGCAATGACCCAGCATTTCAGACGCCAGAACAGGGACTTGGATCCCTATAACATGATGGCAAGATTGCGTGATCTCCACCGCACCAACAAGCGGATGGAGAGGTATGAGCTAGTAAGGAAACTCTTCCGCTCCCGGATGACAGACGGCGCATCAGTTGAGGCCCACGGGACTCAAATGATCGCTGACATAGATGAGTTAGCCAAGATGGGCATTGTCTTGGAGGCAGAGTTGACGATTGATATGCTATTACAATCGCTACCCGATACTTGGAAACAAATCATCATCAACTATAAGTTGATGGACACTGACGACACTCTTGGAGAGTTGTTGTCCGTGCTGAAGGAGTCCGAAAAGGAACTCCTAAAGGGGAGCAAGCGCGAGGCGCATTATGCATCGACCTCTCATGCGCCAAGGGCTGGGCCCAAGGCAATTGGAGGTGCGAGGAAGAAGAAGTTCAAGAACAAGGGCAAGGGCAAGTTGACAGTGGCTTCTAGGAAGCCAAAGGACAAATCTCACGACATCTGACTCAACTGCGGCAAGAGGGGTCACTGGAAACGTGACTGCCGAATGGGCAAAGGGCAGAGGGAGGATATCAAGGCTGGCAAGGCTATCGCCTCTGGTATGTTTGTTATTGAGATAAATATGAATACTTCTAGTTTTAAAAATTGGATTTTTGATTCTGGTTGTGGTGCTCATATTTGTACTGATGTGCAGGATCTGCAGGATAGCAGGGTGCTTGCATCGGGGGAGATGGATCTACGGGTCGGAAACGGAACACCAGTTGCTGTTTTGGCCGTAGGGACTTTTGTTTTAGAACTGCCCTCAGGGCATGTACTTAAACTTTTGAACTGTTATTTTGTACCTAGTTTAACTAGGAATATTATATCTGTATCCTTGTTAACCCAAGAGGGTTACACTTTTGTATTTAGAAACACTGTGTGTTATTTATATAAAAATGATGCAGAAATTTGCACAGCTGTTGCAAATAACGGTCTTTATATTTTGAATATAAATGAATCTCCTAAAATGACAAACAAAAGGCTCAAAAGGAGTAATCTAAAAGATGAAGCTTATATGTGGCATTGTCGTCTAGGACACATCAACAAGACTCGCATATCCACACTTTCGAAGAGTGGGTACTTGGACGAATTTGATCCCAATTCATATGACGTCTGCGAATCTTGTCTTTTAGGCAAAATGCCTAAATCACCTTTTAGCGGTAAAGGTGAACGTGCCACAGAATTGTTGGCTCTCGTTCATACTGATGTATGCGGACCCATGTCTAGCCAGGCTAGAGGTGGATTTCACTACTTCGTAACCTTCACAGATGATGCATCTCGTTACGGTTATGTGTATCTTATGAGACACAAGTCAGAAACTTTTGAGAAATTCAAAGAGTTTCGACACGAAGTGGATAAACAAACAGGGAATAGTATTAAGACATTACGGTCAGACCGTGGTGGCGAATACTTAAGTTATGAGTTTCAAGATTACTTGAAAGAATATGGTATTCTTTCACAGTGGACTCCTCCTGGAACACCGCAATTAAACGGTGTGTCCGAACGGAGAAACTGCACCTTGTTGGACATGGTAAGGTCAATGATGAGTCGCACTGAGCTACCAATATCCTTCTGGGGATACGCATTAAACAGTGCTATACTTATTTTGAATAAGGTACCGTCGAAGTCTGTTGAACAGACTCCATATGAGATATGGACAGGAAGGAAACCAGGTTTCTCTTTCCTGAAGATTTGGGGATGCTGGGCATATGTTAAACGTTTGGAAGGTACCAAACTTGAACCCAAATCTGATAAATGCCTTTTCGTAGGATATCCTAGGGAACCAAAGGATATTACTTCTATCACCCAGAGAACAAAGTATTTGTTGCTCTACAAGCATTTTTCCTTGAGAAGGATTTTATAAATGCAGTGGTAAGTGGGAGGAAAGTAGAACTCGATGAAGATCGTAGTGATACTGTTCCTGGCAATGAATCAACGACGGAACAAGAACAGACCGTCCGGGATGAGTCTGTACCACAAACTTCACATACACAAGGACCGCGTAGGTCGGAGAGAGTCAGAACAGTACCTGAGAGGTATGGGTTCCTGATCTCACCTCATGTAGATATTAATCTTATTGAGGATAATGAGCCGGCTACGTATGAGGAAGCGATACAAAATATCGATTTCGCTTTATGGCAAGAAGCCATGAAGTCCGAGATGGATTCCATGTACGCCAACCAAGTTTGGACACTGGTTGATGCACCAGAAGGCGTAAAGCCTATTGGATGCAGATGGATCTTCAAGAAGAAGACCGACATGGATGGCAACGTACATACATACAAAGCTAGGCTTGTAGCAAAGGGGTATCGTCAACAATATGGTATTGATTATGACGAAACCTTCTCACCCGTTGCCATGATTAAATCCATTCGGATAATGCTTGCAATAGCTGCATATTTCGATTACGAGATATGGCAGATGGACGTTAAAACCGCTTTCCTTAACGGAAACCTTTTGGAGGATGTTTATATGCAACAGCCTGACGGTTTTATCGTACCTAGACTTGCAAACAAGGTTTGTAAGTTAAATCGATCCATTTATGGATTTAAACAAGCATCACGGTCATGGAATCAGCGTTTTGATGAGATCATAAAAGAATATGATTTCGTGCAAAACGCAGATGACCCTTGTGTATACAAGAAGGTTAGTGGGAGAGCACTTACTTTTATTGTCCTTTATGTCGACGACGTATTGCTTATAGGCAATGACATTCCCATGCTAACGTCGGTGAAAGCTTGGCTTTCATTAAAATTCTCCATGAAAGATCTGGGAGAAGCAGCCTTTATTCTTGGAATAAAGATCTACCGGGATAGATCTAGAAAGCTGCTTGGACTCTCCCAGAGTACATACATTGATAAAGTGTTGAAGCGATTCAACATGGAACAATCCAAGAGGGGATTGGTTCCAATGGTACGTGGTACCTCTCTATCTAAGGACATGTGTCCTAAGACTCAGGAAGAGAGAGACAACATGAGTCGGATACCGTTCGCCTCGGCAGTCGGATCGATCATGTATGCCATGATATGTACACGACCTGATGTCTCATATGCTTTGAGCATGTGCAGTCGCTATCAGGCCGATCCAGGTGAAGGTCACTGGATAGCAGTTAAGAATATCCTTAAGTATCTTAAACGAACTAAGGATGCTTTCTTAATTTATGGAGGTGGAGAACTTGCGGTATCTGGGTATACCGATGCAAGTTTCCAAACCGACAAGGATGACTACAAGTCGCAATCCGGGTACATTTTTTGTTTGAATAACGGAGCAGTGAGCTGGAAATCTTCCAAGCAAGATACTGTTGCCGATTCAACAACAGAAGCGGAGTACATCGCTGCATCTGAAGCAGAAAAGGAGGCAGTTTGGATCCGAAAGTTCCTAATCGGATTAGGAGTAGTTCCGTTAGCAGCTGAGCCCGTTCCATTGTATTGTGACAATAACGGGGCTATAGCACAGGCTAAGGAACCAAGGTCTCATCAACGGTCCAAGCATGTTCTTCGACGTTACCATCTGATTCGGGAGATTATACATCGTGGCGATGTAAAGGTCGAGAAGGTCACATCAGATGACAACATTGTAGATCCGCTGACGAAGGCTGTTCTTCAGCAAGTTTTTGAACGACACATACATAGTTCGGGTATTAGATGCTTGAGTGACTGGCTATAGGCCAAGTGGGAGATTGTTAGACATTATGTCCCATAGCGTCACTGTTTGTAAATGATATTGTATTATTGTACAAATTAACTATGTGATAATGAAATTGCCTTTTGCTGTTTTGTAATATTATTTACTTTGATATATAAATGGCGAAAGTCCATATGATTAATACCGGATTGAGATGATATGAGACAGTATCAATCCATAAAGGTTTAATCATTAAATATCCCTAGTCGGAGTATTATCGAGATCGGACATCGATAATGCGGAATAGACTAGTATTGCGCTTGTGCACGTTGTGAGGGCACAACGGCATAGTTCTCATATATTTAAGTATTGGATACTTATGCAAGTGCGATAGGAGGTTGTGTTTTACCGATGGTACGGAAAACAGCTTCGCTCTGGATAGACCCCGCGGAATCCCATTGGTAGTATGTCTGCGTGTCTATGGGAGGCCGCATCAGGGTAGGTGTATATGGTCTTAACCTGAGACTTACATCGCTAGTACTTGCGACAATCGGTAAACTTTGGTTTTGGTGGTTGGGGACCTTAACCGGTTCTGTGTACACCTCTTCTGGGTTTATCGAGAATCGTAGTGTACTGGATGTGATGTCGAGATGGAAGTATCACTTCAGACATATGGAGGTGATGATCACGCAGGACACAAAACTAGTACTCTATAAAAGGTTGCAACCATCGGGACAATATGACCAGGTCAGGATTGTCCGATTTAAAGAGACTAGTTGCTTGATGTCCGATATATGTTTCGTACGGGGCAGACACATTTCCAGCCCCAGGCCTAACATGTGATCATCCGATACTGGTTCGATATACGCAATACTACGGTATACTACGCTTGATATAGATCTTATATTCCTATAAGAATATTTCTGGAGAATTGGGTAGGCATGGCGCTTTGCTAGAAGCCAACCTTGTCTTGTGAATCGGTAAAAATGTAGTACGAGGTACGTACGTGTTCGAATAATCCGACGACCGCATTTACTGCCAACATATCCGGAGATCTCTTGGGTCGCTTCCCGAAGATTCACCATGACGTATGATTCAAACTCGATTAATCTTGGATTAATTACGGAGAGACTTTATCTTGGATAAAGTACTATACATAGAGAGAGAACGATTAATTTGGAATTAATCGTAAAATTATTATATTCGATATAATAATCGAAATTCGATTTCGACGCGAATTAAAATTAGATTTTAATTCGGGCAAACGAGTTAATTTAGAATTAATTCGTTAGCGACGTAAATAATAATTTCGCTAGGCGCAATTATTTATTTAAATTCGATTTAATTAACGTCGCGACGTAAGTTCGGTATTTCGGAAATATCGAACCCGAACGCGTGAGTGTACGTGGGCCCACTTTCATTTGGAAACGTGTGGGGCCCACATGACACATGTCATATTATGCATTATTTAACTCTAATGCATTGCATGGAGATAGTGTACAATGCACTCAATGGTTTTGCATGGAATTGAGTGTTTGACACTCTAACCATTTCATGATTTGTGTCATAAGTTTATTATTAATTTAATAAATATTATGGCATAAATATAAATTGATTTTTTGTAACAAAAATCATTCAACTCTCCTCTCTCTCTCTCACATTGCCGAAACTACATGCAGTTTTGGGCTCTCCATTTCTTCATTTTTGTGGCAAGATTTGAAGAAGTTGTGCATTCAAAATCACAACAAAGGCTAGCACCTTCAAGGGATCATACATAGGTGATATGGGAAACTAATCCTTGAGCTTGGGAGGATCAACAACTTGGAGCTGCCTTTCCACCTTGGCCGAATTCATCACTCTGCACAAAGGAGAAGTTTTCATTTCATCAACGATCCGCATTCCGATTTTTGTGAGTATGATTCCGCCATACTTCAATATTGTTCATTCATTTATTATATTTTGTTTGCTCTTGTTGATCTTGGGGCTTGGTAATAGAAACCAACAGTTTGATGCTAGGAAGAACAAGTTGCGTTTTCTGCCTCCCTCCAAGCTCGGCAGTGGCTTCCTCATGCAGTGGACTGCTCGGTTTTGCTCCTCTTTGAACCTCAAAAATTCGGCCATGGATGAACACCATTGAAGCTCCAAGCTTCAAGCTTTCCAAGCTCACAAATTCGTTTCCCTATCACCATAATATAACCAATGTGTGTGCTAGCACTCTTGTTTTGCAACAAAACACTCTCACTTGCTTCTCTTTCAATTCGGCAGTGACCAAAAATGGAGAAGAAGATGAAATGGCTCTAAGCCGTGAATGAGAGGGAGAAGAAAAGAGAGGGAGAGGAAGAGATGCGTAAAAAGAGAGAGAGAAAAGTAAAATAAAATAAATTTAATAGGTTCTTATAATTTCTAAAATAATAAAACCATTTACCATTCTTTTACTTTTCCTTAAATGCTAAAGTCAAAAAGCAAAAAGCAAAAGTTGCTTTTTCAACTTCTACATCAATCACTCAAATCAAGTGACAACATGTCATATCACTCAAAGTGACATTTGATTCGACGATTGATGCGACTAGCGATATTACGCATGATTTGACTTGCGTGCCGCACTCGAATTCGAAATGCGAATGCGCTCGCAAATAATCCCGGGCTCGGGTTCGCTAATTCCAAATTAACGAATTTTCCGTCGCGTCGTAATTAAATGATTACGCCTAGCGAAATCACTATTCAAGTCGCTAACGAATTAATTCTAAATTAATTCGTTCGCCCGAATTAAAATCTAATTTTAATTCCGCGTCGAAATCCAATTTCTAATAATATATCAAATATATTATTTTATCGATTAATTCCAAATTAATCGTTCTCTCTCTTTAATTAATATTTTATCCCAGATAAAATATCTCCGCAATTAATCCCAGATTAATTTTCTCTCTCTTCTAATTAATCCTAGATTAATTAAGTGCGAGTTATACATCATCGGTGAATCTTCAGGAAGCGACCCATGAGATCTCCGGATATGTTGGCAGTAAATACGTTCGTCGGATTATCCGAACACGTAAGTACCTCGTACTACGTTTATACCGATTTACAAGACAAGGTTGGCTTCTAGCAAAGCGCCATGCCTACCCAATTCTCCAGAAATATTCTTACAGGAATATATAGATCTGTATCAAGCGTAGTATACCGTAGTATTGTGTATATCGGCCAGTATCGGATAGTCACGTGCTAGGGCTGGGGCTGGATAAGTGTCTGCCCCGTCCGAAGCACATGTCGGATGTCTGGTAACTAGTCTCTATAATCGGATATGCATGACCTAGTCATAATATCCCGATGGTTGCGCAACACTCAAGAGCACTAGTACCATATCCTGCGTGACATCATCTCCAATATGACTGAAGTGATACTTCCGTCCTGACATCACACCCAATACACTACGACTCTCTGATAAACCCAGAATCGGTGTACGCAGAACCGGTTAAAGCCCTGTACCACCAAGACCAAAGTCTACCGATTATCGCAAGTATTAGCGATGTAAGTCTCAGGTTAAGACTATACACACCTACCCTGATTTCGGCCTCCCATAGACACATAGTCATAATACCAATGGGATTCCGAGGGGTCTATCTAGAGCGAAGCTGTTTCCCGTACCATCGGTGAAACACGACCTCCTATCGCACTTGCATAAGTATCCAATACTTATATATATGAGAACTATGCCGTTGTGCCCTCACAACGCACACAAGTGCAATACCAGCCTATTCCGCATTATCGATGTCCAGTCTCGATAATACTCCGGCTAGGGATATTTAATGATTAATCCTTCGGGGATTGATACTGTCTCATATCATTCTCAATCCAGGAACTAATCATATGAACCTCTCTTCATTTATACATTTATGGTGATCTAATCACAAATGATGAGAGTGTAATTTCCTTGTCACATAGTTAATTTGTACAACAACACCGTGATCTGTACAAATAGTGACGCTATGGGTCATTTTGTCCAACAAAAACAAGTAAATAAAAACTAGGTTTAAGAAAATTCAATATTAAAAACTATCTAGGGTTGTGATTTCTTCCAATATCATTTTAAAGATGAAATGGTTATTTTATGTTTGTGTAATAAATTGGTTTACTAACCTGGAACACTAAATTATGCGAAAGCCTCTGTCGATGGTCAGACGCAAATACCAAGTTTAACCCAATTGAACCATATGTCTATGTCAACCAAATTATCTGAATTCATGAAGTTTAAGTTCCAATTATGGTTACCCCGCCCGACAGGTATATGTCTATCCTGTAAGGAAATCTATTAAAGGGTTATCTATCCTCAAGGAAGATCGTGGGCTATTAAGTCTAAGGCTGAAACCTAAAATCCCTATGTCTAGTTCATTTTAGATTTACCAGATCAATCTTATTAGTGGCCAATTAACAAGACGCATTAGGCTTAAGACTTAATAAGTAAACCTTTAAATTACCCAAACTATAAAATAACCCCTTATAAACCGGTGATATTAAAACTCATCACAACCCAATATAACTAATTTACTTACAACATATAACTAGGGCTAGTAAAAACTTGAAAATAAAAGACATAAAGTAAAAGTGCTGAAAAGTAATTGCGGAAAAGTAAAAGCTGAAAAGTAAATTGCAATAAAATAAAATGCTAAGGTAAAAGGATGAACTTTTACTACTACTAATTTAGATATCTCCCTTAATATAATATATTAACTTGTGATTATTTTACCAACCATCCATATAAGCGGTAACCTGATTAAGTCAAATTAAGTCAAACCAGCCATAAATGCGGAACAAAATAAACCTGCCATATAGGCGGTAAGAAAATTTAATTACCAACCGACCAATCTGGCGGTATCCTTGATTAGTCAGGTTTAAACCAGATTAAAATGAATTACCAACCCACCAATCTTGCGGTATCATTATTAAGTCAATATTTTAAATAGTGAATATATTATATTTAAGGGAGATTAATCTAAATAGCAATAGTAAAAGAATTACCTTTCACCCTAGTAGGGGGAAGTTAACTCCTCATGGTGAATAGTAAAAATTGTAAAAAATAAAGAAAGTAAATTACTATTATTACAGAACGTAATTAAAATTAATTACAAAACTAAATTTTAAAGAAACTAAGAAGAGAACTCCTTATTTACATCAGAGAATTTAGAGAGAATTGTACATCTAGAACTGAAATCTCGAGCTCAATTTATAGACCCCAGTAGGCCTCCAGCGTCGTGACGCCAAAGCCTTTGGCGTCGCGATGCCAGCACTTTATGGCGTGGCATGCTGAGGGCTTGACACGTGGCGATTCTGGATAAGGAGATAAGGCGACACGTGGTAAGGCGGCTGAGATCTCAATTATTACGACGCATGGCGGCTTCTGATTGGTCGACTAAGATTCTTATCTGCCACATGTCGATTTCGGATAAGTGAGCCAATAATAGATGCTGACGTGGCGACACGTGGCGAAATGGACTGTCAGCACCATAGAATTGTGACACGTGGCACGCTGTGATTGGTTGATGATGACATGGTGATGACATGGTATTTTAACTCGGTCAATCGGTGACGTGGCATTTTGACGTGGCTGACAGGTTGAGTGACACGTCGCGACACGTGGCGATGGCGACTGTCGGCACCGTAGGATGATGACACGTGGCACGGTGCACGTTAGCAAAGTTAAACTTTTCTCAGATTCTAACTTGTGGACCCGACGCACGTTAGCACTGTTCGGTGTACGTTAGGCTTCGCGACGACAATGCTTGCACGTCGCGACGCGCGAAATGACCAAAATGACCTTTTCATCCGTTTTCACTATTTTGGCCCCAAATCACCTCTAGAAAGTCCTGAAACTTAATTTATCTACAAAATAACATAAAACACATCAAAATATTCACAAAACTCAAGAAACTATACAAAATATTAGGTCAAATGAGTGGGAAATAGTGATATAATTACCACTCATAACACCCCCAAACCTAACATTTTGCTAGTCCTCGAGCAAAACATAAAGTAAAATAACATAAATAAATTAACTAAGCCATTTTCGTAGGGATCACGGTTGCATTTAACGTATGCAACAAGCCTTTAAACCCCTAGGTGTCCCTATTGGACGAGTTGTAGTCTCGTGAGGGTTTACAGCAATGATACCCACAAACATTTTACAAAAGTAAAAAGGTAGTAAAAACAAATGCACACAAAAGCAAAAAGACAAGCGAAAAGAGAATAAAGAAGTTAGTGACTAATCAGGTGAAACTTATACTCCAAGTTACTAGTTGTTTTCTTTCTTTCTAAATTACTGAATAAGTAAATTCTCCTATTATTTTTACCATTGTCCATATACACAGCCAGCAAAATATTAATCAACTCATTTTTGCCCACAACAGTCATAAGTGTAGTTGATAAGAGAGTAATATTTTTGTCCTAAAGTCTTATCAGATTTTACACCTTTTGTAGCAATGGAATAATTTTTCTGATTTTTCTGATTTTTTTTCTTTGATTTTTGACTTTTTTTTATTTATATACAATACATTCTGTCTATGTAGCAAGTGTTGGGTCGGTGGCTCCCAAACCAGTTGGCTTAAGGGCACTAGGTGTTAAGACACCCCTACAAACTTAATTACTCAGACTTCAGATATATATATTTTTGCAACATCCTTGATCCATGTAGCGAGCATTGGGCCAGTGACTCCCAAACCAGTTGGCTTTAGGGCACTAAGTGTTAAAACACCCTTACAGACTTAATAACTCGGATCTCAGATATATATATATATAATATATATATATATATATATATATTTTAACTCCATCAATTTTTGAGATGCTTCCTCAAATTAAACTAGAGTACTGAATATTACAAACTTTTCAATTATAGCTCATGTCTGTATGTTACTATGCATGTTGATAATATTTGCTAACTGAGCATAGGAAGATCCATTTTAGTAAGTTTTATGGAGAATTTACAAATTAAATAATTTAAAATGAATTAAACAAAATCTAACTTGTTTCGAAATAGGTTTGAGATACGTCTCAGGAGTGGAAACTCCTTACTCAGCTATCTCTTACCAATTTCACATTTTTAGTCAAAATAAAAACACAAAAACGCAAAATATTTTTGTAATTTTTGAAAAAATTTCAATTTTTTTTTGTATTTTTCGAAAAATTTCGGACTAAAAATAAAAAGAACACAGAGATTAAAAAGAACGTACTGATCAACTAATTCCCTCCCCCAAACCTAAATGAGACATTGTCCCCAATGTCTTAAATAGTAGAAGAAGAGTTTAGAAGATAATACATGGATAACTGAAATTTTAAAGGTTAAGATCCAGATTAATCCGTCGCCTCTTACCACGATCGTCCTCGGACCAATTTATCTTTGAAAGGATAGTGTTTTACTCTGGATGTCTTCAAAAGTGCAATGATGAGTTTAATTTATAACACCTGAAAACGGTGAGTAAAATAATAGCACTAGTACCTGCCAAATGACAATTATTAGTTAAACAGTAAAATAAATCGTGATAGTCAAAAAGGTCTGGATCCTGTCGGAGAAAATAAAAAGAAAACAACAAAACAAATTACAATTAATAGGAAAAGACAAAGAGATATAATTTGTACAAGAAAATTAGCGGCTTGATTGACGTCTATGCGCCAGGGACAAGTTTCCCATCCAATTTTCTTATAAATTGGCAAACAGGGTCTTTTTGAGTCAGATTCACAAGACTTAACTATTGTCTTTCTTTTTTAAATTGTGCATATAACACACGAATTTGGTGATACACATATCCACTGGGATGCGTCTCAAGAGTTTTAGATATATCATCCAAAGACTCCTTACTCAAGCCATCCCTAATGAAATTAAGCTTATCTTCGTGGTTATCAGACACCATTCCTAAAGAACGACAACGAGTATCACAAAACATACGAGCACATTTGTAACAAACACACATTCTTTTGGCTCTTCTCTTTTTAGCATAAGTGCTATTTCCTAAACCAGCACTTTATGGCGTGGCATCCTGAGGGCTTTACACGTGGCGATTCTGGATAAGGAGATAAGGCGACACGTGGCAAGGCGGCTGAGATCTCAATTATTACGACACGTGGCGGCTTCTGATTGGTTGGCTAATATTATTATCCGCCACGTGTCGATTTCGGATAAGTGAGCCAATAATAGATGCTGACGTGGCGCTGACGTGGTAAAATGGAATGTCGGTACCATTGAATTACGACACGTGGCATGCTGTGATTGGTTGATGATGACGTGGTGATGACGTGGCATTTCGAATCGGTCAACCGGGGATGTGGATGATGATGTGGCTGACAGGTGGAGTGACACATCGTGACACATGGCAATGGTGACTGTCGGCACTGTAGGATGATGACACGTGGCACGGTGCACATTAGCAGATTGGATGTGATGGTGACACGTGGCACGGCGCACGTTAGCAAAGTCAAACTTTTTTCAGATTCTAACTTGTGGACCCGGCGCACGTTAGTACTGTTCGGCGTACGTTAGGCGTCGCGACGCCAAAGGCTTGCGCGTCGCGATGCACGAAATGACCAAAATGCCAATTTCGTCCGTTTTCACTGTTTTGGCCCCAAATCACCTCCAGAAAGTCCTGAAACTTTATTTATCTACAAAATAACACAAAACACATCAAAATATTCCTAAAACTCAAGAAACTATACAGAATATTAGGTCAAATGAGTGGGAAATAGTGATATAATTACCACTCATCATAAAGGCATCATGTTTCTTTTTGAAATGGATCACAACTTTTGATAGTTTTCGCAAGTTTTTCAAAAAGTTTGTGTATCTTTAAAAATGGTGGGCTAATAAAATCCACACTGTAAGATTTTTGCAGGGTTTTCTTAGATGAAAAATGACCACATGCTTCTGAATGACAAAACTGAATAACACCACTTATCTCATTGTCCGGTATGCATCTTTTGAAAATCTGATCAGGGTAGTATGTAAACAGATATGGATCATCCTAGTAGAATCTTTTGACTTCAGTCAAAAATTTCCTCCTATCTTGTTGGCTCCAATCTGGAAGTATCTTTCCTATTGCAAGAAAATTGACAATATTAGCATACTAAGGCATTGTGTTTACAGAGAAAAAAAATTCATCAGGAAAAGAATCATTGATGATAGTGGTATCAATTAGTGACTCGTTTGTGAGTCTCGATAAGTGATCTGCAACCACGTTCTCTGCCCATTTCTTGTCTTTGATTGTGAGATTGAATTCTTGAAGCAACAAAATCCACCGTATTAATCTTGGCTTGGCATCCTATTTAGACATCAATTATCTAACAGTAGCATGATCAGAGTAAACAACGATTGAAGAACCGATTAAATATGATCAAAATTTATCCAATGCAAATATTACAGCAAGTAGTTCTTTTTTTAATAGTAGTGTAATTCATTTGTACACTGTTTAAAGTTCTACTTGCATAATATATTACATGCGGCTTACCTTCCTTTCTCTGTCCTAGCACTACACCAACTGTATAATCACTAGCATCACACATTAGCTCAAAAGGAAATGACCAATCAGGGGATTGCATAATAGAAGTCAAAAGACTGATAATTATTTCGAATGATTTTTTACATTCTTCTATCCATTCAAATATTGCATCTTTTAATAGGAGGTTATATAAGGGTCTGGATATGGTACTAAAATTTTTAATGAACCTCCTATAAAATCCTGCATGTCCTAAAAAAGAACGAATGTCCCTGACTATTTTTGGTGATGGTAATTTATAAATTACCTATATTTTCGCCTTGTCAACCTCAATACCTTTAGACGGCACAACGTGTCCCAAAAAAATTCCTGAATTAGTCATGAAATGTCATTTTTCCTAATTTAACACAAGTCTTTTTTCTTCACATCTTTTCAAAATATTTTCCAGATTATTCAAGCAATTATCAAATGAATTCCCAAAAATAGTTATATCATCCATAAAGACCTCTAAACAGTGTTCAACCATGTCACTAAATATGCTTAACATGCATCATTGGAATATTGCAGGTGCATTGCAAAGTCCAAAAGGCATTTTCCTATATGCAAATGTTCCAAAAAGGCATGTGAATGTGGTCTTTTCCTGGTATTCTAAATCAATGGGAATCTGATAATAACCCGAGTAACCATCAAGAAAACAATAGTATGGATGTCCAGCTACTCTTTCCAAAATTTGATCAAGAAATGGTAAAGGAAAATTATCTTTTCTAGTTGAGTCATTTAGTTTTCTATAATCAATGAACATAGGCCAACTAGATGAAATGCGAGTTGGGATTAATTCTCCTTTATCATTTTTTACAATAGTAATTCCATACTTTTTGGGTACAACCTGTGTAGGACTTACCCTCTTACTATCAGAAATACGATAGATAATGCATAAATTAAGAAGTTTAAGGACCTCTGGTTTTACTACTTCTTTTATGTGATGGTTTAATCTTCTTTGGGGTTGACGATATGTCCTAACATTATCTTCTAAATGTATTCTGTGTGCGTAGATTTATAGATTAATACCTTTTATGTCTTTTAAAGTCCATCCAATTGCCAGTTTAAGTTCTTTCAACACATCTAAAAGTTTACCTTCTTGATTGCTTGTGAGAGAAGAAGAAATTACCACATGGTAAGTTTGATTATCTTTAGAAATGCATATTTCAGTCCTTCTGGTAAAGCTTTTAACTCCAAATTGGGTGCTTATTTGGGTTTTCATTCTTCTAGTGTTCTCAGTTCTTCCAAATTTTGAATCTTTCCATTGTCTTCCAATACCTATGTAGAGTCAAGTAGAAGATAATTAGTAATATCTGAATCTATTGACGCAGTTGACCCAAAAAAATTAATAGTAAAAAATTTCATAGGATCAGATAAACTCCCCTGAATATGCTCATCAACAATAGGTTCAATTGATTCTACACTTTCGTTTTCATTATGTTTATCATATGGATGTTTGCACATGTTAAAAATATTTAGCTCTAATGTCATGTTGCTAAAAGAAATATTCATAATTCCATTCCTGCAAATAATTAAAGCATTAGCTGTTGCCAAAAATGGACGACCAAATATTACATGGATTGGCTTATAACTGTCTGCCACATGTTGTGTTTCTAAAATAATAAATCCACCAGATATATGAATTTATCGATTTGCAATAACACATCTTCCACAATTCCTTTTGGTACTTTAACTGATCTATCGGCAAGTAAAAGAGTAGTTGAGGTTGGTTTCATCTCACCGATATTAAGTTGTTGGTAAACTGAAAATGGAAGTAAATTTACACTAGCTCCAAGATCAAGCAAAGCATGTTAAATGCTTTGATTTCTAATAATGCAAGAATAGTTGGACAACCAGGGTCTTTGTATTTTAATACATTATTTGTTGAAAGAATGGAACTTGTCTGCTCAGCTAGAAAAAGTTTTCTTTCTTACATGATGTTTTCTTTTAACAGTGCATAGATCTTTCAGAAATTTGGCATAAGATGGTATATGTTGGATGGCATCTAACAAAGGATTATTGACCTTTACTTGTTTGAATATTTCATAAATTTCCGGGGAATGGTTTAATTTCATTATTTTTAATGCTTGAGGGAATGAAGATGTATGTGACAAATTATTATTATCATCGATGGGTAATGGTTCATCAATCCATTCCTTACCCTATGAATCTGTTTTATTCTCAGCTTTACGAGGTTCAAGAACAGGTATGTGGATGTCCTTACCTCTACGAAGAGTAATAATAGATTTGACTTGGTCTAAGTATTTATTTCATGAACTACCCTTGTGAGAATTTAAATGACTTTTGGGATTTGACTGTGATTGTGCATGAAACTTTCCTTTCTCATTAATGGTTAATGTAGATGTAATTTTAGCAAAAGTTTCTCTTAAATCTTTCATCATTTGTGCATTTTGGTTATTGATGGCTTCATGTTTTTCCATAAATGCATTCAAGGTATCCTCTATGGTTTTTCTAGGTGGTGGGACATATGGTGCATATTTCTGGGAATTTCGGAAATTCTGGTGAACCTGGGGAGGTTGTTGTCAGGATTGTTCTTGGTTATCATTCCTCCAATTAAAGTTAGGATTGTTTCTCCAACCAGAATTGTAGGTTTGTGAGTATGGGTTTGGATTTGGTCTGTTGAATGTGTTTATGGAACTGACTTAGTCATGGAGACATTATTTCGGGGGCTGGTAAGGATGAGCAAAGTTATGTGACATGTTCATTTGAACTACAGATTTGACATATGACTTCCTGAACTGACTTGACATGATCATTCTTCCCCATTTCTAAAGCCTCAATTTTTTTTAGACAAAGTTGCATACTTGGCAGCAAGGTCATGGTATTCTTTAAGGTAAACATACATCTAGCAGATGGTTATGGTTTCACAGATGACTCATAGGTACCAATTGTATCCCATTGTTGTGTATTCTCGGCTATGTGATCTAGGTAATCTAGTGCATCTTCGGGATCTTTGTCCCTGAACTCACTGTTACATATCATCTCCATTACTTGTCTACCTTGGTGTGTTAAACTCTTGTATAAATGGGAAACTAGCCTCCATATTTCAAACCCGTGATGTGGATAAATGTTTAACATCTCTTTATACCTCTCCCAACATTGGTAAAGTGTTTCGCCCGACTCTTGTGTGAATGTTGTGATTCTTCTCTTAAAGGAATTTATCCTGTGAGGGGGGAAGCGTCTTAAGAATCTGCTCTTGTAAATCATCCCATGTTCTAATAGATCATGACATAAGGTTTTATAGCCAAATTTTAGCTTTATCCTTTAAAGAAAAGGGAAAAAACTTTAACCGAATTATATTCATACTATAATTTTGGTATGTGGAAGTGTTACGTAACTCTTCGAACTCTCTTAGGTGCTGATAAGGGTTAAAAGATTGATGACACTCGATTTAAAAGTGAAACATTCTCCTTCTGGAGGAAAAATAATACAAGATTGTGATCCTGCCCTAGTGGGATTCATGAATTGTCTGAGTGTCCTAGGATGATTAGAATCTCCATGCTGAGACTCATTTTCATCCCGATTAACTGGGTTTTCAACTCGAGCAGGTGGATTTTCAATTTAGTTTTCAACCATTTTGACGAATAATGAAGGTGATGGAGATTTTATGTTTAGTCTTCCGTTGGATGATCGAGACCAGTGTCTCATGCAACCTAAAAACAAAAAACAAATACAATATTTACAAAAAGGAAATTAATGACAAGATAAAAAAATAAACTACAAAAAAAAAGAGAAAAATAAAAATTATTTTATCTACTAAATAATGATTCCCCAGCAACGGTGCCAAAAACTTGACACGCTAAAAAAATAGTATTTTACTACCAAGTATAAGAGGGTCGAAGTAATAAAATAACCCCATAAGTCCGGGGTCGATCCACATGGAATAGATTTAGTAAAATAGAATGATAAGTAGAGCGAAAAGAAAAAAGTTTGATTTGTTGGATTTGTTGGAAACTTTTAAGTGAAAATGTAGTAATAAAATGAAATGCTGAAGTTGGGGGATCAACTTTTAATATTTCAAATCTAGAAATCTCGCTTAATTATAATATATAAATTGTCCTTGTTATCAGATTAATTTATCTCAGGAATTAATTATGCCATTAACTAGTCCTGCCAAGGCACTAAGTATGCTAAAAATATAAAACCAGCTGATGAGCGGAAAATATATCAATATTTACCGTCCTTTTACTCAATATTTTGTATAGTTTCTCGAGTTTTAAGAATGTTTTGATATATTTTAATTTATTTTACAGATAAAATAAAATCGTGACTAATGGAATCAATCAGAACAAAATGTGGAACAAATAAGGGCAAAAACTGGACTTGACATGTTGATTTTGGAGATTGGAAACTTGAAATGACGTTTTACCGAAGTACAATTTCAATTTTAGCTTTGCGTAATTGTCGTATTTTAGCCATGACATTTTATTCTGATATCGGATTTAGGCAATTCAAGTTCTAGATTAAAGAAGACTCAAAGATCTACAACTTTGAAGTTCATAAGATTTTCGAATTCTGAAGTTGTCATTACTGAAATTGATAAAAATATCCGCAAGTGTGTTATTTGTAATTATTAAAGTCATTTTCAAAAACAAAAAAGTAAAATAAAATAAAAAATTGGAAATTGCCAAACTTCCACTAAACAAGCTTGCATGTTTGGTGGAGAATTTGGTGCCATGTTTGGTGGAGAAATTGGTGGAAGCCTTTATATTTGCCTATAAATACCAAATTAAACTTCATAAATTTTTCATGCTTTCTTTGGGGGATTTCACCATGAAAACCTAAAAGAAAGTGTCTTGCATGTTTATTTAAGTTTTCTTGTATTTTCTCTTTATTTATTTAATAAATTTTTGGGTGTTTTTAATTACATCATGAGTAAGAAATATCTTTTTGCTGGAGTCTGGGGCGAAACCTTTAATATAATAATTTAGATTTACTCCCTTAATTTAAATAAGAAAAATGAATTAATTCCTTACCGCCTATATGGTCGGTTTTACATTATTTGACTTATTTTTCGGCTATATGGTCGGTTTAGGTGCTAATCTTGTTACCGCTTGTTGGACGTTATGACCCATAGCGTCACTGTTTGTAAAAACATTGTGGTTTTGTACAAATTAACTATGTAGTAATGGAAATTTCCTTTTATCATTTCGTAATTAGATTACTTAAATGTGTGAATGATGAAAGTCCTTATGATTAGTTCTGGATTGAGATGATATGAGACAGTATCAATCCACGACGGTTTAATCATTAAATATCCCTAATCGTATTATTATCGAGATTGGACATCGATAATGCGGAATAGACTAGTATCGCACTTGTGCCTGTTATGGAAGAGTAAAAACATAGTTCTCATATATTTAAGTATTGGATACTTATGCAAGTGTGGTAGGAGGTTGTGTTTTACCGATGGTAAGGAAAATAGTTTCGCTCTGGATAGACCCCGTGGAATCCCATTGGTAGTATGACTATGTATCTATGGGAGTCCGCATCAGGGTAGGTGTATTTGGTCTTAACCTAAGACTTGCATCGCTAGTACTTGTGACAATCAATACGCTTTGGTTTTGGTCGTCCAGGACTTTAACAGGTTCTGTGTACGCCTCTTCTGGGTGCATTAAGAATTGTAGTGTATTGGGTGTGATGTGAAGATGGAAGTATCACTTCAGTCATATGGAGATGATGGTCATGTTGGTTTCTATTAAGGTCCCGGATCGATTATAAGCATGAAAGACATTGCGAATACATATCGATGAAGTTGCGGAATACTCACATCGATCGGTTGAGACGATTTGAAGCCGAATGGAGCCAAAAACGCTCACTGTGGAAAATATATAAAGTCTTGGTAATTTTGATTTTGTGACATTGGATGTGTATGAAATCAAATTGGATGGTGATTTAATGTCGATTGTTTGTTCGATTGGATTGAAACCAAATCGGACACAAAATCCCTCCTTGGCCGAGAGCTTAAAAGCATGTAATGGGTTTGATTTTTCAATTTATGTGTTGGACATATAATAATGAATTGAGCATGATTAATTGGACTAATTTCATGTTTTGGAAATATTGATTTGGGTGATTAATCATGTAATGCACTTTAGGTAATTAAATTGCGGAATTGGATTCATGTAATTTAGTTATTTAGGCCTTAAATTGGATTTGGGCTTATTATGTTGTAAATGGGCTTATTGGGCTTTGTTGTACAAAGTTGGATTTAGGCCAAATGGATTGGATCCAATTGGGCCCAAAGCCACTTCCGTTAAGCCCAAATGCGACTTATAAACCTTTAAAGTTTAATTGGGCCTAATGGGCCTAAATTGATTTCTAGGCTTATGGGGTTACTCCTTGATTGGGCTTTGGTTGCCGAAGCCCACGCCTTAAAGAAATTAATTAAAGCCCATTAGACTTGAATTGAATCGACGTTGGACGTTAATCGGGCTTTGAGTCCCGACGCGATTAAATTTGGAATTTAAGTCGTTAAAGGTTTATTAAATAAAGTGTAATATTCAATTTGGAATTGAATAGTGAATTAGTATTAAATACATGTTAAATTGGATTTAATTATGTAGTTTAATTTAATTCATGAATTCGTACTTTGAGTACTTATTCGCAAAAACGAGTTTGACTCGAGCAAAATCAAATCGTTGTTTGAACATTGGATGATCACATAATTATCAGATTAATTAATTTGATTAGATTGATTGATAGCATGCTTATGTGTGAATACATGGTTGTGATGAATGAATAATGTATATCGGATGGATATTAGTCGGGTGGGGCAATTTTGGAAATTGTTGTAATAAATTCGATTTATTAAATTGGACCTACGTGTCCAGCCTTATCACCTTTATTCTCTTTGTATTCTCTTCTCACCTATTCCCCTCAATGTAAATGAGGTTTCTTTAGAAGTGTAGTGTAACAGGTAGAAGTAATACAAGTGCTAGCTTGAGTGAGAAAGGGAGAGATTTGATCTAGGATCAATGTGTTAAGTATCCATCCGCATATCATTATTATTTATTTTCATACTCGCTTTATTATGTATTTAGAATGCATGTTTAAGGGTGTATGATGATGAGACCTTAACAAAGATAATGAAATTGGTAGCCAATTTGCACGCGAAAAGCCCTCGTCAAATATCATGCGTCTTTTCCTTCCATTGAGTGATTCTTGCTCAAGATCCTAGATTGGCATGGGTTGTTGGCCAAAGTCAAGCCCTTGTCCGTCGAAGATGTGCTTGAATCATGAAGCTTTGTTCCATATTGGTGTCTTGTCCAAGTTGTGGTTTGTTGGCCAGAGTCAAGACCACTTCTTGTCCATCGACATTGATTACGAAGCTTCCATGGTCAATGGGTCCGCGCTTGACTGGGATCATCAGGTTTGTTGTGCCAAAGCCAAGGCCTAGTTGATTCAGAGGAAAAATGTTAGGGTATATATTGGATATATAGGCATATATAGGATATATGTTTAGGACTTGGATGTCCACCTACCGGATCTAGGAGTTGGATGAGATCCAATTGATCTTAGAGATCTACCTAGTTAATTATCATACAATTTGTTGGCCAAAGTCAAGATTGTATGATATTTAACGAGTTAGAGGGTTAGAGGCTCGACGAAAAATAGTGGGAGGCAAGAATTGAATTTGCAATATTCGTTCAATTACTCGCTATACGCGCTCAAACAAATATCACTCGTCAAATATATTAAAAGTATTAGTTGGACTAATATTTAATGTTGTTTTAATAAACAGTTGGACTGTATTATAGTTGATTATATATAATTGGATTATATTAATCAATATATTTGAATTAATTAATTTCAGCTTACAGTTGATTTTATAATTGGATTATAGTAATCAATGTAATTGAGGTTAATTAATTTGGATTATATTTGATTATATAGTTGGACTATTATAATCATTATAATATATAGTACCATTTATAATTGATTAAATAGTTGGACTATTGTAATCAAGATAAAATTGAAAAGTTGGATATTTAAAATATAATCTGGGATTAAAATATTTTAAATGATTTAATTTTCAAATTGGGAATAAATAATAGGTTACTTTATTTGATAAAATAACTTATTATACCTTAAGCCCAAAATTAAGCAAAATAAGTAGAGAATAATATCTTTGGAAGATTTATGTGATGATGACTTTAATGCTTAATTTAATATACTTGTCATAAATCTATGTTTAGATTTAAAAGTATTAAATTGCAATTAATAATTCTTTGAGAATTGATTTGACTATTCTAGAGGTGAAAAGTCAAAGTTTGCAATTGGGCATGTTGCACAAGGTGCACATCGTTTCGATATTCCGAAACCCGAGGCTTGGCCAAAGGTTTGTGAAATATTGAAAAGATAATTGACATATCCCAAAGTGACTACCATTTGGATATGGCAGACACGAAGGAATTAAAGAAAGGGCAAGGCTCTGACTTTAAAAATGTTTGTCAAAGTTATGTTCACTACTAGTATTGAAATTAGATTTTAAATACTTAGTGTGGTACATAAAATATATATATTGATGTTCAGAATCTGCTTTGAGCAGGATACTGACTTCAAGCTGAGATTGCTCTGCGAATCGGAAACGGGACGAAAGTCGCTGTTTCGACCGTAGATACCTAAGTTTAGGAACTACCCTTCGGGTGTGTACTTAAATTAGGAACTGTTATAATGTAACTAGTTTGACTAGAGACATTATCTCTATATCAGTGTTTAATCCATTGTGGATAAACCTTTATATTCTAGAACACTAAGTGTTTCATTATATAAAGATGATACTGAGATAAACACATTAGATGTGAATAACAGAATTTATATTTTGAATATAATTAAAATCTCAATACATATAAAATGACAAATAAATAGCTCAAATTGATTTGATCAATAGAGACTTATTTGTGGCATTGTTGTCTGGGACACAATTAAACAAGATTCGTATATCCGCACTTTTGAAGAGTGGGTACTAGGACTGATTTGACTATTCAAATAAAGTCTACGAATCTAGTTTGTAAGGTAAAGTACCTAAAACACTGTTTACTTGGTAATAGTGTAAATGCCACCGATCTGTTACCCCTATTCATGGTGAAGCTAGTGGGCCCATATCTAGCTAGGCTAGATGTGAACATGAATATTTCGTGACCTTAACGGATGTAACATCACGTTATGGTTATGTGTTTCTTTTGAAGAACACAGATCGGAAACTATTAGAGTTTCGACACGAAGTAGATAAACAGATCGGCTATAGTATTTTACCGTCACGGTAAGACCGTAATAGAAAATATTTAAGCAGTAAGTTTCAAACATACATGAAAGAGTATAGTATTCTTTCAGATGAGGACTCCTCCCGAGACACGTCAGTTAGACGGTGTGTCCGAAAGAAAACCGAATTTTGTTATACATGATAAGGTTTATCACGAGTCGCTCTGAGCTATCATTTCCTTCAACGGATATGTATTAACAGTGCAAAACTTATTTAGAATAAGGTTCCATATAAATCTGTTTGACAGATTTCATATAGGATATGAACAGGAAAGAAACAGGGTTTCTCATTCCTAATAATTTGGGTATGCCGGGCATAACGTTTGGATGATACCAAACTAAGAACCCAAATTGGATAAGTGCCAATTATAGGTTATCCTTGGTAAAACCATAAGTATAGTACTTATATATCTCACATGAGAACAATATGATTGTTGCTCACCATGCGGTTTTCCTAAGAGGAACACCGATATGGAGTCACAATCGGGTCAATCCAAGTGATAGTCACTGGATTGAAGTTAAGGACATCTGTTAGTATCTTAGAGAACTAAAGATGCTGTCTTAAACTATGGAGAAGGAGAACTTGAAGTGACTGGGATCACTACCACAAGTTTCCAAACAGTTAAATACTGCGGTACTATAAAGATTGAATAACGGGACAGTGAGCTGGAAATCTTCCGAGCAAGATACTGTTGCCGAATAAACAACAAATGCGGATTATTGCTGCAGCTGAGGCAGCAATAGAAGCCATTTGGGTCGATAATAAATCTAATTAGATTAGATATAGTTCTGTTAGCAGCTGAGCTAGGCGTCAGCACAAGGCTAAAGAATTAAAGGTCTCATCGACGATCCAGATATATACTTCTATATCATCTGATTCGTTCGGATCATACATCGTGGCGATGTGATGATCGTATAAATTGCGTCAGACGATAATCATGCAAATCCGCTGACGAAAACCTTTTCTCAGTAATTTGAGCGAACCGTACATAGTTCGGGTGTTCGACACTTGAGTGACTGGCTATGTGCCAAGTGGGAGATTGTTGGATAACATGACCCATAGCGTCACTATTTGTACAGATCATAGTGTTGTTGTACAAATTAACTATGTGACAAGGAAATTGCACTCTCATCATTTGTGATTAGATCACCTTAGATATATAAATGAAGAGAGGTCCCTATGATTAGTTCCTGGATTGAGAATGATATGAGACAGTATCAGTCCACGAAGGATTAATCATTAAATATCCCTAGCCGGAGTATTATCGAGACTGGACATCTATTATGCGGAATAGGCTAGTATTGCACTTGTGCGCGTTGTGAGGGCACAACGGCATAGTTCTCATATATTTGGGTATTGGATACTCATGCAAGTGCGATAGGAGGTTGTGTTTCACCGATGGTGCGGGAAACAGCTTCGCTCTGGATAGACCCCTCGGAATCCCATTGGTATTATGACTATGTGTCTATGGGAGTCCGACATCAGGGTAGGTGTGTATGGTCTTAACCTGAGACTTGCACCGCTAATGCTTACGACAATCAATATACTTTTGTTGAGGTCGTCTAAGACTCTAACCGGTTCTGGGTGTAATGTCAAGACGGAAGTATCACTCCAGTCATAGTGGAGATGATGTCACGCAGGATACGGTATTAGTGCTCTTAAGTGCTGGCCGGCCATCGGGATATTATGACAAGGTCATGTATATCCGATTATAGAGACTAGTTACCAGACATCCGATATGTGCTTCGAACGGGGCAGACACTTATCCAGCCCCAGCCCTAGCACGTGACTATCCGATACTGGGCTGATATACACGATACTTGGTATACTACGCTTGATATAGATCTTAAATATTCTTAGAGAATATGACCGGAGAATTGGATAGACTTCGTGCTTTGCTAGAAGCCGATCTTGTCTCGTAAATCGGTAGAACGTAGTACTTGGTACGTACGTGATTCGGATATTCCGACGACCGTATTTACTGCCGAATTATCCGGGGATCTCATGGGTCGCTTCCCGATAATGCACCGATGACGCATAACTCGCACTCATTAATAATCTGGGATTATATAGAAGAAAGAGAAAATTAATCTAGGATTAATTACGGAGATATTTTATCTGGGATAAAATATCGTCTAAAGAGAGAGAATGATTAATTTGGAATTAATCGATAAATTAATATATTCGATATATTAAACGAAATTGGATTTCGATGCGGAATTGAAATTGGATTTTAATTCGGGCGAACGAATTAATTTAGAATTAATTCGTTAGCGACGTGAATAGTGAATTCGCTAGGCGTAATCATTTAATTACGACGCAACGGAAAACTCGCTAATTTGGAATTAGCGAAACCGAGCCCGAGTGTGATTGTGAGCGCATTCGTATTTCGAATTCGAGTGCGGCGACGCAAGTCACATCAAGCATCAAATCAAAAGTCACTTTGAGTGATTGATTGATTGATTGATGGATGTGATTGATTGAGTGATGGACACACAACATGTCACTTTGTTAAAGTGAAATGAATAGTTGATGTGTGTGTTTGGAATAGTGTAAGTTGGTGGGAGTATTTACCATTTTATTTATTTGGTAAATGCTTTATAATTTTATGGAAAATATATAAACCCTTTTTGGAAAAGGTTTTGCCAACCAATTACACAACTTCATCTCTCTCATTTCTTTTCTCTTCTCTCACGCCAAAAATAGCAAAATGTTCACTGGTTTTGAACCAGAAATGCCGTGAGCTATAGGGAGCAATGAGTGAGTTTTTGTGGCAAAAACTCAAGTGCTAGCACACTTACGGGACTTGCGAAGGTGTTAGGGAGGTTCACCCATGAGGCGGGATCCATTCGACGAAGTTTGGAGCTTCAAATTTGGATCCAAAACTGCCCAAAACAGTGAGCAAATTCTGCACAGCAGTGGTGCCAAACCAATGAGCGTTTTTGGCTCCATTCGGCTTCAAATCGTCTCAACCGATCGATGTGAGTATTCCGTAACTTCGTCGATATGTATTCGCAATGTCTTTCATGCTTATAATCGATCCGGGACCTTAATAGAAACCAACAGGTCATGCATGGATACAGAACTGGTTCTCTAAAGGTTGCAACCATCGGGATAATATGACTTAGTCATGATTATCCGATAATAAAGAGACTAGTTGCTAGTGATCCGATATATGCTTCGTAGGGGGCAGACACTGTACCAGCCCCAGGCCTTGTATGTGATGTCTGATACTGGATCACAATACGCAATACTACGCATACTACACCTGTTAAAGATCGTATATTCCATTAAGAATATTTCTGGAGAATTGGGTAGGCATGGCGCTTTGCTAGAAGCCAACCTTGTCTCGTAAATCGGTAAAAATGTAGTACTTGGTACGTACGTGTTCGGCTGGTCAGATGACCGGAATTACTGCCAACATATCCATAGATCTCTTGGGTCGCTTCCTGAAGATACACAAATGACGTATGATTCGAGCTAAATTAATCTGGGATTAATTGCAGAAAGATTTTATCTGGGATAAAATAATATTTGAAGAGAGAGAAAGATTAATTTGGAATTAATCGTTAAAATATTATATTCGATATATTATTCGAAATCATATTTCGACGCGGAATTAACATTAGATTTTAATTCGGGCAAAGGAATTAATTTAGAATTAATTCGTTAGCGACATGAATAGTAATTTTGCTAGTCATAATTATTGAATTAAATTCGATTTAATTACGTTGCGACGGAAGTTCGTTAATTCAGAATTAGCGAACCCGAGCCCAGGAGTGTTTGCTGGCTCACTCGCATTCGAAATCGAGTGGGGCCCACATGTCACATCAACCATCACATCCCATGTCAACCTTATTCACTTTATTGTGATGGGTTTAGGTGAGTTGGTGAAAGTGTGTCCAACACTCCAAATCTTTGAAAGCTTGAAAGACTTTTACCAAATACACTTTTTGGTATTACATATTAATTGATTTTTGGAAAATCAACACATGCTTCACTCTTACTCTCTCATTGCCGAAACCAGTAAAGAAAATTCACTCTCCCAATTTATTCTTCAAGACTGAATATTGAGAGGAAGGAAAGAAGAATTTTTGTTGCAAAAATTCTCAAAGGGCTAGCACTTTTCAAGGGATCATACAAGGTGTTAGGGAAACCAACACAAGAGCTTGGAATATTGAAAAAGCTTGGAGCTTGGAGCTTCTCACCTTGGCCAAATATCAAAGCTTCTTGGAGGATAAAATTTTGTTGATCAAAGCATCCATTAACCGCTCAATGTAAGTGTGTTTCCGCCTCACTTCTTTGATATTCATTCATGATTTTATGCTTATTTGATCTTAGGAATAAACCTAGAAACCCAACAATGGTATCAGAGCCAAAATGAGCATGAAATAAATTAGGGTAAAATCAATTTGAGCATGATTTGATAAAATTGATTGATTGAGTATGCTTAAATGTTGATATATTGAGGTTGGATTGGATCAATTTCATGTATTATTGATTGGATAAATTTTTACCCCTTGGATAGGCCTGGCCGAATCATGTTGTTACCCTAGGTTCTTGGTATTTTTTGTTTTGATGCTCATTGGATGACTTGAAACGAATTGGAAATGTCGATTTGTAATTCGATCGGATTGAAAAACGAAATCGGACAAAAATCCTTACCTTGGCCAAGAACAAATTAGCATGTATGGACTTGATTTTTTCATTCAAGAATGTTGGACATTAGTTGAACAAATAGGATACATAATTAATTGGTTAAATTGTATTTGGGAAATATTGATTTAGTTAATTAATTGATGTATTACACTTTAATTAATTAAGTTATAAAATTTGGAATTTTAAAATTTGGTTAATTGGGCTTAATTTTGAATTGGGCTTGAAATTGTTATATTTGGGCATAATGGGCTTGGTTGGGCCAAATTGGTTTAGGTCAATTGGATTGGATCCAAATTGGGCCTAAATCATTCCATTAAGTCCAAATGTAATAAATGGGCTTTAAAATTTTAATTGGGCCTTATGGGCTTAAAATTGTTTTCTTGGCAAATGAGGGTGATTCCTTCATTGGGCTTGGTAATTGGGTTTGACCCATATTGACCAAAGCCCATGTTTATGAAATCAATTGAAAGCCCATCAGACTTTAATTAAACGAACATTGGATGTTAGTTGGGCTTCGAGACCCGATAAGATTAGATTTGGAATCTAAGTCGTTAAAGCGCATTAAAAAGTGTAAATATTTAATTTTGAATTAAATAAATGAATTAGTATTGAATACAACTTAAATTAGATTTAATGAGTAGTTCGATATAATTCAAGAATTCGTACTTATAGTACTTATTCACAAACGAGTTGGACTCGCGCAAAATCAAATCGTTGTTTGAACATTGGATGATCACATAATTCAAAGACTAATTAATTGGATTAGATTGGTTGAATCGCATGCTATAATTAATTGGATTAGATTGGTTGAATCGCATGCTATGAATGAATATATGGATGTGTTGAATGAATAGCGTATATTGGATGGATATTAGAAGGGAAAAGGCAATTTTAGAATTTGTTGTAAATTTGGAATTTATAAATTGGACCTGCGTGTCCAGCCTTATCTCTCATTATTTCTTTGTATTCTCTTCTCACATAATTCCCCTCAATGTAAGGAGGTTTCTATTATTGTATTATGTAATTGGGTAGAAGTAGAATAGTGCAAGCCGGGGAGAGAAAATTGAGTGATTTGTTATAGGAACAAGGTTAAATATCCATCCGCATATCGTTATTAATTTACTTTCACGCTTTATTATGTGTTTAGAATGCATGTTTAAGCGTGTATGATGATGAGACCTAACAAAGATAATAAATTGGTTGCCAATTTACGTGAAAATCCCTCAAAACTTTTTAAGCGATATTTCCTTCCATTGAGTGATACTTACTCAAGATCCAAGATTGGCATTGGCTTTTTGGCCAAAGTCAAGGCCTTTGTCATGTCGCGGATGTGTTTGAATCATGAAAGTTTTGTTCCATATCGGTGTCTTGTCCAAGTTGTGATTTGTTGGCCAAAGTCAAGATCACTTATTTTCCATCGACATTGATTACGAAACTTTCCCACGTTAATGGGTCCCGCTTAACTGGAATCATTAAGCTTGTTGTGCCAAAGCCAAGGCTTAGTTGATTCAGAGGAAATAGGTTAGGAAATACATTGGATGTATTGGCATATATATTGTATATATGTTTCGGACTTGGACGTCCATCTACCGGATCTAGGAATTGGATGAGATCCAATTGATCTTTGAGATCTACCTAGTTAAATATCATACAACTTGTTAGCCAAAGTCAAGGTTGTGCGTTATTTAACGGGATCCTAGCCCACTAGGAAATTGGGTTTCCCGAGTACTCGACAGAGGGTTAGAGGCTCGCCGAAAAATAGTGGGAGGCTAGTATTGAACTTGCAATTTCGTTCGAATACTTAGCTTTACGCGCTTTCAAATTTTTCGTCAAAATTATTTTATTAGTTGGACTAATATAATGTTATTTTTCTTGTAACAGTTGGATTGTACCCTACATTGTTAATTGGATAATTAGATTATCGCAATTAAAATAACTGGAAATAACAGTGTCCGGGACATCATCATAGGCGATAATGTCTTCAACGACACTAACTTTTCCGATTGGGACATGAATCTAAGGATAGTCCTTGGATCTGAGAGGCTTCTATATACTATAGATAGACCTCTTGGGCCTAAGCCCTGATCTGATCAGTTGCTCGAGCTAGATCTTTGGAAGACACATAGTGATGACAATGCAACTGCTTAATCTATCATGCTTGCTGCTATGACTCAGCAATTCCGTCAACAAAATAAGGGATTGGATCCTTATACTATGTTTTCGAAGTTGAATGATCTGCACCGATCTAACCTTAGATCACAGAGATATGAGTTACAGAAGAAGCTCTTCCGTGCTCGGATGTCGGAGGGTACGTCTGTTGAACATCACGTGACACAGATGATTGCCGATATTGAGCAGCTTGGACAAATGGGGATTGTCTTTGAGATAAAGACCTCTATAGATTTGATCTTGCAGTCTCTCCCCGACACTTGGAGTGGGTTCATCATGAACTACAACATGTTGAACCAATAGCAGACTCTTGAAGAGCTGATGTCCATACTGCTTGAGGCTGAGAATGAGCTCTATAAGGGCAAAAAGCTCGAGGCGCACTTCGCTTCTACATCTCGGACACCGAGGGCTGGGCTCAGGGCGAATAGAGGTATCAAGAAGAAGAAGAAAAAGAAGGGCAAAGGCAAAGCGTCAAAGGCTTTTGGAAAGCCAAAGGACAAGTCTCAGGATATATGCCATCAGTGCGGGAAGCGAGGTCATTGGAAACGTGACTGGCGCGAGTACAAGGCGCTCCAGAAGGAGATAAAGGCAGGCAAGGCACCGGCCTCAGGTATGTTTGTTATAGAAATAAACATGACTACTTCTAGTTTTAAAAATTGGATTTTTGATTCTGGTTATGGTACTCACATTTGTACTGATGTGCAGGATCTGCGGACTAGCAGGAAACTGGTGTCAGGGGAGATTGATCTGCGTGTTGGAAATGAGACATCTGTTGCCGTTTTGGCCGTGGGCACTTTTGTTCTGGAACTGTACTCGGGGCATGTACTTGAACTTTTGGACTATTATTATGTACCTAGTTTGACTAGGAATATTATATATGTATCTATGTTAACCCACTGTGGGTATACTTTTGTATTTCGAAACACTGGGTGTTTTATGAGACACAAGTCGGAAAATTTTGAGAAATTCAAAGAGTTTCGACACGAAGTTGAAAAATAGACCGGTAAAAGTATTAATACATTACGGTCGGACCGTGGTGGCGAATACTTGAGCAATGAGTTTCTTGACTACTTGAAAGAATATGGTATTCTTTCACAGTGGACTCCTCCTGGAACACCGCAATTAAATGGTGTGTCCGAACGGAGAAACCGAACTTTGTTAGACATGGTAAGGTCAATGATGAGTCGAACTGAGTTACCTATTTCCTTTTGGGGATATGAATGAAACATTGCAATACTTATTTTTAATAAGGTTCCGTCAAAGTCTGTTCAACAGACTCCGTATGAGATATGGACAGGAAAGAAACTGGGTTTCTCATTCCTGAAGATTTGGGGATGCTGGGCATACGTCAAACGTTTGGAAGTTACCAAACTTGAACCCAAATCGGATAAATGAACCTATTTGTAGGATGTCATAAGATTTGGGGATGCTGGGCATATTATTTAGAGAGAGAACGATTAATTTGGAATTAATCGATAAAATTATTATATTCGATATAATAATCGAAATTCGATTTCGACGCGAAATTAAAATTAGATTTTAATTCGGGCATACGAGTTAATTTAGAATTAATTCGTAAGCGACGTAAATAATAATTTCGCTAGGAGCGATTATTTATTTAAATCCGATTTAATTAACGTCACGACGCTAGCTCGGTATTTCGGAAATATCGAACCCGAACGCGTGAGTGGACGTGGGCCCACTTTCATTGGGAAATGTGTGGGGCCCACATGACACTTGTCATTATATGCATTATTTTATTGATAAGGCATTGCATGTTAATAGTGTACAAAACACTCTAAGGCATTGCATGGTGATAGTGTGCATTACACTCAAAGGCTTTGCATGGAGTTTGAGTGTTTGACACTCTAAGCCATTGCATGGTTTATGTCATAGATTTATTATTAATTTAATAAATTATAACATAAATATAAATTGATTTTTGGTAAAAAAAGATCAATTTAATTTTAAGACTTTACAAAAATCTCTCTTCTCTCTCAAATTGCCGAGAACTCCATTGACAAGGGCAAGGAAGATTTGATCTTCTATTTCTCCATTTTTGCTAGCACAAGCAAGGGATCAAAAGAGGTGATAGGGAAACCATCAAAGAGCTTGGAATACAAAAGCTTGGAGCTTCAAGTATTCTTCCTCCTCTTGGCCGAATCTTCCACAACTTGGAGCTTCTACCATTTGATCATCTTCTTCATCACAAGGCATTGTAAGTATGATTCCGCCATACTTCATGTTTATATATATATTCTTTATAGTATTTCACATGCTTAATCTTTGTTTGGGACATATTATAGAAACCAACAGCATCACTCTATCTAAGGACATGTGTCATAAAACTCAAGATGAGAGAAACAGCATGAGTCGGATATCGTTCGCCTCGGCAGTCGGATCGATAATGTATGCCATGATATGTACGCGACCTGATGTCTCATATGCTTTGAGCATGTGTAGTCGCTATCAGGCCGATCTAGGTGATGGTCACTGGATGGCGGTTAAGAACATCCTTAAGTATCTTAGACGAACTAAGGATGCTTTCTTAGTTTATGGAGATGGAGAAATTGAGGTAACTGGGTATACCGATGCAAGTTTCCAAACCGATAAAGACGACTCTAAGTCGCAATCCGGGTACATATTTTGTTTGAACAACGGAGTAGTAAGCTGGAAATCTTCCAAGAAAGAGACTGTTGCCGATTCAACAACAGAAGCGGAGTATATTGCTGCAGCTGAAGTACCAAAAGAGGCAGTTTGGATTCGTAAATTCCTAATTGGATTAGGAGTAGTCCTGTTAACAGTTGAGCCTGTTCCATTGTATTGTGACAATAACGGGGCTATAGCGCAGGCTAAGGAACCGCGGTTTCATCAACGATCCAAGCATGTTCTTCGACGTTTCCATCTGATTCGTGAGATCATACATCGTGGCGATGTGAAGATCGAGAAGGTCGCATCAGATGACAACATTACAGATCCGCTGACGAAAGCTATTTCACAGCAAAAGTTTGAGAGACATATACATAGTTCAGGTATTAGATGCTTGAGTGACTGGCTATAGGCCAAGTGGGAGATTGTTAGACAATTATGACCCATAGCGTCAATGTTTGTAAAAGACATTGTGTTTTTGTACAAAATTAACTATGTTGTAATGAAATTGCCTTTTACCATTTTGTAATTTATTTACTTTGATATATAAATGGTAAAAGTCCTTATGATTAGTTCTGGATTAAGATGATATGAGACAGTATCAATCCATAAAGGTTTAATAATTAAATATCCATAGTCGTAGTATTATCGAGATTGGACATCGATAATGCGGAATAAACTAGTATTGCACTTATGCGCGTTATGAGGGCATAACAACATAGTTCTCATTTATTTAAGTATTGGATACTTATGCAAGTACGATTGGAGGTTGTGTTTTACCGATGGTATGGAAAACAGCTTTGCTCTGGATAGACCCCGCGGAATCCCATTGGTAGTATGTATATGTGTCTATGAGAGTCTGCTTCAGGGTAGGTGTATTTGGTCTTAACCTGAGACTTGCATCGCTAGTACTTGCGACAATCAGTAAACTTTGGTTTTGGTCATCCAGGGCTTTAACAGGTTCTGTGTACACCTCTATTGGGTTTATTGAGAATCGTAGTGTATTGGATGTGATGTCAAGATGGAAGTATCACTTCAGACATATGGAGATGATGATCACGCAGAGATTCAGAACTAGTTCTCTATTGTGTTGCAACCATCGGGATAATATGACAAGGTCATGATTATCCGATTCAAAGAGACTAGTTGCTTGATATCCGATATGTGCTTCGTACGGGGCAGACACTATTCCAGCCCCAGGCGTTGCACATGACAACTGATACTGGATCGCTATACGCAATACTACGTATACTACGCTTGACATAGATTGTATATTCCAGTAAGAATATTTCTGGAGAATTGGGTAGGCACGGTGCTTTGCTAGAAGCCAACCATGTCTTGTAAATCGGTAAGCACGTGGTACGAGGTACTCACTTTATCGGATAGTCCGATAACCAGATTTACTGCCAACATATCCAGAGGTCTCTTGGGTCGCTTCCTAAAGATTCACCGATGACAGTTGACTCGATTAGAATTAATCTGGGATGAGTTAAGAGAAAGAAAATTAATCTGGGATTAATTGAAGCATTATTTAATATGGGATTAAATGTCTTCGAAAGAGAGAGAGCATGATTAATTTGGAATTAATCGGTAAAATAAATTTAATAGTTAAATTCGATTTTTCTATTTAATTTATTGACATGGGCTAAAATTAATATATCGGATATATTAATATGAATTGGATTTCATTACGAAATTAAAGTCGGACTTTAATATGAACGAACGGACTAATTTAGAATTAAGTCGTAAACGGCATTCGTAATAAATTTACGAGACGTCGTTATTTAATTAAATTAGATTTAATTATTTAGCGACGAGAATTCATTTAATCGGATTAAACGAATCCGAGCCGCGACAAACATTCGTAGAATCCTTTTGAATTTTGAATTCAAATGTGGGGCCCACTTTTAATTTGGTAGTTGGGAGAGTGGTTGGCATTTATGCCAAACCATCTACTTTCCAACCACCTTCGAATGGTTTTTCCAACCACCTTGTTTAGGTGAAAAGGGTAAATTGGTTTTTACCAAAAGGCATCTCTCTCTCTCATTAGGAAATACATCTCACAAACACAAACCCTAGCACACATGGCTTTGGGCGTGAGCTTCTTCATCTTCTCTCTTTGATTTTGTGGAAAAATCAAGTTAGCTAGCACTTCAAGGAATCAACAAAGGTGATTGGGAAACAACTCAAAGCTTGGAATCAACACAAAGGTTGGATCTTGGAGATATTCATTCACAACTCAAAGCTTGGAATCAACACAAAGGAAGGATCTTGGAGATCTTCTTCTCAAAATTTTAAAAGCTCAAATCCATTCAATGTAAGTAATTTCGCAACTTATAAAGAATTTATGAACACCTTTTCTTGCTTATTAGATCCTTGGCATGTTCTAGGAACACTAAAAAAATGATCCTTAGGTATATTTCCATCCAGGATATACATATATCTGTCGGGCGGGGGTAACCACAATTGGAACTTTATCTTAATGAATTCAGGTAATTTGGTTAACAAAGACATATGATTAATTGGATTGCTTTGGGTGTTTGCATCTGACCATTGAAAGAGGCTTTTGCATATTTTCGTGTTCCAAGTTAGTAAACCGATATATTGCACAAAAATAAGATAATCACTTCATCTATAAGAGATATTGGAAGGATTCACAACCCTAGATAGTTTTATAATATTGAATTTTCCTTAAATTTACTTTCGCACTGTTTAATTACATGTTTTCAGATAAAAATGACCATCCAACCAACATTCAATCTATTAGATACTTGTAAACATTTAGCTTCATAAATCGATAGCTTAGGTACTAAGTCCTCGTGGGATCGATACATTTTATACTACTTGAGCGATACGTGCGCTTGCGTTACGTGTGTGTTTACCACCGGTCAAGTTCTTGGCATCGTTGCTGAGGACTTATTTATCTTTCACTATTAATTTTGGGGTTAGATACTTTTACTTATGTCTAATTTGTCTTTATTTATTTTTTTTTTCTTGTGTTTTAGGTTCTCAGTCACTACATGAGTAGAACCAGAAGCTTTGAAATCCGTCCGCTTGACCTAGAAATTGAAAGAACCATCAGATAGTTGAGAAGGGAAAGACGAGAAGGCCAAGAAGCACTGATCAACATAAACAACCAAGAACCTGAACCTTTGGAGGTTGCACCACCAATTCCCATTCGAGACAGAACTATTCTGGTGGTTGACGGCTTCATATCATGCATTGTACTTCCTCTCTTACCAGCAAATGTGTGTGACATCAAAACATGCATCCAGATGATACATCAGTGAGTTCAATTTTGGGGGGGATGAAACTATAGATCCTAATGCCCACAACAGCAACTTCCTGAAAGTTTGCGGCACATTCAATTACAATCGAACGGCAGAAGAAGCAATGAGACTGCGTGTGTTTCCATATTCTTTGAAAGACAGAGCTATGGCTTGGCTACATTCACTACCAGCAGGTTCCATCACAACTTGGAACACTCTAGCCACCAAATTCCTTGCAAGTACTTTCCCCCAGCCAGAACTGCAGAGCTGAGGAATGAAATTACATCCTTTGTAAAACATGACTCAGAATACCTCTGCAAAGCTTAGGAAAGATACAATGAGTTACTCAGAATATGTCCTCACCATGAGATTGCAAAGTGGCTACATGTCCAAACCTTCTACAATGGACGTTTTGGACTAATGAGAACCACAATATATGTTGTTGTCGGAGGAGCTTTAATGGAAAAATGAGAAGATCAGTCCTGAGACTTAATTGAAGAAATTGCCAAAAACAATTTGTGGCCAAAAGAAAGGTGCTTGATTCAACGAATTGCAGGAATTTACGAAGTTAGAGCCAACATATCAATGAATGCCAAGCTGGATCAGATGTGCAAACTCATGGAAACACTTAGCACGAAAGTTTTGAACGTCACCGGTTCCATAAGTTCACCATATGGAGGAGCACTAGAGGCAAACCAACATGATGAGACGGTGAACTATGTCAGCAATTTCAACATACATGGAAACAATCCATATTCCAACACCTACAGCCCATGGTGGATGAATCATCCTAATTTCACATTTAGCAATAATTCAGGGAAAAAGAACAATCTACCACCCGGATTCCAACAATAAAACAAAAGCCATGAGTATGAAAATGAACCAGAAATAAAATAATTACTTGCAGAGATGTTCAAAAAGTAAGAAGCCAAATACGATGCTATGTTTCAAGCCCAAGAAGAATTCAATAAAAGCCAATCAGCTTCTATAAAGGCACTGGAAAATCAATTGGGACAACTGGCCAATGCTTAGAGTTGCAGACAGCAAAGTACCCTTCCTAGGAACACAGAACCAAATCCAAGGAATATTGGTAATGAGCAATGTCATGCTATCACTTTAAAAAGCGGTACTGAAATCAACAAAGATGTTGGAGTTAAGGCAACTATTGAGGAAGTTAAAAAAGAAAGCAGCGAAGCAGATCCATAGATGGAGGAAAGAGAAGCAAAAGCAAATGATCGAGAAAGATTCACTCCACCTCCACCATTTCCACAGCTTCTCCAAAAATATAAACTAGACAAGCAGTTTGCTCGATTTTTGGAGATCTTCAAAAAGTTGCATATCAACATTCCATTTACAGAAGCGTTACAAAAAATCCTTAGCTATTTTAAATTCATGAAAGATATTATGTCACGAAATCGAAGATTGGGAGATTACGAGACAATAACAATGACAGAAGAATGTAGCGCCATCATTCAGAGGAAGCTTCCCCCTAAGTTGAAAGATCTTGGCATTTTCATAATCCCTTGCACCATATGAGAACATAACTTAGGTAAGGCTTTATGTGATTTAGGTGCTAGTATTAAATTGATGTCTTTTTCCATTTACAGGAAACTGTAGATTATATAAGCAAAGCCCACCTCAATCTCTTTGCAACTTACTGATAGAACGCTCACATTTTCGAGAGGTGTAGTTGAAGATGTGCTTGTCAACGTCGAAAAATTTATTTTCCCAGTAGATTTTATTGTCCTTGACATGGAGGAAGACGAAGACGTACCCATTATCCCCGGGAGACCATTCTTGGCTACAGGATGGCCACCATTATTGATGTACAAAAAGGTGAACTAACTATGAGGGTTCAGGACCAAGAAGTAATATTCAATGTTTTCAAAGCCATGAATTTCTCGGATGACGAAAAGAAGGAGGAATGTTTCAGACTTGATGTGATAGATAGCACCGTCCAGAACTGCGATGCAATGCAAAGTCCCACTAACAAACTTAAAGCATGTCATCTACCAGTAGGGCTTGAAGATAAAGCGTACTGCACACTGAAGAAGTTAAATCTTGATCTACAAGCAACATGAGATAAACGGTTCCACCAACTCAATAAAATTGAAGGAATTTCACATACAGCCTTTTGAGAATGCCAAATTGTTCAAAGAATAGTCCAAGAAGAGACATGATGATAAGTTAGTACGCATACAATTGGAACCGGAGTAATTGGTATTTTTCAGCAAATCAAAGTTGAAACTTTTCCCTGGGAAGTTAAAATCACGGGGTCAGGTCTTTTCTTAATCACCCAAGTTTTACCAGATAGAACCATTGAGTTACATAATCCCATCTCTAATAAAACATTCAAACTTAACATCAAGCGTGTCAAGCACTACTGGAGAGAATCATTTGAGCGACAAAAAGAAAGTATCACACTTTCAGATCCAACCTAACATTCGGGCAGTCATGTCTAGCTGACGACGTTAAACTTACCACTAGCAAGGAGGAAACCCATGCAATTTATGTGTATATTGAGATTTGGTGTGTTTAAATTTTGTAGGTAAAGTCACAGACAGGATGGAAGAAGTTCTCGTAAATCTTCACAAGTAATTTCCTTCTCTCCCTCAAAACTCTATAATGATATTCTACAAAGCTCGCATGGAACGAATGAGACTTATGGTGATGAAAGGTATTCCTAATGACATTCATTGGATTATTGAAGCACGAGTCCGATTGGCAGGTGATTCCTCTTACTCTTTTGTTTCATTTCTTTCTGGTTTAGGAATAAGCACCTATGTAAAGAAAAGAAGAGCTAAAGATTAGGTGTTTGCGATAAATGTGCACGCATGACATGTAATACTCATTGTCGTGGACATGTAATACTCGTTATCGTTCTTTTGGAATGGTGTCTGATAACCGCGAAGATAAAATTAAATTCATTAGGGATGGCCTGAGTAAGGAGTATTTAGATGACATATCAAACGCTAATTTTTTTACGCTCTTGCTACGGTTAAACGATCCTCTTCAGACAATTCGTCCAACCCAAGGATATCAGTGACTCTTGAGATGTATCCTAATGGATATGTGTATCACACAATTCGCATGTTACATACACAGTTTCAAAAAAAAAGGCAACAATTAAGTCTTAGGAATCTGACTTTAAAAGACCTTGTTTGCCAATTTATAAGAAAATTGGATGTGAAGCTTATCCTTGACGCATAGATGTCATTCAAACATTACTTATTGTAAATATTATTATCTCTTTGTCCTTAACTAATAATTGTGATTTTTTTTGTTATTTTCTTTTATTTTCTCTGACAGGATCTAGACTTTTTGACTTTCAAGATATATTTCACTGTTTAGTTAATAATTATCATTTGGTAGGTACAGTGCTATTATTACTCACCCTTTTTCAGGTTCTATAAATTTAGCTCGTCATTGCACTCTTGAAGACATCAAGATTTGAGAAAGAAATACATAAAAAAATGGAAGCAACTTCAAGAAGACGAGTTGTAAACATCTGTGTGTTTTGCGGTACTAGTGTTGCTTCTAAGCCAAAATTTTTTGAGGCAGCACAAGAATTGGGTAGAGTCATATCTGAGAGGAATTTGAACCTAGTATATGGCGGTGGAAATCTTAGACTAATGGGGTGCGTTTCAAGGGCCATACTGGAATGAGGTAGTCAAGTTTTGGGAATCATCCAAAACCTTTGGCAGAGGCGAATCTTATATGACCATCAAATGGAGATGACTGCATCGTGCCAGGTATGTCCGAATGACTTGTTGAAATGATTAATTGTGCTGATGCTTTTATTGCTTTGCCAGGTGGCTTTGGTACGATGAAGGAAATTTTTACAGTACTATCTTGGACGAATTTAAACATACACCAGAAACTGATTGGACTGTTTAATGGTGATGGATTTTATGATTTTCTTTGTGTGTTTCATGATGATGCCCAGAGAAATGGGTTCGTTTCAAACCTGTAAAAGATATCCTCTTCACTGCCAGAACATACCATGATTTAATTGACCAACTCTTAGTCTTTGAACCACAAATTGACCCTATCTTTTCCAAGAGAAATTGATGGGAGCCTTCATTTTCGCCTATAAATACCAAGCTAAACTTTGTAAATTTTTCATGCTTTCTTTGGGGGATTTCTCCATGAAAACCTAAAAGAAAGTGTTTTGCATATTTATTTAAGTTTTCTTGTATTTTCTCTTTATTTATTTAATAAATGTTTATGTGTTTTTAATTACATCATGAGTAGGAAATATCTTTTTGCTGGAGTCTGGGGGGAAAATTTTAATATAATAATTTAGATTTACTCCCTTAATGGAAATAATAAAGTTGAATCAATTATTTACCGCCTATATGGCCACTTTTACATTATTGGACTTAGTTTCCTCCTATATGGTTGGTTTAGGTGCTAACTTTGTTACCGCCTACATGGTCGGTTTATATGATTTTGTTACCGCCTATATGGTCGGTTGGACTTTGGACAAATGACATTCACCGCCTATATGGTCAGTTTTAATATAATTAATTCAAGAAATGATTAATTGATAAGGGAGTAATCTATATTTGAAGTATTAAAAGTGAAACTCCCAGCTCCAACATTTTCTTTTACTGTTGTAATTTTCTTTACTTTTTAATTTTCTGTTATGTTATTTTGTTTAACTATGCATTTTGTAATTTTAGGTATGTTTTTTAACTAAACATATTATCTAGGGGTGTGATGAATTCCAATATCATCAGTCTATAAAGTTGGTTATTTTATGTCTTGGGTAATATAAAGGTTTATTTATTGAGTCTTAAGCTTAATGCTTCTTGTTAACTGGCCACTAATAAGATTGATTTGGTAAACTTAAAATGAACTTGTCGAAGAGATTTTAGGTTTCAGCCTTAGAATCAATAGCTCACGATCTCAGCTTAGGGCAAATGATCCTTAGGTAGATTTCCTTCCAGAATAGACATATACCTGTCGGGTGAGGGTAACCACAATTAGAACTTAATCTTATTGAATTCAGATAATTTGGTTAACATAGACATATGTTTAATTTGATTACTTTGGGTGTTTGTATCTAACCATCGGCAGAGGCTTTTGCATATTTCCTGTGTCCCAGGTTATTAAATCGATATATTTCACAAACATAAGATAATTACTTTATCTATAAAAGATATTGGAAGGATTCACAACCCTAGATAGTTTCATAATATTGAATTTTCCTTAAATTTACTTTCGCACTGTTTTAATTACTTGCTTTCAAATAAAAATCACCATCCAACCAACAATCAATCTATTAGATACTTGTAAATATTTAGCTTCATAAATTGATAGCCTGGGTATTAAGTCCTCGTAGGATCGATACATTTTATAATACTTGAGCGATACATGCGCTTGCGTTACGCGTGTGTTTACCACCGGTCACCAGCCATATAGGCGATGATACCGCTTGTCTATAACAAGTCCTACTAAGGTACTCAATTATGCCAAAACCAGCCATATAGGCGGTAGCAAGATAAAACCAGCCATAGAGGCAGTAGCAGATAAAACTAGCCATATAGGCGGTAGCAAGATAAAACCAGCCATATAGGCGGTAGCAAATTTTGTCAATAATTAATCTAGATATAAATCAAGTTTTAATCATTAGATTACAATTTATTTATTATAATGTATGCGAGATTGATCTAAGTTTTCATTATAAAAGCTTCGCCTATTACATCAGCAAAAAGAAATTAGCTACACATTTTGTAATTAAACATACTCGTAATTTTATTCTAGAAAGAAAAAGACATTACAAAAAGCATTAAATAAATAAATACATAATACACTCTCTCTCCAAAATCTATAGTGGAATCCGGAAAGAAAGTATGAAAATTTCTTCTACTGGACGCTTCAATTTATAGGAAATATTTGGTTAGCACGTCGCGACGCGAGTGCCACAATGGGGACACATGTTGAGAGAATAGCGTGATCCGTGGTGTCTTCATCTTATTAGGTGCTTCACGACGCACTATCATTTTCGTGTCGCGACGCAGAAGCTGAATTTCTATTTTTACCCTATTCCAAGTCTGGTTTGTCCTGTCGAGCTTCCGAGCAGTATTGTACATATCAAATAACATAAAATAACACAATAAAAACACTCAAAATATAACTTAAAATATTATTTCACAAGTGTGTCAATATAAAGGGGATTAGTGAAACTATAAGTGTAAAATGATTGACTTCTCGTATAATAAATATGTACTTTTTAGTATTCATCATTCATCAACCTCCTTAATGCAATCATTAATATGTTAGCATCACTAACATAAAATGATTTTATCAAAACTCCGAAATTCAAGTTTTGGATCAATATTTCCTTACCTCATTTCACTTACTTTGCTTCACAATTCAAGTCTTCTAGGCTTGATATCTTTCTTCCTAGCTTGTAGTGGGTTGGTTAGAATTTACTTCCTTTATTCATTCTCTTTTTCTCTCACGATTTCTTCTCTTTCTCAAAATATTAGGGATACTTGAATAGTGTCCCCTTTTTATACTCGGGACTAATTATAAATGATTAAATAAAGAAAAAATTAGATAGTTTGAGAAACATTGAGAATTCTCTAGATTAGTCCTCTGGTACTATTCATTTGAATTTTTTAGCTTTATTTTTGACTCATTTTTGGTTTAAATTTTGAAACATACCCAAGGTGGAAGTTGTAGGTCCCGATCTTAGCGTTTCGACGATATAAAGTTCATAAAAATTGAAGATCGTATGAAAACATTACAGCATAAATACCACGGGCTGTCTGGATTTAATATTGGATTGAATTCTGTATCGGAACTGTGAAGAATTTTCCGACTGTCCAAAAAGTCATTTCATAAATGTATACGTGTTGGAACATGATTTATATCATGAATCATGTGTCCCATAATGTAATAGTCATCAAGGTTACCGGGGTGTTATAAATTCTCCCCCCTTAAATATGATTCATCATCGAATTCTTCTAATGTTGAACTGCTTATGTCCGTCTTGGTTTGAAGATATCTGGTATGTGTTACTCTTATCTTCCTTTACTTGCTTACTATTATTCTACTCAAGAACTCAATACCATGACTTCTAGGAATCTCTTATCTTGGTATACTCTATTTTTATTCTTGTAGTTTAAAGGTTAGTCTTTGGGAATTCGTGTCATATATCTAGCCTATTTGTAGAGGTATCACCCTTCATGGAAGTTATCCTAAATAAAATTATATCTATTTCTTATTTGACACAACATAATGTCCTGAAGGGTGTACTAGAAGTACTCAATCTCTCATGATCTAAACTTAAGCTCTTCTCGAACCGGTGCCCAAGTGAATCACCATTTTCTATCTGACACTCTATGACTATATTTTAATTTATCTTCTCATTTCCCTTAAGGGTTTAATACCTCTTTAGATATCCTAGAAGATCACTCATCTCATTATTGCATACTTAACTTGTAAAGTCCTAAACGAATTTGATGCATTCGTGCTAATATGGTTATATCCACGACTATTCCAATTGAATCATTTATCCTCACCTCTTATATCTCTTCACATGATAATATTAATTTTTAAATATCACTTGGAGATTCTGTTACACTTCATGCTTAATGTATCATTATTGTACTTTGTACTACAGCCCATGACCTTCACTTTAACTGACTTTAAGTAAACCTCGAGTTCTTCACTTCCTTTTTATAATATAACTCCTTTAATGACCTTATTTAGTGTATCTTTAAATCCTTCTTAAATAACGCCTTGAAGTTTTTAAAATTAATTATGTTTCCTATAGTTAGGTTTCTTCACGTTCTACCATAACTCTGGAATAAATATATACAAGGATAATCCTTGTCGCTAGTTCCACATGCTCAGCCTGATCTTGGCATTCATTCTCTGAACTTAACTTCTTAGCTATCTATTTCCTCTTCGTTAACTTCCAACTACTTACGCTCTCCGTCCTCTAAGTCCTTCTATCTCTACCTATCTACAGGACATATGACCATATAGTTTATGATCAAGCTCTCTACATGTTCTAAGTTTATCATTGGAGTTTTTTCGATATTCTAACTCAAAAATATTAATCCTTAATGTTAACGTTGACACTAGCGACTTGGTTCTGGTTATTGCTGATACTCTTTTGTGTTTTTAAATTCATTGCTACTATAAATCTGGTGAACTATCTTTTACAATGGCTTGTTCTCTTAGCTTGATTGTACTTAAAAATATCATACTTTCAGTTATTCCTATAGTTTTATTCTATCAGGTGTTACCCTCATCTCAACAATATGTGTATACCTAGTTTATTTGGCCATCTTTATTTTATACCTCAATAAATATATTCCATGTCGTACTTTGCATTTTTTCTTAGCTAGGTATATTGCATGGGAACTTATGGGTTATACTTGCTACTTCTTTCCATTTCCTATCTGATGGAATTCCAGTCTTATCTCGACGCTGAGAAATCATGTTATTCCTTAGTACTACTGAACTTAACCATCGAATGTTTATTTTAGTACTTATGTACCTCTGTCACTGTGTATCTAGTATCTTTTTCTATGGTCATCTTACTTCGACAGTTCCACCTCCAAACAATTTACTTATTGTTCTTTGTCTTCTTTCCTACTCTATTTTTATACCTGGATCTTCTGTGGTCTGTGTCTTTGTCTCCTTACCCGAAGGATATCATCTTTTACATGTCCCTAGTTATTTCTAGCGCTGGTTCTTTTGTATTCCATCATTGCTTGACTAATACTTTCTCTCTTCATCGTTTCATCTAGAAAACTTCTCTTCTAAATCTTCTACTTAGAGTTATTTTCCTCTTCTATTATGCTCTTGTACTAAATCTGAATGTTTTATATTCTAGTCTTCTTTCACTACACATTCATTTATTTCTAGGAGTATCTTGAGGCGAAGATCAAGGTCCTTATTTGCTACTATTGTCTAACGAGGGTTGAGAGGATATGGATTGGTCCTGAAGCCTTTCCGGTTGTAGTGGTCGCACTAGCTACCTGTGCTGCAATTGCACATGCTACATTTATAATCTTAGGACTATTTTATCTGCATATTTGGTGTTGGCTCCCACTTAGAGTACTACTACTAGAAACTAACTGAATTATCCATTTTAACTTTATTTCAGGTTGTTTTCTGTCTATCGATCATATTACCCCTTATTGAGAACCTCATCTACTTTCATGCTCTCTGAAAATTCTATCATGTTGCCTTTGTTATTTTTCACACTAGTCTCTTTTTCTTTAATCCTCTTAAGTCGTTACATCCCTATAAGCTCTCCATCAACCTTGATTGGTTAAAGTAGCGTTACTATTATTTTTGATTTAGGTGCTACTTTCTTGCTTGTTCTTCCATCATAGTGTAATGGGGCTCTTAATAAGTTATATACCTTAATTTTTGAGGATTGGTCTCTCTGATTCTTTTATTTCTTTGAACTTTTATCTTCTTTGGGGCCACGCTTCCACAATGGGTTTGATTGTTACTTTAAATTTTAGCTTGGCTTGTGGCAATTTAAACAATACCATCTCCTACATAATATCATTCTCTTATGATTTTGATCTAGGTTCTGCTGAACCCCTCGGTATGGTTGTCTTGTTGTCTCACGATTTATCTATCCCGTTAGGTTTTCTCTTTGACTTGTTTAAATCTTTTCTAGGCTCTATCTTGAAGGGTGACTATATATGTTTTGTAGAGATCTGCGAATATTCGTTATTATTATTTGTTTAGGTTCAGTGATGGACTATTAAGGGGCTATACACTTAATAGGTTTGGGTTACTGAATAGAAGAGTTATTGCTCATTCTGTTGGGATCTGCATATATGACCGGCGTAATCACACGCATATAACGTAAGCACACATATCGTTCAAGTAGTATAAAAAAAAATCAATCCCACGAGGACTTAATACCTAAGCCATTAATTTATGAAGCTAAATTTTTACGAGTATATAATGGAATGATTGTTTGATTAGATGAAGACTTTAAACTTAAAACAAGTAAATAAAATTGTGCGAAAGTAAATTGATGAAAATTCAAGATTATTAAACTATCCAGGGTTGTGAATATTTCCAATATCTTTTAAAGATGAAGTGGTTATTTCATGTTTGTGTAATATATTGCTTTACTAACTTGGAACACGAAATTATGCAAAAGCCTCTATCGATGGTCAGATGCAAATACCCAGTGTAACCCAATTAATCATATGTCTATGTCAACCAAGTTACCTGAATTCATTAAGATTAAGTTCCAACTATGACTACCCCAGCCCGACAGGTATATGTGTATCATGTAAGGAAATCTATTAAAGGGTTATTTATCCTCAAGCAAGATCGTGGGCTATTAAGTCTAAGGCTGAAACCTAAAATTCGTCCGTCTAGTTTATTTTAAGTTTACCAGATCAATCTTATTAATGGCCAGTTAATAAGAAGCATTAAGCTTAAGACTTAAAAAAAAACTTTATATGACCCAAACCATAAAATAACCCCTTATAAACCGGTGATATGGAATTCTGTTGGTAATCTAATAACCATGTCCCAAGATCAAAAACAAGCAAAATATATATAAGAATGAACTAGATTGAAGTAATGGCGGAAAAATACTCACAAAAACCAAATGTGGATGCAATGGATGAAGCAGAAAAATGCTGCTCCTTTGCAGTGGGGAATTCGGCCAAGCAGTAAAGAGAAGCTCCAAGCTTAGTTTGATCCTTCCAAGCTCTAAGATGAGTTTCCCATAACACCTTGTATGATCCCTTGATGTTGCTAGCCAAACTTGTGTGTTAGAGTTCCAAACAAGCACACTTTCTTCTTGTCTTGCCACAAAACAAATGAAGAAAATTGGAGAGAGTTTTGAGCTTACTGTTTTCGGTAATTTGAGAGAGGAAGAATATTGATTTTTGTCTCAAAAATCAATTTATATTTATGTCATAATATATTAAATAATAATATAAATATAACACAAACCATGCAAAGACTTAGAGTGTCTAACACTCAATTTCCATGCATTACCTTTGAGTGCTTTGTACACTATCTTCATGCATTGCATCTTGATTAAATAATGCAAATAATGACAAGTGTCATGTGGCCCCACCACTCCAAGTTTCCAAATGAAAGTGGGCCCACGTGCACTCACGCCTTCGGGTTCGATATTTCCGAAATATCGAGCTTACGTCGCGACGTTAATTAAATCGAATTTAAATAAATAATTGCGCCTAGCGAAATTATTATTTACGTCGCTAACGAATTAATTCTAAATTAATTCGTTTGCCCGAATTAAAATCTAATTTCAATTTCGCGTCGAAATCGAATTCCGTTTATTAATCGAATATAATAATTTTACGATTAATTCTAAATTAATCGTTCTCTCTCTTTATACAGTACTTTATCCAAGATAAAGTCTCTCCGTAATTAATCCAAGATTAATCGAGTTTGAATCATACGTCATCGGTGAATCTTCGGGAAGCGACCCAAGAGACCTCTAGATATGTTGGCAGTAAATCCGGTTGTCGAACTATCCGAACACGTACGTACCAAGTACTACGTTTTTACCGATTTACAAGACAAGGTTAGCCTCTAGCAAAACGCCATGCCTACCCAATTCTCTAGAAATATTCTTACTGGAATATTAGATCTATAACAGGCGTAGTATACCGTAGTATAGTGTATATCGAACCAGTATCAGATGATCACATGTAAGGCCTGGGGCTGGAGATGTGTCTGCCCCGTACGATACACATATCGGATATCAAGCAACCAGTCTCTTTGAATCGGATAATCCTGACCTAGTCATATTATCCCGATGGTTGCAACCATTATAGAGTACTAGTTCTGAATCCCTCGCGATCATCATCTCCATATGTCTGAAGTGATACTTCCATCTTGACATCACATCCAATACACTACGATTCTCGATAAACCCAGAAGAGATGTACACAGAACCCGTTAAAGCCCTGGACCATCAAAACTAAAGTTTACCGATCGTCGTAAGTACTAGCGATGTAAGTCTCAGGTTAAGATCATATGCACCTACCCTGAAACGGACTCCATCTCAGACAGCAGACTACTACCAGGGATTCCAATGGGGCCTGCTATATCCAGAGCGAAGCTGTTTTCCGTACATCTCGTAAAACACAACCTCCTACCGCACTTGCATAAGTATCCTATACTATAAATATATGAGACTATGCCGTTGTGCCCTCACAACATGCACGAGTGCAGTACTAGTCTATTCCGCATTATCGATGTCCAGTCTCGATATATACTACGACTAGGGATATTTAATGATTAAACCTTTATGGATTGATACTGTCTCATATCATCACAATCCGGAACTAATCATAGGGACTTTTACCATTATATTTCAAAGTAAATAAATTACAAAACGGTAAAGGCAATTTCATTACTACATAGTTAATTTTGTACAATAATACAATATCATTTACAAAATAGTGACGCTATGGGTCATCACTGTCTCTAACAATCTCCCACTTGGCCTATAGCCAGTCACTCAAGCATCTAATACCTGAACTATGTACATGTCGCTCAAACTTTTCCCGAGGAATAGCCTTCGTCAGCGGATCTGCAATATTATCCTCTGATGCGATCTTTTTGATCATCACATCGCCACGATGTATGATTTCTCGAATCAGATGGAATCGTCGAAGAACATGTTTGGATCGTTGATGAGACCTTGGTCCTTAGCTTGTGCTATAGCCCCGCTATTGTCACAATACAATGGAACGGGCTCAGCTGCTAAGGAACTACTCCTAATCCAATTAGGAATTTACGGATCCAAACTGCCTCTTTTGCTGCTTCAGCTGCTGCAATGTACTCCGCTTCAGTTGTTGAATCGGCAACAGTATCTTGCTTGGAAGATTTCCAGCTCACTGCTCCTGCTCGTTATTCAAGCAAAATATGTACCCGGTTTGCGACTTAAAGTCGTCTCTGTCGGTTTGGAAACTTGCATCAGTATACCCAGATACCTCAGTTCTCCATCTCCATAGATTAAGAAAACATCCTTAGTTCTCTTAAGATACCTAAGGATACTCTTAACCGCCATCCAATGATCCTGTCCTGGATCGGCCTGATATCGACTACACATGCTCAAAGCATAGGACACATCAGGTCGTGTACATATCATGGCATACATGATCGATCCGACTGCCGAGGCGAACGGAGTTCGACTCATGTTGTCTCTCTCATCTTGGTTTTTTGGACACATGTCCCTAGATAGATAGACGCCATGTGATGTTGGCAACAGTCCCCTCTTGGACTGATCCATGTTGAATCTCTTCAACACTTTATCAATATATGTACTCTGGGAGAGTCCAAGTAGCTTTCTAGATCTATCCCGGTAGATCTTTATTCCTAGAATAAAAGCTGCTTCTCCCAGATCTTTCATGGAGAATTTTAATGAAAGCCAAGCTTTCACCGACGTTAACATGGGAATGTCATTGCCTATAAGCAATACATCGTCGACATAAAGGACAATAAAAGTCAGTGCACTCTCACTAACCTTCTTATATACACAAGGATCATCTGCGTTTTGAATGAAATCATATTCTTTTATGACCTCATCAAAACGTTGGTTCCATGACCTCGATGCTTGCTTCAGTCCATAAATGGACCGATTCAACTTACAAACCTTGTTTGCAAGTCTTGGTGTGATAAAACCGTCAGGTTGTTGCATATAAACATCCTCCAACAGGTTTCCGTTAAGGAAAGCGGTTTTAACGTCCATCTGCCATATTTCGTAATCGTAATATGCAGCTATTGCAAGCATTATCCGAATGGATTTAATCATGGCAACGGGTGAGAAAGTTTCGTCATAATCAACTCCAAGTTGTTGACGATACCCATTCGCTACAAGCCTAGCTTTGTACGTTTGAACGTTGCCATCCATGTCTGTCTTCTTCTTGAAGACCCATTTGCATCCAATAGGCTTTACGCCTTCTGGTGCGTCAACCAGTGTCCAAACTTGGTTGGTATACATGGAATCCATTTCGGCCTTCATGGCCTCTTGCCATAAAGTGGATTCGATACCCTGTATCGCTTCCTCATACGTAGCCGGTTCAGTATCCTCAATAAGATTAATATCTACATGAGGTGAGATCAGGAATCCATACCTCTCAGGTATTACCCTGACTCTCTCCGACCTACGTAGCCCTTGTGTAATTGAAGATTGTGGTTCAGTCTCATCTGGATGGACTGTTCATGTTCCGTTCTAGATTCAATGCCAGGAACAGTATCACTACGACTTTCATCGAGTTCTACTTTCCTCCCACTAATAACTGCATTTAGGAATTCCTTCTCAGGAAAACCGCATGTAGAGCAACAAATACTTTGTTCTCTTTTGGGTTATAGAAGTAATATCCTTTGGTTTCCTTAGGATATCCAACAAATAGGCATTTATCTGATTTGGGTTCAAGTTTGGTACCTTCCAAACGTTTGACGTATGCCCAGCAACCCCAAATCCAGGAATGAGAGAACCTGGTTTCTTTCCTGTCCATATCTCATACGGAGTCTGTTCAACAGACTTTGACGGAACCCTATTCAAAATAAGAATTGCACTTTCTAATGCATGTCCCCAGAAGGATATAGGTAGCTCAGTGCGACTCATCATCGACCTTACCATGTCAAGCAAGGTACGGTTTCTCCGTTCAGACACACCATTTATTGTGGTGTTCCAGGAGGAGTCCATTGTGAAAGAATACCATATTCTTTCAAGTAATCTTGAAACTCATTACTTAAGTATTCGCCACCACGGTCCGACCGTAATGTCTTAATACTCTTGCCTGTTTGTTTTTCAACTTCGTGTCGAAACTCTTTGAATTTCTCAAAAGTTTCCGACTTGTGCATCATTAGATACACATAACCATAACGTGATGCATCATCCGTAAAGGTTACGAAGTATCGATATCCACCTCTAGCCTGGCTAGACATGGGCCCACAAACGTCACTATGAACGAGGGCTAACAGTTCAGTGGCGCGTTCACCTTTACCACTAAAAGGTGATTTAGGCATTTTGCCTAATAACAAGATTCGCAGACGTCATATGAATTTGGATCAAATCCGTCCAAGTACCCACTCTTCGAAAGTGTGGATATGCGAGTCTTGTTGATGTGTCCCAGACGACAATGCCACAAATAAGTTTCTTCTTTTGGATTACTCATTTTGAGCCTTTTGTTTGTTATTTTACATTTTGGAGATTCATTTATATTCAAAATATAAAGACCATTATTTGCATCAGCACTGCAAATTTCTGCATCATTCATATATAAATAACACCTGGTGTTTTAAATACAAAAGTGTACCCTGTTTGGGTTAACAAAGATACAGAAATAATATTCCTAGTTAAACTAGGAACAAAATAACAGTCATTTAGTTTAAGTACATGCCCCGAGGGCAGTTCCAAAACAAAAGTGCCTACGGCTAAAACAGCAACAGAAGTCCATTTCCAACTCGTAGATCTACCTCCCCCGAAGCCAGTCTCCTGCTATCATGCAGATCCTGCACATCAGTACAAATATGAGAACCACAGCCAGAATCAAAAATCCAATTTTATTAAGACTAGAAGTAGTCATATTTATCTCAATAACAAACATACCTGAGGCCGGAGCCTTGCCCGCCTGTATGTCCTCCTTATGTCCCTTGTTCATGCGGCAGTCACGCTTCCAGTGTCCTCTTTTGCCGCATTTCAGGCAAACATCTTGAGACTTGTCCCTTGGCTTCCCAGAAGCCTTTGTTGACTTGGCCTTGCCTTTGTTCTTATGCTTCTTCTTCTTAACACCCCCAGTTGCCTTGAGCCCAGCTTTCGGCGTTTGAGATGTTGTTGCAAAGTGCGCCTCGCGCTTGTTGCCTTTCAGAAGTTCTTTCTCTGACTCCTTGAGAATTGACAACAACTCTCCAAGAGTGTCATCCGAATTCATCAGTTTTGTAGTTGATGACAATCTGTTTCCAAGTATCGGGTAGTGACTATAGAAGTACATCTATAGCCAGCTCAGACTCCAAGACTATACCCATACAAGCCAGTTCATCAATATCGGCTATCATTTGAGTCCCATGGACCTCAACAGAACTACCATCAGTCATACGGGTGCGAAAGATTCTCTTTACCAACTCGTTACCTCGCCATCCGCTTATTAGTGCGGTGAAGATCTTGCAATCTTGCCATCATATTATAAGGATCCAAGTCCTATTTTGGCGACGAAAGTGTTGAGTCATTGAAGCAAGCATGATCGACTGAGCCGTGTCACAATCATCACTGTGAGTTTTCCATAACTCCAGCTCAAGTGGCTCAGTGGGCTTAGGCCCGAGAGGTCTCTGAATCGTATACAGTATCCTCTCCGCCCCAAGGACTATCCTTAGGTTCATTTCCCAATCAGCAAAGTTTCCCCTTAAAGACATTGTCACCCATGATGATGTCACGGACATTTACCTTGTTAGCCATCTTAACTACGATAGTCCAACTATCTAGTTAACGATAAAATGGGTACAGTCAAACTGTTACAAGAAAAATAACATTTTATTAGTCCAACTAATGTAAAAAATTGACGAAATAAATTTTGTAAGCGCGTAAAGCTAAGTATCTGAATGAAATGCAAACTCAATACTAGCCTCCCACTATTTTCTCACAAGTCTCTAACCCTCTGTTGAGTACTCGGGAAATCCAATTTCCTAGTGGGCTAGGATCCCGTTAAATAACACACAACCTTGACTTTGGCCAACAAGTTGTATGATATTTAACTAGGTAGATCTCGAAGATCAATTGGATCCCATCCAATTCCTAGATCCGGTAGGTGGACATCCAAGTCCGAAACATATATATCTAATACATACGTCAATGTATCCAATACATTTTCCTAACCATTTCCTCTCTGAATCAACTAAGCCTTGGCTTTGGCACAACAAACCTAATGATTCCAGTTAAGCGGGACCCATTGACAAGGAAAGTTTCGTAATCAATGTCGATGGACAAGAAGTGATCTTGACTTTGGCCAACAAATCACAACTTGGACAGGACACCGATGTGTAACAAAACTCTCATGATTCAAACACATCCTCAATTGACAAAGGTCTTGACTTTGGCCAACAAACCAATGCCAATTTCGGATCTTGAGAAAGAATCATTCAACGGAAGGAAAATCGCTTAATATTGTTTGAGGGATTTTTCGCGTAATTGGCAACCAATTAATTTATCTTTGTTAGGTCTCATCATCATACACCCTTAAGCATGCTTCTAAAACATCATAAGTGCATAAAGTAAAGTAATAGTGATATACGGATGGATATAAAACAACTTGTTCCTAGAACAATCACTCCCTTTCCTCTCCCCGCTAGCACTATTCTACTTCTACCCAATTACATAATACAATAAGAGAAACCTCATTTACATTGAGGGGAATTAGGTGAGAAGAGAATACATAGAGATAAAGAGATAAGGCTGGACACGCAGGTCCAATTTATAAATTCCAAATTTACAATAATTTCTAAAATTACCCTTCCCTTCTAATATCCATCCGATATGCACTATTCATACAACACATCCACATTCATTCATTCATTCAAGGCATGTTATACAACCAATCAAATCCAATTAATTAGTCTTTAATTAGGTGACAATACAATGTTCAAACAATTGTTTGCATTTGCGCGAGTCCAACTCGTTTTGAGAATAAATACATATGGTATGAATTCACGAATTATATCGAACTACTCGTTAAATCCAATTAAGTCGTATTCAATACTAATCCTATTATTTAATTCTAAATTAAATAATATACACTTTTATTGTGCTTTTATAACTTAGATTCCAAATCTAGTTTTGTTGGGTCTCAAAGCCCAACTAACATCTAATGTCCGTTTAATTAAAGTCCGATGGGCTTTCTATTGATTTCATTAGGCTTGGGCCTTGGTCAATGTGGGTCAACCCAATTCCAAGCCCAATAAGGAATCACCCTCATTTGCCATAAAACCAATATCAAGCCCATAAGGCCCAATTAAACATAAAAGCCCATTTATTACATTTGGACTTAAATGGTGTGATTTAGGCCCATTTTGGATCCAATCCAAATGGTCCAAATCTACTTGGCCCAACCAAGCCCATTTATGACCAAATATAATAGTTTTAGGCCCAATTCCAATTTAAGCCCAATTAACTAAATTTTAAAATTCCAAATTTTATAACTTAATTAATTTAAAGTGTATTTTCATGATTAATCCTTTAAATCAATATTCCCAAAATATCAAATTAATCTATTAATCATATTTTTATCTTAAATACATGTCCAACATTATTTAATCAAAAAATCAGTCCCTAATCATCATCAAGCATTCGGCCAAGGTGATTAATATGGTTCCGATTTCGTTTTCAATCCAATCAAGTCACAATGATCATCTCCATATTATTTCAAGTCATCCAATGTCTTAAAATTAAAAAATCATCTAGTCCTCATGCTTGCATGTATTCGGCCAAGCCACTTTGGGGTTGGAAAAATTAATCCAATTTATTTTCCATGAAATTGATGATGTATAATCCATTTAACATACATCTAAGCATATTTAATCAAGCAAACTCATCAAATCATGCTTCAAACAATTTTCCCCAAATAACATCCTAATATATTTGCATGCATTTTTAGGCTCAATGATACCATTGTTGGTAATCTAATAACCATGTCCCAAGATAAAAAACAAGCAAAATATATATAAGAATGAACTAGATTGAAGTAATGGCGGAAACAATACTCACAAAACCAAATGTGGATGCAATGGATGAAGCAAAATTGCTCCTTTGTGCAGTGGGGAATTCGGCCAAGCAGTAAAGAGAAGCTCCAAGCTTAGTTTGATCCTTCCAAGCTCTAAGATGAGTTTCCCATAACACCTTGTATGATCCCTTGATGTTGCTAGCCAAACTTGTGTGTTAGAGTTCCAAACAAGCACACTTTCTTCTTGTCTTGCCACAAAACAATGAAGAAAATTGGAGAGAGTTTTGAGCTTACTGTTTTCGGTAATTTGAGAGAGGAAGAATATCTGATTTTTGTCTCAAAAATCAATTTATATTTATGTCATAATTATATTAAATAATAATATAAATATAACACAAAACCTGCAAAGACTTAGAGTGTCTAACACTCAATTTCCATGCATTACCTTTGAGTGCTTTGTACACTATCTTCATGCATTGCATCTTGATTAAATAATGCAAATAATGACAAGTGTCATGTGGGCCCCACACGTTCCAATGAAAGTGGGCCCACGTGCACTCACGCGTTCGGGTTCGATATTTCCGAAATATCGAGCTTACGTCGCGACGTTAATTAAATCGAATTTAAATAAATAATTGCGCCTAGCGAAATTATTATTTACGTCGCTAACGAATTAATTCTAAATTAATTCGTTTGCCCGAATTAAAATCTAATTTCAATTTCGCGTCGAAATCGAATTCCGTTTATTATATCGAATATAATATTTTACGATTAATTCTAAATTAATCGTTCTCTCTCTTTATACAGTACTTTATCCAAGATAAAGTCTCTCCGTAATTAATCCAAGATTAATCGAGTTTGAATCATACGTCATCGGTGAATCTTCGGGAAGCGACCCAAGAGACCTCTAGATATGTTGGCAGTAAATCCGGTTGTCGAACTATCCGAACACGTACGTACCAAGTACTACGTTTTTACCGATTTACAAGACAAGTTAGCCTCTAGCAAAACGCCATGCCTACCCAATTCTCTAGAAATATTCTTACTGGAATTTAGATCTATAACAGGCGTAGTATACCGTAGTATAGTGTATATCAAACCAGTATCAGATGATCACATGTAAGGCCTGGGGCTGGAGATGTGTCTGCCCCGTACGATACACATATCGGATATCAAGCAACCAGTCTCTTTGAATCGGATAATCCTGACCTAGTCATATTATCCCGATGGTTGCAACCATTATAGAGTACTAGTTCTGAATCCTCGCGATCATCATCTCCATATGTCTGAAGTGATACTTCCATCTTGACATCACATCCAATACACTACGATTCTCGATAAACCCAGAAGAGATGTACACAGAACCCGTTAAAGCCCTGGACCATCAAAACTAAAGTTTACCGATCGTCGTAAGTACTAGCGATGTAAGTCTCAGGTTAAGATCATATGCACCTACCCTGAAGCGGACTCCCATAGACACGCAGACATACCTACCAATGGGATTCCGCGGGGTCTATCCAGAGCGAAGCTGTTTTCCGTACCATCGGTAAAACACAACCTCCTACCCCGCACTTGCATAAGTATCCTATACTTAAATATATGAGAACTATGCCGTTGTGCCCTCACAACATGCACGAGTGCAGTACTAGTCTATTCCGCATTATCGATGTCCAGTCTCGATAATACTACGACTAGGGATATTAATGATTAAACCTTTATGGATTGATACTGTCTCATATCATCACAATCCGGAACTAATCATAGGGACTTTTACCATTTATATTTCAAAGTAAATAAATTACAAAACGGTAAAAGGCAATTTCATTACTACATAGTTAATTTTGTACAATAATACATATCATTTACAAAATAGTGACGCTATGGGTCATCACTGTCTAACAAATTCATCACAACCCCAGATAACGGACATAGTTACGACACATATCTAAGGCTAATAAAAGCTTAAATAAAATAAAATACATAAAGTAAATGCTGGAAATTAAATAAAGTAAATGCTGGAAGTAAATGCTGGAAAGTAAATGCTGGAAATTTAAAAATGTAAAAGTACAATAAAAGAAAATGTTGAGGTAAGAGTATCCACTTTTATTACTACTATTTTAGATATCTCTCTTATTATAATATATTAACTTTGAGTGATATTACCAACTGACCATATAGGCGGTATCCTGATTAAGTCAAATTTATAATTAATTCCAACCGACCATACAAGCGGTATCCATTTTAGTCAGGTTGAAACCAATTTTATAATTAAATCCAATCGACCATAAAGGCGGTATCCTCATTAGGTCAGATTTTAAATAGTTTATATATTATAATTAAGGGAGATTAATCTAAATATTAGTAATAAAAGCTTTACCTTTCACCCCAGCGGGGGGGAATTACCTCCTCATTGCTGAAAAGTAAAGAAAGGAAAGTACTATTGAGTAAAAGTAAATGAAATTAAATGCTGAAAATAAAGACTGAAAAGTAAATAAATGAAAGTACTAATGCAAAAATTAAATACTGAAAGCTGTAAATAAAGAAACAAGATACAATCTTCTTAGTATTCTTAAGAAATTCCTTATAAGAAAGTATAAAATGAATTCTGACATTCGACCTCAATTTATAGGCAAAATTTTACCTCACGAGTCGCGACGCGCCGTTGATGGTAGACGAGTGGCACGGAAATTCCGGAGATGAGGACACGTGACGGGGTCAGCATTGGCAGCTCACTAATTATGTCGGCGTCGCGACACAGAATGTTATTGCGCATTGCGATGCTGACGTCAGTATTGACATGTGTTGATGATGATTATCGGCAGCATGTGATGGTGACACGTGTTACGACGCACGTTAGCAGATTTATTATGATATTGACACGTGGTAGGTGTATGATAGCAAAACTTCTCTGATTGGTCCATGTGTCCGGCGCATGTTAGCAGTCTCCAGCACACGTTAGTAGACGACACATTTTAGCACGTCACATTTTAGCAAACGGCGCATTTTAGCAAGAAATTTACATTTTTGCCCTTTTGTTTGTTTTTCACCGTTTTGGCCCCGGATTGCCTCTAGAGAGTCATGTTATTTCCTTTATCAACAAAATACCACAAAACACATCAAAATATTCACATAACTAAAGAAACTATGCAAAATATTAAGCCAAATGAGTGGGAAATAGTGATCTATTTATCACTAATCACACCCTCAAACCTAACATTTTGCTAGTCCTCGAGCAAAACAAAAAAATAAAATAACATAAACATCCTTAAAATAAATATTAAACTAAGCCACTTTCGTAGGGATCACGGTTGCATTTAGTTTATGCAACATGCCTTTAAACCCCTAGGTATCCCTAGTGGATGAGTTGTAGTCTCATAAGGGCTTACAGCAACGATACCCACAAACGTCAATATAAAACTAATGCACACAAAAGAAAAAAGACAAGAGAAAAGAGAATTAACAAGTTAGTGAATAAACAAGTGAAACTCCTTATCCATGTTAGTAGTTGTTTTCTTTCTTTCTAAATTACCAAATAAGTAAATTCTCTGATTATTTTTACCATTCTCCATATACACAACCAACAAAGTATTAATCAACTCATTGTTCCCATAATATTCATAAGTGTAGTTGAAAAGAGAGTAATATTTTTGTCCTAAAGTTATATCAAACTTCACACCTTTTTTAGCAATGTAATAATTTGTTTTTTTATTTTTTCAAAATTTTTTATTTTTTATTTTTTATTTATATATAATATCTTTCATCCATATAGCGAGCTTTGAGCCAGTGACTCCCAAACCAGTTGGCTTTAGGGCACTAGATGTTAAAACACCCCTACAGACTTAATTACCCGGGTTTCATATATATATATTTTTTATAACATCTTCAATCCATGTAGCGAGCTTTGGGCCAGTGACTCCCAAACCAGTTGGCTTTAGGGCACTAGGTGTTAAGACAACCCTATAGACTTAATTACCCAGATCTCAGATATATTTTTCATCATTTGTTTTTATCCTATCGCTTTTTTTAGATGCTTCCTCCAATTAAACTATAGCACTGAATATTGCAAACTTTTCAATTACATCTCATGTCCGTATGTTACCATGCATGTTGATAATACCTATCAACTGAGCATATGAAGATCCATTTTAGTCAGTTTTATGGAGAATTCACAAATTAAATATTTCAAAAGGAAATAAACAAAAATTAACTTGTTACGAAATAGGTTGAGATACGTCTCCGGAGTGGAAATTCCTTACACGGCTATCTCAAACCAATTTCACCTGATTAATCAAATTAAAAACACAAAAACATAAAATATTTTTAAATTTTTTGTAAAATTTTTAAAATTTATTTTTAAAATTTTTTTTGAAAATTTTCGACTAAAAATCAAATAAAAATAACACAATAAAAACAAGATACTAGTCAACTATTCCCTCTCCCAAACCTAAATGAGACATTGTCCCCAATGTCTTAAAAAGATGAAGAATAGTTTAGAAACAGTACATGGTTGACCGGCGTAAACACACACGTATAACGCAAGCGCACGTATCGTTCAAGTAAGTATAAAAATATCGATCCCACGAGGACTTAATTCCTACTGTTGTTATTAATTGTTGAATCTATTTATTTACAAATATCGAATTATAGGGAGAAGAGAATGATTGTTTGATTGGTTGAAAGTGGTTTTACAAAATAAATAATAAATAAAAGACAAAAGAAAATACTAAGGAAAATAACAAAAGATACAAAGATCTAGGGTTGTGATTTCTTTTAATATCATTTTAAAGATGAAGTGGTTATCTTAAAGTTGGTAATATATTGATTTATTAACCTGGAACATTAAATTATGTGTAAGCCTCTGTCGATGGTCAGACACAATTACCCAGTTTAACCCAATTGAACCATATGTCTATGTCAATCAAATTATCTGGATTCATTAATATTAAGTTCCAATTATGGCTACCCCCGCCCAACAGGTAATATTCCTATCCTGTAAGGAAATCTATTAAAGGGTTATCTATCCTCAAGGAAGATCGTAGGCTATTAAGTCTAAGGCTGAAATCTAAAATCCCTATGTCTAGTTCATTTTAGATTTACCATATCAATCTTATTGGTGATCAGACAACAAGAAGCATTAAGCTTAAGACTTAATAAATAACCTTTAAATTACCCAACTATAAAATAATCCCTTATAAACCGGTGATATTAAAAGTCATCACAACCTCAGAAAACTAACACATAACTAGGACTAGTAAATTCATAAAAGTAAAAGACATAAAATAAAAGCTGAAAAGTAAATTACAATAAAATAAAATGCTAAGGTAAAAGGAATTACTTTTACTACTACTAATTTAGATATCTCCCATAAAATAATATATAAACTTGTGTTAAATTTACCAACCGACCAGTCTGGCGGTATCCTGATTAAGTCAAATTAAGTCCAACCAGCCATTAAGGCGGAACCAAAATAAATTTACCAACCGACCAGTTTGGCGGTATCCTTGATTAGTCAGGTTTAAAACAGATTAAATTACCAACCGACCAATATAGCGGTATTCCTTATTAAGTCAATATTTTAAATAGTTAATATATTATTTTTAAGGGAGATTAATCTAAATAGCAATAGTAGAAGAATTACCTTTCACCCTAGCCGAGGAAATTATTTCAACATAGTGAATAGTAAAAACTGTAAAAAGTAAAAATTAAAAATTAAATTACTATATTACAAAACGTAATTAAAATTATTTACAAAACTAAAAATAAAAAAAAAACTAAAAAAAAAAAATAAAAATTCTAGAGAGAGAAATTAAGAGGAAAGAGGTGTCTTAAAAACTGAAAATTCGCGGCCTATTTATAGCAAAAATTTTTACTGTTCAGGAACTGTTCGCGCGTCGCGACGCCAAGTCACTCAGCGTCGCGACGCGCAATTTGTCGACGTGGCACAATGATACGGCGACACGTAGCAAGGCGGCTGACTGTACATGCGACACGTGTCAAGGCGGCTAATTCTCAATATTGTGATGACGTCATTGATGACGTCATGCTGACGTGGCGATGACGTGGCGCTGACGTGGGAGGCGGCTGACTGTTGACTTGTCGGCACAATAGGATTGCGACACGTGTCGACACGTGTCATGCTCTGATTGGCTGAGGCTGGCGTGGCAAGTTGACTCGGTTGACCTGCTGACGTGGACGATGAGTTGGCACAACACGTGGCAAGGTTGACTTGTTGACCGCTGACATGGCTGATGACGAGGCGACACGTGTCAAGTCTGAGTGTCGGCAGCATATGATGATGACACGTGGCACGGCGCACGTTAGCAGATCGGCTGTGATGGTGACACGTGGCACGGCGTATTTTAGCAAAGTCAAAACTTCTTCAAATGGTTGACCGTTGACCAGGCGCATGTTAGCAGATTCCAGCTCACGCTGGGCGTCGCGGCGCGCTGTGATCCTGCGTCGCGACGCGCCAAAGACGAAAATAACCCTGTGACGCATTTTTGTCCGGTTTTTGCCCCAAATTGCCTCCAGTGCTGTCCAAACTTATTTATCTGCAAAATATCAATAAAACACATCAAAACGTTCACAAGAACAATAAACTATACAAAATATTAGGTAAATGAGTGGGAATAGTGATATAAATACCACTCATCAATGGTTAGCTGAAATTATACTTCTAAATGAGGAATTAAAGGTTAAGATCCAGATTTATCCGACGCTTTTTACCATGATCATTATCGGACCAATTTATCTTAGAAAGGATAGGGTCAATTTGTGGTTCAATGGCTAAAATTTGGTCAATTAAATCTTGGGCAGTTCTGGCATTAAAGAGGAGTTCTTTTACAGGTTTTGACACGAACCCATTTCTCTGGGCATCATCAAGAAAAACATAAAGAAAATCATAAAATCCTTCAGCATTAAACAGTCCAATCAGTTTATGGTGTATGTTCAAGTTCGCCCAAGATAGTACTGTTAAAATTTCTTTCATCGTGCCCAAGCCACCTGGCAAAGTAATAAAAGCATCAGCACGATTAATCATTTCTACCAGTCGTTCAGACATACCTGACCCAATAAGTTCCTCTCCGTTTGATGGTCTGATAAGATTCGCCTCTGCCAAAGGTTTTAGGATGATCCCCAGAACTTGACTGCCTTCTTCCTATACAGCCTTTGAAACTATCCCCATTAGTCCAAGATTGCCACCGCCATATACTAAGTGAATATTCCTTTCAGATATGACTCGACCCAATTCTTGTGCTGTCGCAACGAATGATGGCTTAGAACTAATACTAGTACTGAAAAACACACAGATATTTACAACTCGTCTTCTTAAAGTGGCTTCCATTGTTAACTTTGGATGCCTTGAAGAGTACAATGATGAGTTGAATTTATAACACCTGAAAAAGGTTAAGTAATAATAGCACTAGTACCTGCCAAATGATAATTAGTAATTAAACAGTCAAATATATCGTGAAAGTAAAAACGGTCTGGATCCTGTCGGAGAAAATAAAAGAAAATAACAAAACAAATCATAATTATTAGATAAATGACAAAGAAAATAATATTTACAAGAAAGTAACTGCTTGAATGACGTGTATGCGTCAGGGACAACCTTCCCATCCAATTTTCTTATAAATTTCCAAACAGGGTATTTTAAAGTCAGATTCCCGAGACTTAACTGTTGTCTTTATTTTTGAAATTATGTATATAACATGTGAATAACATGATGCACGTATCCACTGGAAATCGTCTCAAGAGTCTTAGATATGTCATCCAAAGACTCCTTAGTCAAGCCATCCCTAATGAATTTAATTTTATCTTCACGGTTATCAGACACCATTCCTAAAGAATGACAACGAGTATTACATGTCATGCGTGCACATTTATAGGAAACTCCCATTCTTTTAGCTCTTCTCATTTTAGCATAGGTGCTTCTTCCTAAACCAGGCAGATACGAAAAAAAAAAGTCAGAGGACTCACCTGCCAATCGGACCCGTGCTTCAATAATCAAACAAAAGTCATTAGGAATACCTTTGATCATCAGAAGTCTCATTCGTTCCAAGTGAGATTTGTAGAATTTCATTAGAGAGTTTTGAGGGAGATAAAGAAATTCCTTATGAAGATTTGCGAGAACGTGTTCCATCCTGAAATGTGATTTTACCTATAAAAATTATACACCAAAAAATAAAACACACCAAATCACAATATATACACAAATTGCATGGGTTGCCTCCCAGCTAGAGCTAAGTTTAAAGTCATCAGCTAGACATGACTGCCCGAACGTTTGGCTGGATCTGAAATTGTGACAATTTCTTTTTGTCGCTCAAATGATTCTCCCCAACAGTGCTTGACACACTGACTGTTAACTTTGAATGTTTCGTTGGTGTTGGGATCAAGTAACTCAACAGCTCCATATGGTAAAACCTGAGTAATCACAAATGGACCTGACCATCTTGATTTGAACTTTGCAGGGAAAAGTTTCAAACTTGAATTTTATAACAACACATGCTGCCTTGGTTCCAGTTGTCTGCGCACTATTTTTCGATCAAGCACTTTCTTTTTATTTTCTTTGTATAATCTCGCATTCTCATAAGCTTGTAGGTGAAATTCATCCAATTCATTGAGTTGGTGGAGTCGATTTTCTCTTGCTGCTTGTGGATAAAGATTTAACTTCTTCAGTTCCCAGTACGCCTTGTGTTCAAGCTCAACTGGCAGATGGCACGCTTTCCCAAACACCATTCGATATGGGGACATACCAATAGGTGTATTGTAAGTTGTCCGGTAGGCCCATAATGCATCATCCAATTTTGTAGACTAGTCCATCCTTGTTGATCCAACAGTTCTTTCCAAGATTCTTTTGATCTCCCTGTTTGAAACTTCAAATTGTCTATTTTACTGTGGATGGTAGGCAGTGGTAACTTTATGAGTAACTCCATATTTGGATAAGAGTGCATCGAAGTATTTGTTGCAGAAATGTGTGCATCCATCACTGATAATCACTTGAGGTGTTCCGAAGTGAGTGAAAATATTATTTTTAAGGAATTTAATCACCACTTTTGAATCATTTGATGGTAGTGCAATTACTTCAACCCATTTGATACATAGTCTACTACAACTAGTATGTACAGGTTTCCGAATGATGGAACAAAGGGTCCCATAAAATCAATACCCCATACATCAAATATCTCCACTTCCAGAATATTTTGCAGAGGTCTTTCATTTCTACTGAAAATATTTCCCGTTCTCTACCACCTGTCATATTTAAGAGCAAATAGATAAACATCTTTAAAAAGAGTGGGCTAGAACAAACCTGATTGTAGGACTTTGGCTGTAGTTTTATTCCCGCTGAAGTGTCCTCCATATGGTGATGAATGACAATGCTGCAAAACACTATTGACCTCATCCTCTAGAACACAACGTCTCAGTAATTGATCAGCACAACATTTGAACAAGTACGACTCATCCTAGACATAGTGCTTGGATGGAAATCTGATTATACCCCGAGTATCTATCCAGAAAATAATAGAACTCATGTCCCGCCAATCTGTCTTACATCTGGTCAATGAATGGCAGCGGAAAATGATCTTTCCTTATTGATTTGTTCAGCTTCCTATAGTCCATGCATACTCTCCATCCAATCACTGTTCTTGTTAGAATCAGCTCATTCTTTTCATTTATGACTACAGTAATTCCTTTTTTCTTTGGAACACGTTCCATATGACTCACCCAAGTGCTGTCAAATATGGGGTAAATGATGCCAGTATCCAACCATTTGATAATTTCTTTCTTCACGACCTCCTTCATGATTGGATTTAGTCTCCGTTGATGCTCCACTGTTGGTTTGTACTCGTCATTGATCAGAATCTTGAGCATGAAAAATAATGCCTCGAATGTCTGCTATAGTCCAGCCAATGGCTTTCTTGTGTTCTCGTAACACTCTCAATAATTTTTCTTCCTGCTCTAATGTTAGCGATGAAGAAATAATCACAGGTAATTCAAAAGAATTTCCTAAGAATGCATACCTGAGATGGCTTAGAAGTAGCTTTAGCTCCAGCTGCGGTGGTTCTTCAATCGAAGGCTTTATTCTCTTTTTTTTCGGTAGTTCCAGAATTTACACATGTGGTGTCGATTTGAAGCGAAATGGTTTGTCAAGATAGTTGATACATTCCAGAATTTCAGCATCTAGCTCGCTGTCAGTCATGTTGGTGATGCAAGCTTCAAGTTTATCCGTGGGAGGTGGTAGTGCATCAGTATCCTAGAAGATACTGTCAACAACATCAATTCTTAAACATTCCTATTTGTAGGCATTTCATTTTTGCATATAAGTCCCTATGATGAGTCTCATATGGAGACACTACATTTTAAATTGTGGAAGTCGTGAGATACGGACGTTGGAAGGGTAAAGTTGGAAATTGGCATTTTTGTTGGAATTAATTCGGTTGTCTAGCTGAGGCTTGCTCGTTGGATCTCTGTTTCAAAGCTTATCCTCGGCCCAAAACCCCATAAGCAACAAATCAAACCATATACCAAACCCAAATACCCAAGCCTACCAAAAAACCCAAAGCCCATTAAATCACATCCAATAATAATTAAAACATTTAAAACACATGTCAAAAATTAAATTAAATCAAATTAAATTAAATCATATCCAATTAAATAAAAACAAATCTCATTCCTAAATTAAATAAATCAAATCAAATCTCATAAATCACATTCCTAATTAAATTAAATCACATTCCCTAATTAAACAAGATCAAATCAAATTAAACTAAATCATATCCTTAACTAAAAAAGAATAAATCAAATTAAATCAAAGCACTTCCCTAATTAAAAGATTTTTCCTTATCACATTTTAATTAAAAAGATATCCCATTAATGCATAAATCTTTCTCCTTCTCAAACAAGGAAAGCCCCCATCCCTATGCCTATAAAAAGAACCCTTCCAAACCCTTGCTCATTCTCACAAAAAAAACACACATCAAATAAACCCTAAACTCTCAACTCTCACTCACATCGACTCACGCATTAAACCTGCTTCTTTCCACTCACGTAACAACCCTTCACACGTAACCTTGCTTCACGCCACTTGCTTCCCCCAAACTGCCCCACGCCACTTCACACCTATTAACTCTCCACGCCAATCCACACAACATCACAGCCCCTCACAGCCGCACCTTCATCACGCCCTAACTGCCACGCAAATTACCCTGGCTTCACGCTAAAACAGCCCACGCACATCACGCCCCTTCAACAAACAAAAGACACCACGCATCAGCTCACTCACCTTCACACATAAGCCACGCACACACCCTTCACAAACAAACAAAAACGCAGACCATAATCACTACAAAGCTTCCCCACACACTCGCCACTCAGCACACCCCACAAATCTCACAAGCTTCACGCACACAGCCAAATCGACTCACACAAACAACCCCACGTGCGCCCTCTGAACTAGCCCTAACAGAACAAAACAGTAACAAAAAGGCACCAAAATACTACTAAAACAATCCCTAAAATAACCTAAATACAGCCCCCAAACTGCACCCTAAAACGACCCCGAAGCAGTCCCCAGAAACTGCCCAGAAAACTGCCCAGAAAATTGCCCAAAAAACAGTCTAAATACCGCAAAAATAGTGAACAACAGCAGCCCAAACAGCGAGGAAAAACGTTGAATTAGTGAACCAGAAAAGTTGCGGAGCATCAACCCTTCCGACGGCCGTGTAACGCGCTTCCGAGAGATAACAAAAGAGGTTAGACCTGAGGGCACCTTCTTTATTTATTATCTTTCATTTTTTATTTATTTATTTTAATATATCTTCGCATGAGAGTCGTTAGTTGATTTGTGTTGTGGCCGTTGGGTGAATGGATATGTGTTCTTTCTTGTGGTATATTGGATGGAAACCCGGACGTAAATTCCGTAGCCAAATCCGAATGGACGGTATTACGGTTTGCACTTGGGATACAATGCCACGTACCGCTTGAGAGATACAAATATTTCATTCATCCAACATTGTATTCGAGCATGATTAGGTTGCTAGTATGTTATTTATCTTAAACATGATTTAGTCTAGTATGTTATTTATTTTTCTAAGTATGATTAGGTTACTTTTTATGCATGGTTTAGTTGTTTGTCTTAAGCACGATTAGTTATTTATGTTGCGTTTGGAAGTTGCATTATGTTTAGGTTGTTGTTTCTTTTCCGCATTATATAATTGAAGTATGTTCATGAGATTGCCTTGTGATATTGTATGCTTGCCGATATGATGATTTACTTTTCAAGCATGCAAACTTAGACGTAGGATTTACTTTGATGAATGCGGACTAGATCTAAGTTACCTTCGAGCATACATGTTGAGTAGATTCGGTTAGTTTATTGCACAAATCACATCATTACAAGTGACATAAGTAAGGGACCATTCTGAACCCAACGGTTTGAGGTCTTCCCTTGCGAGGGGTGAGTTCGGCCTAAAATCTTTGTCCCGGTTCACACCGGGTGGCGACTCCATGTTATTTCTCCGGTTTAGTTCCCCGCTAGCTATTCCGTACTCCCAACTAGGCCGCGAGCCTAGAACAGCATCGCTGATTTCTGTGTCCTACACTATTCCTTTTCATCACTCGGGAATTTCATGGCTTTGCAAACATTGAAGGTAACTTCTTGGTCTTGCACTTTCATGGTTAGTTCTCCTTTTTGTACATCAATAACAGTTTGACTTGTAGCCAAGAATGGTCTTCCGAGGATAATAGGTACATCTTTGTCTTCTTCCATGTCAAAGATAATGAAATCTGCTCAGAGAATGAGTTTGTCGACTTTGACCAGCACAACTTCAACTATACCTCTCGGAAATGCGAGCGTTCTATCAGAAAGTTGCAAAGAAACTGAGGTGGACATTGCTTATCCAATTTGTAGATTCCTGTAAATCAAAAAAGGCATCAGATTAACACTAGCACCTAAATCACACAAAGCTTTACCGATATAATGTTCTCCAATGGTGCATGGGATAGTGAAACTACCAGGATCTTTCAACTTTGGGGGAAGGTTCCTCTGAATGTTGGTGTTGTATTCTTCTGTCAATGCTACTATCTCGTAATCTCCCAATCTCCGCTTTTGTGAAAGAATGTATTTCATGAATTTTACATAACTGGGCATTTCTTCCAACGCTTCTGCAAATGGAATGTTGATATGCAGCTTTTTGAAGACCTCCGAGAATCAAGCAAACTGCCTGTCCAATTTACTTTTCTGGAGTCACTGTGGAAAAGGTGGAGATGGAGTGATTCTTTCTTGATCTTTTTCCTTAACTTCTTTTTCCTCCATCTGTGGAACTGCATCTTTTGGAACTTCTTCAGTGGATACCTTGATTCCAAAATCTTTATTGATTTCAGTACCGTTTTTCACAGTAATGGCTTGGCATTGCTCCTTCCCTCGGTTCCTTGGATTTGGTTTTTTGTTGCTAGGAAGGTTACATAGCGGTCTGTAACTCTGAGCATTGTCCAGTTGTCCAATTTGATTTTCCAGTGCCTTTATAGAAGCTGATTGGCTTTGAAACATAGCATAATATTTTTTTAACTGGGCTAGCACTTCTGCTATTCCTTGTTCTTTTTCATGCTACTGGCCTTTATTTTGCTGTTGGAATCCGGGTGGTGGATAGTTCTTTTGCCCTTAAATGTTGTTCCATGCGAAATTGGGATGATTTCTCCACCCTGGGTTGTAGGTGTTGGAATATGGATTGTTTCCTTGTCTATTGAAATTGTTGACATAATTCACCATCTCTTCATGTTGGTTTGTCTATGGTGCTCCTCCATATGGTAAACTTGTGGATCCAGTATTACCTTGGATGCTAAGAGTTTCCATGAATTTGCATATCTGATCCAGCTTGGCATTTACTACTGTGTTGGCTCTAACTTCATAAATTCCAGCAATTCTTTGGATCATGCTCATTTCTGTTGGCCACAATGAATTGTTGTTGGCCATTTATTCAATTAAATCTCAGGCATGATCTTCTCCTTTTGCCATTAAAGCTCATCCAGCAGCAGCATCAATTGTGGTTCTCATTATTCGAGAAATTCCATTATAGAAGGTTTGGACTTGTAGCCAATTTGCAATCTCATGATAAGGACATTATTGAGCAAAACCTTGTATCTTTCCCAAGCTTCGCAGAGAGATTCTGAGTTATGTTGTACAAAGGATGTGATGTCATTCCTCAGCTTTGCATTTCTAGCTGGTGGAAAATATTTTACAAGGAATATGGAAAAACTCGCAGTCTAATTGCTTCTTCAGCTGCTCGGTTGTAATTGAAAGTGTTGCTAACTTCCAGGAAGTTGCTGATGTGGGCATTATGATCTTCAGTTGCATTCCCCCCAAACTGAACTGACTGTTGAATCATATGAATGCATGTTTTGATGTCACACGCATTTGCTGGTAAGGGAGGAAGTATAATACAGGAAATAAAGCCGTCAACCACCGGAATAGTTCTGTCTCGAATGGGAATTGGTGGTGCAACCTCCAAAGGTTCAGGTTCTATGTTGATCAGTGTTTATTGGCCTTCTCGCATTTCCTTTCTCAACTGTCTGATGGTTCTTTCAATTTCTGGGTCAAGCAGACGGATTTCAAAGCTTCTGGTTCGTCTCATGTAGTGTATGAGAACCTGAAAAACAAGAAAACAAAAATAATAAGTAAAAAGAAATTAGATACAAGTAACATACCAAACCCCAAAACTAATAGTGAAAGATAAATAAGCCCCCGACAATGGTGCCAAAACCTTGACCGGCGTAATCACACGCGTATAATGCAAGCCCATGTATCGTTCAAGTAGTATAACAAGTATCAATCCCACGAGGACTTAATACCTAAGCTATTAATTTATGAAGTCAAATTTTTACGAGTATCTAATGGAATGATTGTTTGATTAGATGGTGACTTTAAAATTAAAACAAGTAAATAAAATTGTGCGAAATTAAATTGATGAAAATTCAAGATTATTAAACTATCCAGGGTTGTGAATCTTTCCAATATCTTTTAAACATGAAGTGGTTATTTCCTGTTTGTGTAATATATTGCTTTACTAACCTGGAACAATAAATTATGCAAAAGCCTCTATCGATGGTCAGATGTAAATACCCAGTGTAACCCAATTAATCATATGTCTATGTCAACCAAGTTACCTGAATTCATTAAGATTAAGTTCCAATTGTGGCTACCCCCGCCCGACAAGTATATGTCTATCCTGTAAGGAAATCTATTAAAGGGTTGTCTATCCTCAAGGAAGATCGTGGACTATTAAGTCCAAGGCTGAAACCTAAAATTCCTTCGTCAAGTTTATTTTAAGTTTACCAGATCAATCTTATTAATGGCCAGTTAACAAGAAGCATTAAGATTAAGACTTAATAAATAAACTTTTATATTACCCAAACTATAAAATAACCCCTTATAAACCGGTGATATTGGAATTCATCACAACCCTATATAACAGACTTAGTTACGACACATATCTAAGGCTAATAAATGCTTAAATAAATTAAAAGACATAAAGTAAATGTTGGAAATCAAAAAAAGTAAATGCTGGAAGTAAATGCTAGATATTCAAAAATGTAAAAGTACAATAAAAGAAAATACTGGGGTAAGAGGATCCACTTTTATTACTACTATTTTAGATATCTCCCTTATTATAATATATTAACTTTATGTGATATTACCAACCGACTATATAGGTAGTATCCTGATTAAATCAAATTTATAATAAATTCCAACTGACCATACAGGCGGTATCCAGTTTAGTTAGGTAAAAAAAAAAATTTATAATTAAGTTCAACCGACCATAAATATGGTATCCTCATTAAGTCATGTTTTAAATAGTTTATATATTATAATTAAGGGAGATTAATCTAAATATTAGTAATAAAAGCTTTACATTTCACCCCAGCAGGGGGGAGTTACCTCCTCATTTCTAAAAAGTAAAAACTGAAAAGTAAAGAAATGAAAGTACTATTGCGTAAAAGTAAATGAAATTAAATGCTAAAAGTAAAGACTGAAAAGTAAATAAAAGAAAGTACTAATGCGAAAATTAAATACTGAAAGCTATAAATAAACAAACAAGATACAGTCTTCTTAGTATTCTTAGGGAATTCCTTAGAAGAAAGTATGAAATGAATTCTAAAATTCGGCCTCAATTTATAGGCAAACTTTTGCCACATGCATCGCGACGCGTGGAACATTGTGTGTTGTGACGCGCCGTTGATGATGGACATGTTACACGGAACTTCCGGAGATGAGGACACGTGGCGGGGTTAGCGTCGATAGCTCAATATTTGTGTCGGTGTCGTGACGCAGAAATTTGTTTTGCTTCACGAAGCTGACATCAGCATTGACACGTGTTGATGATGATTGTCGGCAGCATGTGATGGTGACATATGGCACGATGCACATTAGCAGACTTGTTGTGATATTGACACGTGGCAGGCGTATGTTAGCAAGGCGCATGATAGCAAAACTTCTCTGATTGGTTCATGTGTTTGGCGCATGTTAGAAATCTTCGGCGAACGTTAGCAGACGTCACATTTAGCATTGCGTATTTTAGCAAACGATGCATTTTAGTAGAAAATTTACATTTTTGCCCTTTTTGTCTGTTTTTCACTGTTTTGGCCCCGAATTACCTCCAGAGAGTCCTGATATTTTATTTATCTACAAAATACCACAAAACAAATCAAAATATTCACATAAATCAAGAAACTATACAAAATATTAAGCCAAATGAGTGGGAAATAATGATATATTTACCACTCATCAATATATTTCTTAATATCTTAAGGTTCAATCTTTATCAACCATCATGTGGTCTTCATTTATTTTTTGTTCTTAAGTTACATTATCTATGTTAGTATTTGTACTAAACCTCCTTATTATTTCCCGCGTCCTTCTATATTATCTATTCCCATAACTTTTCTCTTGGCTCTAAGTTATGTTACCAAAACTAGTAATGATTCATTATTTTTGGCTATTTCTAAATCTATGCTCTTGTTATAGGCTACGACTATAACACTTAATCTGAATGTCCATACTAATACTCTTGCTTACTTCCGAATATCTTCATTCTCATGGGTCTATTCTCTTTAAAATTACAAGGATTTCCATTGGCATTGGTCCGATTTGTGGATTTTGACTGGTACTGCAAACTTGCCTATCTAGGGTCATGTCAGGTTCTTTCTTTCTAGCCTTTAAAAGCCGCTTTGGTCTCTTTGTGGGTGAGCTATTTCTCAATGTTCACTACTTATGTCTCAAAATATATCACTATGGGCACTGAGTTTTCTTACGGTTATCTCTATCTAGGTTGGGAAAGGCTAAAACATGCATTTTACTTTTCGACGGACATCGATGTCCTTGTTCTGGTATTATGTGTCCTGGTGGAGTCTATTACTCATGTAAGATAGGTATGAGATATGCTCCGTCAGGACAACATCCTTATTCAGTATTACTGCGAGGTTCGAAATCTGGGTTGTTTAGGGCCTTATCTACATTAGGTTCATTGGTTAAGGTAACTAATCTTTTTCCTTTATGACGTTCATTCACTATATCTCTTATGAGTCTGGGTTTGGGTGTCTAGAATCCCTACATCCTTTGTGGCACCTTGTGCATATTGGAAACTCTTGACAAGTCTTGATTTTTTGATTTTTTGATTTTATTTTATCTTATTAACTATCTTTTACTATTTGGGGAACTTGCTATCTATGCAAGGTACTCTAGGGCTATTGGATCAGCTTGGAAGAATTTTCTAAGGAAGAATGGAATATTGCTTGGAGGAAAGAAACCTTACTTAGGTCTACTTAATATTTTACTCTTGCTCAGACTTACTGTATTCTCTTTTACTACTAAAAGTTCTATGTGTTTTCTTTATCATTTATTTATGTATCTATACCTCTTACTACCTCTGATTGCTTGGACCTCTATATATCATTCCTTAATTTTCGTATAGCTTTCTTTTCCCACTCCTTAGTATGAATATTCTCATAACCTTCCTATCTATTCTTATAACTTGTCTTAAATTCCTGTTAGAACAAGGATTACAATAAATTTATTAGGAGCAAAATTCAGATAGCTTCAAGAATGCTTACTAATCTTTCTATAGGACTTGAGGACATACTAAAAGATCAGATAATGGAGAGGTAATGCCTCGCATATGAGTACCCCGGGCATACTACGTATAAAACACCCCAGTACTCTGCCGAATTCAATCACTGACTCCCTAGACCATGCTCTGATACCATCTTTGTAACATCACCCTTCCGGAGATGCTACCGACAGAGAATAGGCCGTGATATCCCCTTGTGCTTCAAACTCACTGACTATGTACATCACTACTAACTCATCTCAAATATAGACTCTTGCATATGGACCTTTTCCAAATTCAATAACATACCATGCACCTCTAATACTCATAACTATGAACACAAAACAAGTTATATCTCTCTCAAAGATACTTTAATTTACCACACACACACACACACAAAATCTCAACTATACAAAATATATGATACATGACTTTTCTTAAATTGTCACTGTACGACATCTCTAACTCGACCTGAAGGACTTAACACCCTAGTGACTTCCATCAGTATCCATCCTCTCGAGCTCGTCCTCTGAGTAACCTGTAAAATAAGAAACTGGGTGGGGGGTTTGATCATTTCAACGATCTAGTGAGTGGAAAGTTTAAAATGAAAACTTATTCTTTCTGAAATATTCGTGGTTCTAAAAATCGTAAATCCTCCCAAGAAAAAATCTTTGCTTAAATCTCTTTCTTATCTGAAAACACAACTCTTTCTTCAAAACTATTCTGGAAAATTTATTTTGAAAACTCTTTCATAAGACTTATCTTTTCCGAAAATTCTATTTCTGGAAATCCATTTTTGAAAATATGTTTCTGAGAAATCTGTATCTGAAAAATCTGTATCTGAATATCGGGCGCATGGGGGCATTACGTCTCACCGTCCCCCGATACGCATAATCTGGTGGTCTTGGGGCGTTACGTCTCGCCATCCCTGAAGCTAGGGAACTAGAGCTGAGGTGCGGATCTATGCTACCCTATTGACTCTAAATCTGGGATCTAAGGGCATCTGTCATCCTTAGTCCCGAACTCTGTGTGCACATGATATATGTGTCCGTTAATTATATTTTTGTACCAAGTTACAATTGAGGTGGGGTTTTTCCCCCATGCCTTGTGAAATCATAAAATTCAAGCTTTGAAAACCATATCTTTCAAAAAACATATCTCAAAACGTTTTCATTCAAAACACATTTGAATGTAATCTTGACTAAAGCCTTATGTGTTCAAAAGTAAGTATTGATTCAAAAACATATAAGTAAACACAGTTTGAGATAAGCCTCCACTCACTGATTAATCTCTATAGCCCTTGATTCCTGGATGAGACAGTGGAGTCTCCAGCAAAAAATGAATTTGTCATGTATTCGAGTTTGGTTAGCATATTTACAATATGAAGTTAATTATGATCGTGGATGTAGTGGATGCTTATACATGTCATATACGGAACTCTTAGGGTGCTCTATAACTTCCTATGATGATTATGAAATGGGAAGGGATTGTTTCTATCTCGCGTCGCGATGCCAGGTCTGGTGCATCGTGACGCCCATGCAAACAGAGCCACACAGAGTGCATGTTTTATTTCGCGTCGTGACACTAGACACTACGTGTCGCGATGCCCTCTTAATTGAACCTGAGGCAGAGCCTCTGCTTGTTACGCATCACGACGTCAAATACTAGACATCGCGTCACTCACCCAATCATGACTGAGGTAGTGAGCCACTGATTCTTACGCGTCGCGATGCTAGGTGTTGGATGTCGCGACGGTAAGCCAATTTCCATGGCCTAGCAAAACTCTACAATGTCCAACTTTCCAAAATGCATTCCAAACACTTATACACTACAACCATTACACAAGCCACTCTATTAAGCTTCAACTTCATTCATTCTATACTAATATACCATCATTAAAGCAACCATTTAATCTCAAAAATATTAATTTACATTTATTATCTAGAATTCCATAGTCTTGGGCATTCCTTTATAAAATCAATTTATTTGTTCATCAATCACCTTAATGAAATCATTAATATGCTAACATCACTAACATACACATTGTTTTATCAAAACTCTGAAATTCAAGTTTTGGGTCAAAATTTCCTTATCTCATTTCACTTGATTTTCTTCACAATTCAAGTCTTCTAGGCTTGATATCTTTCTTCCTAGCTTGTAGCGTGTTGGTTAGCATTTACTTACTTTGATTTTAAAGTGTGAAATGGCTTCCCATATTTCTTCCATTCCTTTCTTCCTAATCTTTTTCTCTCACGATTTATTCTCATTCTCAAAATGTTAGGGATGCTTGAATAATGTCCCCTTTTCATACTAGGGACTAATTGTAAATGATTAAATGAAGAAAAATTTAGAAACTTTGAGAAACATTGAGAATTCTCGGGGTACTATTCATCTAAATTTTTGAGCTACTTGTTTGTCTCATTTATGGTTCAATTTTCGAAAAATGTCCAAGGAGGAAGTTGTAGGTCTTGGTCTTAAATTTTTGATGATATAAATTTTATAATAATCGGAGATCGTATGAAAAGGTTATGATCCAAATACCACGGGCTATCTGGATTTAATCTTGAATGAATTCCGTATCAGAACTGCGAGGAATTTGTCGAGTGTCCAAAAAGTCATTTCATGAAAGTATACATGTTCGAACATGATTTATATCATGTATCATGCGTCCCATAACGTAATAGTCGTCAAGATTACCGAGGAGTTACATGTAGTTGGCTTGGAATGACCTTTAAAAATTGGATAGTTACTAGATTACTTGCTGGAAGAAGAAAACTCCAAGGAACTCATGGGATTTTTCTCACTGGGATGGTGAGTTTTTATTAAATGTTTTCGAATAGCCTCTAAATGCTCTCTCTAAGACCCTATTTGTGAAGAATTTGCTTTTTTATTTCTGGTTCCCGAACTGGGAATGAAAAAAGAAAAGGAAATCAAATCACCTCTCTGATTCCAGTGATTACCAATTTGTATTATCAACGACAGCTCAATCTATATTTGATCGTATATTTTTTTGAAAATATTATTTGGTCAGACATTAATCGGATCTCGTGATTTTAATAATTGAAAATATGCACACTCGCTGATAGTTTGATCTATGTCCGATCAAATATTTATTTTATTAATAATATTCAGCCGCACATTAATCAGATCACATGATTTTAGTAATTGAAAACTTGTACACTCATTGACAGTTGATTTATGTCCGGCAAGATTTAGTAGTTCAAATATATGTCCGGCTAGACATATAACACCCTGGTCAGACCGGTAATACTCGGTAGAGTGAATCATCATGCATAACACCTTATAATTCATAAAACAAATAAAAAATAGGTTTCACACCTTAGAAATCCCGTTCGGAGGTCCCAGACAAATTTTCAGTTTCAGTCTTCCATTTTAGCTTAATCGAGTCAACAGACTTCTTTTCATATTTTGGCTATAACTTTATCATACGATCTATAATTTATGTGAATTTTATATATTCGGAAAGCTTAGATCGAGACCTACAACTTTAATGTTTGATATGTTTCCAAATTTGGAGCTCAACCTAATCAAAAATACGAGTTTAATAAACTGCAATGTAGCATTCTGGGAATCATCCAGAAAATTCATCATGTGACTCACAAATTTTTTTTATTTTATTCAAAAATCAGCCCTGCATATATTTAAAGCAACTTTCTTAGCCACTATTCATCTCTTTCACAAAGAAAAAGAGCAGCCTTGTTTTTTTCTCTTCAAGCTTCACGATCTCCCCCATCTTCTTCTCTCTTATACCATTTCTTTAGCATTCTTGAAGGAAATCATCACTATCCTCAAGGCTACCACCTTGGTAAGTCTCTCACTTCTTTTTCTAGTTTAATTGGAAATATTTCAAGATTTTAATTTTCCCCTAAATTTCAAAAATTAGGGATTTGAGTAGTTAAAGTATGATTTTTTTAAAGCTTTGGATTTAAATGTTTAATCATGAATTTGTAAGCTTGCTAGCATGCATTTGAGCTTTATGTGATGGACTTAGAATATTAAATTTTTTTTCTACCTTTGGCAGAAGATCAGGAGCTGGTTTCTTATGTTTGTGATGTGTGATGCTTGTGTTTGTAAGTAATAATGATGGTAGAGGTGTAGAGAAGGAAAATAAGGCTTAATGTGGTGATGGGAAAATTTTTAGAACCTTAATAGAGAGCTAGCCGAGAATCATTTTGGGAGTGGGAGGAGGGGTGAGATTCAGACAAGCTAGGAAGAAATGGAAGGCTATTTTGAATGTAATATGATGTCTTGAATCATGTTGTTGTGCAATGGTGATGTAAAATGGGGGTATGGTTAGCTAGGATTGTAAGAATGATAGAATTTAGGCATGTCATACATCACGTGTTCGATGTAATGCCAAGCTCGGGTTAAATTAAGAAATTAAGCATATTTAATATTTAATAATTATGTTTATAATAGTTAAAATTCTATTGAGGGACGACGAGATAAGGAAGTTAGATAGCAAAGTTAATTTTTGTCTTGTTTCGAACATGTTGTGTTTGGTCACTTAAACCTCGCGTTTTATATGTCTGATTGAAGAAATGTAAAATTTTGGGTAAATGAGACACATAAAGGAGTAATATATCCAAAAAACAGAATTTTTAGACTTAAAATAAGGCCAAATCGAATTTTTGAAGTTGGGCGAGCTGCTGCCACTACACCCAGTTTTCAAGTTGAACAAGCCTTGAAATTCGATTGATAACTTGAGTTTCTGAAATCAAAATTGAGATATGTAAAAATCGACATAAATTAGACACATTAAGGACCATTATATTAAATTTTAGCCCCTGATTCATTCCCAATTAGTTACAATGAAATTTCAAAATTAGGCGTCCAATAGTTCATTCTTAGCAACTAGTAGAATCTAAGTTTCCACTATGGTACTAGCATAACTCCAAATCTAAGCCCTTAAAATTCATAGATACCATAGATATCTCCAATATTCAACAAGATTATGTGTCCATGCATTGTATATTCTTTTATGCCATTACAGATGTTCCGAGTTATAGAAATTAACGATTGTATGGACTTTATATCGAGTCAGGATAGTAGAAGGTCACCTACATCGTGAACCGCTCTCGATTTACCATAGCACTACGAGTGGATATTTTATTTTTATAATATTTTATTGATTTTATAAAGTTAAATGAATTTATTTATGTTCAAGTTATACTTTGAGATGAGACCATGTTGTCAAAATATTTTGATAAGTTAAAAATATTCTTGGACCAGTTGAGAAATGTTATTATGTTTTTGATATTTTGAGATGAGTTCTTTTATGATTTTCTTTATAGATTAGGGGAAAACCCAAACTCAGAGACTTTCAGAATTGACGGATTATGAAATTGAGGGATAAAGCAGACATGTGCAAATGTAGTTTCAAGACTAGGGGCATGGTACTATATGACGCCCCTAGATCATAGTTTTAGGGCCAGGATGACAACATTGATTAGCAGTTATGTCTCTAGTTCAGTGACTTGGGACGGCGATACGTAACGCCCCACGAAACTAGTTAGACGTGGGGGGACGACGATACGTAACGCCCCATATGTTAGTTGTTTTTTAGATGAGATTTTCAGAAACAACAGTTTTATGGAAGAGTTTTAGAAAGAATTATTTTTACGAGAGATCTCAGAGTTTTATAGAAAGAAAGAAGTTTCCATAAATGTTTTCCAGGAAGAGATTTGTTTTCAGATGAAAAGAGTTTTCAAAAAAGACTAGTTTTCTAATAAAATGATATGATTTTGATTGCATAAAATAAATTTTTCGTAAAGCATTTTAGTTATTATTTTAAAATATCCACTTACTAGGTTGTTCAAACGATCTAAACCCCCACTCTTCATTGTTTTCTATTTTTTAGGTCTACTCAGAGGATGAGCTTAAGAGGATGGATAATGATAGATGTCACTAGGGTTATTGGGTCCACATGGTAGTCAAGTCTATGGATGAGTTAAAGTCAAGGTTGTAAGAGTTAAAGTATAAGTCACGTTTTAGTTACTTGAGAGTCATTACGTAACATTGTCAGAGTCAAAGTTACCAGAGTTTAATGTGGATAGCACAGAGTTTTAAGGAGCAATGGTTGTTTAATTAATTTAATTTGGGCATGTAGCCCTCCAGTGTAAGTGTGGGATTTGTGATTGTCAAATAACAATAAAAGCAGTAGAGTTCAGTTAGTTAGTCAATTTGTTAGAGGCTGAGGGTGATATGGCAACATGTAGACTGCTGGTAGCATCTCCGAGATGGGGATGTTACAAAGTTGGTATCAGAGCATGGTCTAGGGAGTTAGTTACTGCAGTGGGTAAAGGTGTTGGGGTCTTGTATATGTAGTATGTATGGGGTACTTGTATGCGAGGTACTACCTCTCTAGTATCCAATCCTCGAGTACTTCCTCAAGTCTTATAGAAAGGTTAGTAAACTTTTCAAGAATCATTTGAATATCCCTCCAATAATCTGAAACTAGAATTCTTTTTATAGCATAATCCTTTATAACCATTCGAATATGCCACCTGAAGTTTAGACATGATAAATGATAAGAACAACTAATGAAGTTTTCGAGTGTTCGGGTTGGTGCTCAGAGCGCCAATTTTCTTATGTATTTCCCTGTAAATACTTATGTAACATTTTATTAAGAATATAATAAATAGTTTATATTTTATAACATCTCTTTATATATGATAAAGACGTAATTGACCTTAGAATGATTAGTTATGATTATGTTGTAAAAGCGTCGCAACTGACATTAAGTTTTATAATGACGTTATCATTCTTAGATAGTTCCCGGTCAAGGTTTACACTACTTGGTCAGTAAAGTAAACCTGTTGAGACTGGTACATGTCGTATACTGGAATCTTGGATTCCAATGGTTTCTCAATGAATCATGACTCTTGGAGACTCGTATAGATGTGTAGTTATTTATAGCGAATAAACAATGAATGACTCACCGAAGATTCTTAATATATGCTACACCAATGTCAATAAGAATCTTCCCAGGTTGAGTAGCATAATGATTCTTTGAATTGAGATACCATTGTTGATAAATGAGATATACTCCACACTTTGATGACAGTAACGTCACCGACCAATTTAGGTCAGACCTCCGCCTATCCGTTGGGTGTGGACTGATCCTCAGGATATCCTGTGTGTGTTAAGAAAGAATTCGTAAGCTCTGTGTACAGAGCATAGGTATTCAATATGGAATTAGCAATCTATTAAATTCATGGGCCTGTGGTACATTGTAGAAGCGAGTTCTAAGTGTTATTAAGAGATTGCTAAAAGAAACGTTGACGTGATTATATCTAATCAGATTTTACATTTATGTCTATATCTCTGAAATAATCCGGATACCTGTGACGGATGGATTATACGTATGTAATGACCTCGACATGTATGGTTCAATGAGTTTATCCGTGTTCGTCCTAATTTACAGGGTAGGTAGATTATGGACAGGAAATTAGATTTCGTGACGGATATGCCTGAACCTAGAGAGTCTCAGTAATGAAATATACTCTTAGAGCACTAGGGCAACTTTTATGAATAATATTGATTATTTATAAATCGTTTAATGGTTAAACAAAAGATATATTCATATGGACCTAATAGTCATTTATTAATTAATGTGTATTTGTATTTAATGTAAGATTTTATTAAATACACATTAATTAAATTTCAAATTTTGATATTTGACATATATCATTATGGAAGTTTTCTCTAATTTTTTAGTTTGTAATAAAATGCTTGGAAGCTTGAATGAAAGATGTTATGCATGTATGTTTACAAAGTAAGCATATAAATGGTTGTTAAGCTTTCTTTTGATCATTTGATGGTCTTGCTGCAATTCTAGAGTTGTTAGGCCACTCATTATTGACCTAGAATTGTTCTTGAGTTGTTTCAAAGTGGTGAGACTTGTTTGGTGCTGTAGAGATTAGATTAAAGTATTGATTTATGTTAATTTTGGTTAATTCGTTAATTGGACTAATTTAAGAAATTAGGGTTCTTAACCTAATCCAAATTTTGGGCTTTTCATACATGTGTTGTATAATTATATATATATGATGTACATTTAACTTGGTGTTAATTGGATATCATCAATGTTGTTTTGAACAAATTTGGACCAAAATGCTAAATCTGGAAATTGTTGGGACCTCTCGGCAATTGCAAGAAAAAATGGGTTTTGAGTGGTAATTTGTATATTGATGTATATGATAATTAGAAATCCTTTTGGTAGTGATTTGAAATCACTTAAATTTGTATTTGAAAAATTAGGACTAAAATGAACAAAATGTAAAGTTTTGGGGTCTTTTGGCTATTTACGAAAAAATATGATTTTTGGGTAAAAATTATTTTTTGTAAAGTATTGATTAATTAGAATAACTATGTTTATTTTAATTACCCAAGAAAATTAAAAGATATCGGAAAATTTTGATTTTCCACGTTCCGATGCGTTTCTCGGATTTGACCAATAAAAACCCCAATAAAATGGTATCTGAGAGAGTTTGATTCTGAACACTTGATATGATTATGCCTTTAAATTTAATGTTTAATCTAATTTTTACTTTATGCATGCATGTGTTTAGTTAATTTGATTAAATAAAATAAATAGCATCTTTTGCGTCAAATAGTTCATTTTTAGCAACTAGTAAATTCTAAGTTTCCACTACGGTACTAGCATAACTCCAAATCTAAGCCCTTAAAATTCATAGATACCATAGATATCTTCAATATTCGACAAGATTATGTGTCGATGCATTGTATATTCTTTTATGCCATTGAATATGTTCCGAGTTATAGAAACTAACGATTGTATGGACTTTAGATCGATGGCAAGATACTAGAAAGTTGCCCAAACCGTGAACCGCTCTCAATTTTCCATAGCACTGTGAGTGGATCTTTTATTTTCATAATATTTTATTTATTTTATAAAGTTCAATGAATTTATTTATGTTTAAGTTATACTTTGAGATGAGACCATGTTGTCAAAATATTTTGATGAGTGAAAAAAAATTTTGGACCAGTCGAGAAATGTTATTATGCTTTTGATATTTTGAGATGAGTTCTTTTATGATTTTCTTTATAGATTAGGGGAAAACCCAAACTCAGAGACTTTCGGAATTGACGAATTATGGAATTGAGCGATAAAGTAGACATGTGCACATGTAGTTTCAGGACTATGGACATGATACTATTTAAAGCCCCTAGATCCTAGTTTCAGGGCCAGGATGATAGCACTGATTAGCGCGTATATCTCTAGTTCAGTGACTTGAGGGACATTGATATGTAACACCCCAAGGCACTAGTTAGACTTGTAGGAGGGACGTGTTGGAAAATACTAAGCATCCCAAGATCATTTCAAGCATTGAAAATAATTGCGAATACAACGAGGGAGTTGCGTAATACTCACATCGATCGGTTGAGCGACGCGCGAGGCAGCAAAAATTGATTTATGGCCTCCAACAGCTCACGGCAGTGGCTGATCTGTAGTCCTCTATTTTCGGCCATTGTTGCTCCTTGAACAAGCTCCAAGCTTTGTCAAACGATTTTACCGCATGTCTCTCGTAGTGCAAGCTCTTGATGATTTTACCGCAAAATCATCGCACTTGTGTTTCCCTTGCTCATGGTTTCTGGGCAGAAACCAGCGAAGAACAGCCCCTTGGGCGTGTAAAATGAGAGAAGAGAGGATGAGAGAAAGTTGTGTGAGTTGTTAGAAGAAAAGTGTATCTAATACACTTATTTTGAAAGTCAAAAAATCATTAATAAAATAATGATAAATGTCTTTCAAATCCATCAAATGCTTTCCATCAACTCACATCAATCCATCAATCATGAATAGTGACTGACGTCAATCACTCAAAGTGAAAGACATCTATCACTTGATTGACGAATGACGTGACGCTAGATGCGACTAGCGATTTGACGCTTGATTTGACTTGCATGCCGCACTCGAATTCGAAATGCGAATGCGCTCGCAAACAATCCCGGGCTCGGGTTCTCTAATTCCAAATTAACGAATTTTTCGTTGCGTCAAAATTAAATGATTACGCCTAGCGAAATCACTATTCACATCGCTAACGAATTAATTCTAAATTAATTCGTTCGCTCGAATTAAAATCTAATTTTAATTTAATATATCAAATATATTAATTTATCGATTAATTCCAAATTAATCGTTATCTCTCTTTAATTGATATTTTATCCCAGATAAAATATCTCCACAATTAATCCCAGATTAATTTTCTCTCTCTTCAAATTAATCTCAGATTAATATATAGTGCGAGTTATACGTCATCGGTGAATCTTTGGGAAGCGACCCATGAGATCCCCAGATATGTTGGCAGTAAATTCGGTCGTCGGACTATCCGAACACGTAAGTACCAAGTACTACGTTTTACCGATTTACAAGACAAGGTTGGCTTCTAGCAAAGCGCCATGCCTACCCAATTCTCCAGAAATATCTTTACAGGAATAAAGGATCTATATCAGGCGTAGTATACGTAGTATTGCGTATTTCAATCCAGTATAGGATGATCACATGCAAGGCCTGGGGCTGGTACAGTGTCTGCCCCGTACGAAGCACATATCAGATTATGAGCAACTAGTCTCTTTAATATCGGATAATCATGGCCAAGTCAGATTATCCTGATGGTTGCAACCTTTTTAGAGAACCAGTTCTGTATCCCTACGCGATCATCATCTCTATATGACTAGAGTGACACTTCCATCTTGACATCACACCCAACACACTACGATTCTCGATATACCCAGAAGAGGCGTACACAGAAACCGGTTAAAGCCCTGGACGATCAAAACCAAAGTATATTGATTGTCGTAAGTATTAGCGGTGCAAGTCTCAAGTTAAGACCAAATACACCTACCCTGATTTCGAACATCCATAGACACATAGTCATACTACCAATGGAATTCCGAGGGGGTCTATCCATAGCGAAGCTGTTTCCCGTACCATCAGTAAAACACAACCTCCTATTACACTTGCATGAGTATCCTATAACCAAATATATGAGAACTATGTCGTTATGCCCTCACAACGTGAACAAGTGTAATACTAGTCTTTTACGTATTTATCGATGTCCAATCTCGATAATACTCTGAATAGGGATATTTAATGATTTATCCTTCGTGGACTGATGCTGTCTCATATCATTCTCAATCCAAGAACAAATCATAGGGACCTCCTATCATTTATACATCTAGGTGATCTAATCACAAATGATAAGAGTGCAATCTTCTTTGTCACATAGTTAATTTGTACAACAACACCATGATCTGTACAAATAGTGACGTTATGGGTCATAATTTTCCAACAGGACGACGATACGTAACACCTCATTTGTTAGTTGTTTTTCCACTGAGATTTTCATAAACAACAGTTTTATGAAAGAGTTTTAGAAATAATTATTTTTACGAGAGATCTCATATTTTTACTGAGAGAAAGAAGTTTCCATAAATGTTTTGCAGAAAGATTTGTTTCCAGACAAAAAGAGTTTTAAAAAAAAATTAGTTTTCTTATAAAAAGAGATGATTTCGATTGCATAAAATAAATTTTTCCTACACCATTTTAGTTTTTGTTTAAAACTGTCCACTCACTAGGTCGTTCAAACGATCTAACCCCCCATTCTCCAGTGTTTTCTGTTTTGCAGGTCTACTCAGAGGACGAGCTTGAGATGAATGATACTGATGGCATTCATTAGGGTTATTGGGTCCACATGGCAGTCAAGTGTATGGATTAGTTAAAGTCAAGGTTGTAAGAGTTAATTTACTAGTCATGTGTTAGTTGCTTCAGATTCATTACGTAACGTTGTCAAAGTCAAAGTCACTAGAGTTTAATATGGTTAGCACAGAGTTGTAAGAGCAATGGTTGTTTAATTAATTTAAGATGGGCATATAGCTCACCAGTGTAAGTGTGTGATTTGTGATTGTCAAATAACAAGAAAAGCAGTAGAGTTCAGTTAATCAGTCAGTTAGTTAGAGGCTAAGGGTGATAGGACAACCTGTCGCCTACCGGTAGCATCTCCGAGTGGGGGATGTTACAAAATTGGTATCAGAGCATGGTATAGGGAGTCAGTTACTATAGTGGGTAGAGGTGTTGGGGTCTTGTATATGTGCATATCTTGGGTAGTTGTATGCGAAGCACTACCGCTTCAGTATCCGATCCTCGAGTACGTCCTCAAGTCTTATAGAAAGGTTAGTAAACTTTTCAAGAATCATTTGAATATCCCTCCAATAATCTGAGACTAGAATTCTTATTATAAAATCATCCTTTATAACCATTCGAATATGCCACCCGAAGTTCAGACATGATAAGTGATAAGAACAACTAATGAAGTTTTCGAGTGTTATGGTTGGTGCTCAGAGCGTCAATTTTCTTATGTATTTCTCTATAAATACTTATGTACCATTTATTATTAATATAATAATTTTTTTTTTATTATATAACATCTCTTTATATATGATAAAGACGTAATTGACCTTAGAATTTTTATTATATAGCGTCAATTTTCTTGCGTCGCAACTGACATTGAGTTGTATCATGACGTTATCATTCTTAGATAGTTCATGGTCAAGGTTTACACAATTGGTCAGTAAAGTATACACGTTGAGACGGGTACATGTTGTACACTGGAATCTTGTATTCCAATGGTTTCTCAATAAACCATGAGTCTTAGAGACTCGTATAGACGTGTAGGTCTTTATAGCGGATAAACAATGAACGACTCACCGAAGATTCTTAATAGATGCTACACTAACCTCAATAAGAATCTTCTCGGGGTTAGTAGCATAGTGATTCTTTGACTTGAGATACCACTGTGGATATATGAGATATCTTCCACAATTTGATGGCAATTACCTCACCGAACTATTTAGATCAGACCTCCGCCTGTCTGTTAGGTATGGACTGATCCTCAGGATATCATGTCTGTGTCAAGAAAGAATCCATAAGCTTGTTGTACCAAGTATATGTATTCAATATAGAATTAACAATCTGGTAAATCCATGGGCCCGTGGTACACCGTAGAAATGAGTTCTACGTGTTATTAAGAGATTGCTAAAAGAAACGTCGACTTGATTATGTCTATAGAGATTTGACATTTATATCTATATCTCTAGAATAATACGGATACCGGTGACAGAGGGATTATACGTATGCAATGACCTCGACCTGTATGGTTTAGTGCGTTTATCTATGTTCCTCATAATTTACGGGTGGGTAGATTATGGACATGAAATTAGATTTTGTGATAGATATGCCTAAACCTAGAGAGTCTCACTAATGAAATATACTCGTAGATCACTAGGGAAACTTTTATAAATAATATTGATTATTTATTAATCGTTTAATGGTTAACGAAAGATACATGTATAAGTACCTAATGGTCATTTCCTAATTAATATGTATTTGTATTTAATTTATGATTGTATTAAAAACACATTAATTAAATATAAATTTGTGATATTTGACATATATCATTTTGGAAGTTTTCTCGACTCTTTTAGTTTGTAATAAAATGCTTGGAAGCTTGAATGAAAGATGTTATGCATGTATGTTTACAAAGTAACCTTATAAATGGTTATTAAGCTTTCTTTTGATCATTTGATGGTCTTGTTGCCATTCTAGAGTTGTTAGGCCACTCATTTATGAACTATAATTGTTCTTGAGTTGTTTTAAAGTGGTGAGACTTGTTTGGTGTTGTAGAGATTAGATTAAAGTATTAATTTGTGATAAATTGGTTAATTTATTAATTGGACTAATTTAAGAAATTAGGGTTTTAACCTAATCCAAATTTGGGGCTTTTCTTATATGTGTTGTATAATGATGTATATATGATGTACATTTAATTTGGTGTTGATTGGATATCATCTAATGTTGTTTTGAATAAATTTGGACAAAATGCAAAATCTGGAAAATGTTGGGACCTCTCGACAATTGCAAGAAAAATTGGGTTTTGAGTGGCAAGTTGTATTTTGATGTATATAATTTGTAGAAATAATTTTGGTTGTGATTGAAATCACTTAAATTTATATTTGACAAATTAGGATTAAAATGAACAAAATGCAATGTTTTGGGATCTCTCGGCTATTTAGGAAATAATTTGATTTTGCGTAAAAATTATATTTTGTTGAGTATTGAGTAATTAGAATAACTTTGTTTATTTTAATTACCTAAGAAAAATAAAAGATATGTAGAAAATTTTGATTTTCCATTTTCTACTGATCTGCCCGGATTTGCCCCCTAAAAACCCCAACAAAATGGTATTAGAGAGAGTCTGATTTTGAACTCTTGATATGATTATTCCTTTAAATTTACTGCTTAATCTAATCTTTACTTTATGCATGCATGTGTTTATTTAATTTGATTAAATAAAGTAAATAGCATTTTTTTTATGGAAAATCCCTATTTGTAAATAAGGTTTTATATTTAATATGTATTTGATGCATGTTACTTGGTCCGTCTTGTCTATACTACTTACGGATAAATAATCTATAACTATATTCGAGAATGTGCCAAAGCTGTGACGATCTAGCTGGTAGGAATTTATCTGTACCAGATATATTTTTGATATTAGGTAAATTCAAGCGAAAGTGGAATCCTGAAAGTGCCAAAGTTGTCACAACGAGAAACGATCAGGACCGAAACCCAAGAGTCACTGATGAGTGATTGACTGGTGAGTGATTGATAATGAGTTGTCTAGCTAATGAATATACGTAACCGAGAATGTGCCAAAGCTGTGAGCTGAAATATATTCATGTGGTCCACTTTTCACTATTGTATTTAATTTGATTATTGTTTTCTATGTATTCTGTTTGAGGATTATAGTTTTGCATGAAATAGTGGGAGAGGAATTTTTAGATTAAAAATCCATGATATATTTAATGCTTATGATATTATATAAAACTGTTTTATCTGGTAACCGTTTATTCTCTATCTATTTGATAGATCTGCGATGGCAGCACCTTCGAACAATGGAAAGATAATGATTTAAGGGTTAAATCATTCATTCGAATTTCTCTGTCTTCTGAACTGAAGAGGCAATATTTTGGGATGCATGATGCTTATAGCATGATGACACAACTCAGAGAATCGTTCATGAACCAAGAACAGGTCATGGTTCATAGAGTTGCATTGTAACTGTTCCATTATAAACTTGATGAGGGACATGGTGTGAGTACAAATGTGCTTCATTTGATTAAATTGATCGATCAATTAAGGTTCAATGATTTCCCTCTCAATGATACTCTGGGACGAAGTGTCATACTTGGTTTGCTCCCGCCGTCGTATCGTTAGTTTGTCATTACTTCAACATTAACGAGATTTACTGCAGTTACCGTGAGTTTCATAGATGCTTTTCAAAATGTAGGAGGATTTGAAGAAGGGAGTGCCGACTCGCCTTGCGAAATCTACTTCACTTTCGGCTTATTCCCACTCTTCGTAGAAGGGGAAGAAGACGAAGGGAAAAAGAAGAAAGGTTTCAATATTTCTCCACAGGCTAAGGTAGCGCAAGAGAGTTTCTGAAGATAAATACCATCACTTCCAGTAGGTCGGGCACTAGAAGAGGAACTGTATTGACTGCCATGACCGAATAAGGAAGGAAAGAGCATCGACATCATGTACTTTTGTTTTTCTTATTATTGATATCTCATTGGCTTGTGAATCTATTACATCTAGTTGGATTTTAGATTCTACTGGTCCTATTCATATTTCTAATTCGTTGCAGGTACTGAGAGAAAGTAGACGGCTGAAATCTGGGGAGATGCAGTTGCGATTCGGGAGTGGCGACTCTCTGGATGCGGTTGCAGTGGGCTTATGCGATATTCCCCTACCCAGTGGGAGACTTTTATTGAATGACTGCTTTTTTGTGCCAGAATATGTGGTGAATATTATGTCACTTTTTATATTAAATACTGAAGGATATAATGTAAATAGTAAGAAATGTTCTTTATATTTATATAATAGTAATAATATTCAGATCCTAGTTTTTCCAAATGAGCATGGTCATTAAAAATTGCATACCTTACGAGATATCGTTAATAAACAGAAATTATATGAAATAGATAATACTGAACTTTGGCATATGAGGTTAGGTCATATAGGCGTGAAATGCCTTATCTAGTTGGTTATGAATGGTTTGATTCCGGATCTCACCATCGAACCTTATACAACCTGTGAATCTTGTATTCGAGGTCAAATGACCAAGGACACATTTTCTGGTGTTGGACACCGAGCCACTGACTTATTAGAACTCGTACATTCGGATGTATGTGGTCCTATGAGTCAGATTGCACATAGTGGTTTTTCATACTTCATTACCTTTACCGATGATGTCTCTCGGTATGGTTATGTTTATCTTACGAAACATAAATTGGAAACCTTTGAAAAGTTTAAAGAATTTCGAAAGGAATTAGAAAAACAATCTGGACAATATTTTAAATGCCTTTGATCTAATCGAGGCGGTGAATATATGAGTAGAGAGTTCAATGATTATTGAAATGAGAATGGGATTCTCACTCAATATACTCCTCCTGGTACTCCACAATATAATAAAGTGTCAGAGATGAGAAATCAAACATTATTGGATATGGTCCGATATATGTTGAGTTTTACAAATTTGTCATATTTCTTATAGGGTTATGCTCTTTTATTTGTCGCACATCTTTTGAATAAAATTCATTCAAAAGCTGTTCCTATGACTCTGTATGAGATATGGATCGGTAGGAAACCAAATCTTTATTATATTAAAGTTTGGGGTTGTCCTGCATACGTCAGTGTGGCTCAGCAGAATAAGCTTTTACCCTGAGGGCAAAAGTTTATGTTTGTTGGATATCCTTCAAATAATAAAGGATATTTTTTCTATGATACCGAGCATCAAAATGTGTTCGTAGCTAGCTTAGGAAAATTTCTAGAGGTAGAAAATTTGTCTGAAAGAGGTAATCATAGACATGTTGAACTTTATGAAGTACAACCTGAGACCAACGAACCGACGGAGGAACCAAAGTTCAAATAGATGAACACTTTGTAGGTCACAAAGGGAATCTATACCTCCTGAACGCTTGTATTTGATACAAGAAAATATTCTCGATGTTCTCTTAGTGGAAGAGATGTTGGACAATTATGACCCATAGCGTCACTATTTGTATAGATCATGGTGTTGTTGTACAAATTAACTATGTGACAAAGGAGATTGCTCACTTATCATTTTTGATTAGATCACTAAGAAATATAAATGATAGGAGGTCCTTATGATTTGTTCCTGGATTGAGAATGATATGAGACAGTATCAGTCCATGAATGATAAATCATTAAATATCCCTAGTCAGAGTATTATCGAGATTGGACATCGATAAATGTGTAAAACACTAGTATTACACTTGTACGCGTTGTGAGGGCATAACGGCATAGTTCTCATATATTTGGGTATAGGATACTCATGCAAGTGTAATAAGAGGTTGTGTTTTACCGATGGTACGGGAAACAGCTTTGCTCTGGATAGACCCCCTCGGAATTCCATTGGTAGTATGACTATGTGTCTATGGAAGTCCGAAATCAGGGTAGGTGTATTTGGTCTTAACTTGAGACTTGCACTGCTAATACTTGCGACAATCAATATTCTTTGGTTTTGGTCGTCCAGGGCTTTAACGGGTTCTGTGTACGCCTCTGTTGGGTATATTGAGAATCGTAGTGTGTTGGGTGTGATGTCAAGACAGAAGTATCACTCCAGTCATATGGAGATGATGATCGCGCAGGGATATAAAACTGGTTCTCTAAAGGGTTGCAACCATCGGGATAATATGACTTGGTCGTGATTATCCGATAATAAAGAGACTAGTTTCTAGTAATCCGATATATGCTTTGTATGGGGCAGACACTGTACCAGCCCCAGGCCTTGCATATGATCATCCGATACTGGATCGACACACACAATACTACGTATACTACGCTTGATATAGATCGCTTATTCCTGTAAGCATGTTTCTAGAGAATTGGGTAGGCATGGCGCTTTGCTAGAAGCCAACCTTGTCTTGTAAATCGGTACAAACGTAGTACTAGGTACTTACGTGTTCGGATAGTCCGACGACCTGATTTACTGCCAACATATCCAGGGATCTCATGGGCCGCTTCCCGAAGATTCGCCGATGACGTATGACTTGCACTTTTATTAATCTGGGATTAATTAGTAGAGAGAGGAAATTAATCTGGGATTAATTGCGGAGATATTTTATCTAAGATAAAATATTAATTAAAGAGATATAACGATTAATTTGGAATTAATTGATAAAATAATATATTCGATATATTATACGAAATTGGATTTCGACGCGGAATTAAAATTAGATTTTAATTCGGGCGAACGAGTTAATTTAGTATTAATTCGTTAGCGACGTGAATAGTGATTTCGCTAGGCATAATCAATTAATTGCGTCACAATGGAAAATTCGTTAATTTTGAATTAGCGAACCCGAGCCTAGGATTGTTTGCGAGCGCATTCGCATTTCGAATTCAAGTGTGGCACGTAACTCAAATCAAGCGTCAAATCGCTAGTCGCATCTAGCGTCACATCATTCGTCAATCAAGTGATGGATGTCTTTCACTTTGAGTGATTGACACCAGTCACTATTCATTGATTGATGGAAGTTGATGTTGGTAGTTAGCAAGCATTTATGGCTTGACTTTTCAAAGAGAAAAATTGGTATATGGTAAATGGATTTTAGAAATCAATTAATCTAATACACTTTTTATCTCTCTCTATTGTTTTCACGGTTTGGAGCCAAGAAATTCCCTCTTTCTCTCTCAGTATTTCCTCTTCTGTTTTTCTGTTTTGGACCGAAAATGAAAGAGAAGACCACGGTGATGTTGGTTTCTATTATTAGTCCCAAAGAAAGTATAAGCCAATGAAACACACGATTTATACATGCAAAGCTTGAAGCATGGCGGAATCATACTTACAAAGCTTGTGACGAAAAATGGTGAAGAAAATCCTTGAGTCTTCAAGGAGGAAACTTTCGGCCAAGAACAAAAGGGAGAGAAGCTTCAAGCCTTTTAGTATTCCAAGCTCCAAGGTTGTTTCCCTATCACCTCCTTTGATCCTTCATTGTGCTAGCAAAAATGGAGAAGATGAAAAACAATTTTTCTTGCCCTGTTGAAGCTCACGGCGTGAGCAAGAAGAAGAGGGAGAGAAGGCTTTTGGTATGATTTACTTTTCTCTTTCTTGTTTTCCAAAACCGTGAGAAGTGTGATAATAATTACCAAAATATTTGGTAAATACGCTTCCAAAAAGGTGAAAAGTTTTCCCTCCAAAAAGCCATTAAATGGCCTCACCCACTTACATCGTGAATAGTGACAATGTATCACTCAATAAAGGTGACATGTTACATCCATCAACTAGTCGTGTCAAGTGATGAGACTTCGCGATGTGATTTGCGGGTCCCACTCGTTTCAAAATACGAATATGTCCGCAAACACTTTCCGGCTCGGTTTCGCTAATTCCGAATTAACGAATTTCCGTCGTGACGTAAATTAAATAATTATGCCTAGCAAAATTACTATTCACATCGTTAACGAATTAATTCTAAATTAATTCGTTTGCCCGAATTAAAATCCGATTTTAATTCCGCGTCGAAATCTAATTTCGTTTAATATATCGAATATATTATTTTATCGATTATTCCAAATTAATCGTTCTCTCTCCTAATTAGGCATTTTATCCAAGATAAAGTTTCTCCGCAATTAATCCAAGATTAATAAAGTCCGAATCAAACATCATAGGTGAATCTTCAGGAAGCGACCCAAGAGATCTCCGGATATGTTGGCAGTAAATACGGTCGTCGGATAATCCGAACACGTACGTACCTCGTACTACGTTTTTACCGATTTACAAGACAAGGTTGGCTTCTAGCAAAGCGCCATGCCTACCCAATTCTCCAGAAATATTCTTATTGGAATATTAGATCTTTATCAAGCGTAGTATACCGTAGTATCGCGTACATCGATCCAGTATCGGACGATCACATGTTAGGCCTGGGGCTGGAAATGTGTCTACCCCATACGAAACATATATCGGACATCAAACAACTAGTCTCTTTAAATCGGACAATCCTGACCTGGTTATATTGTCCCGACGGTTGCAACCTTTTATAGAGTACTAGTTCTGTATCCTGCGTGATCATCATCTCCATATGTCTGAAGTGATACTTCCATCTTGACATCACATCCAGTACACTACGATTCTCGATAAACCCAGAAGAGGCGTACACAGAACCGGTTAAAGCCCCGAACCACCAAAACCAAAGTTTACCGATTGTCGCAAGTACTAGCGATGCAAGTCTCAGGTTAAGACCATATACACCTACCCTGATGCGGCCTCCCATAGACACGCAGACATACTACCAATGGGATTCCGCGGGGTCTATCCAGAGCGAAGCTGTTTTCCGTACCATCGGTAAAACACAACCTCCTATCGCACTTGCATAAGTATCCAATACTTAAATATATGAGAACTATGCCGTTGTGCCTTCACAACGCGCACAAGTGCAATACTAGTCTATTCCGCAATATCGATGTCCGATCTCGATAATACTCCGACTAGGGATATTTAATGATTAAACCTTTTATATTGATACTTGTAGGACACAGGACCTGAGCGACGCCGTTCCTAGGCTCGCGGCACAGATGGGAAGTACGAAATAACATGGAGTCGCCACCCGTGTGACCGGGACAAAGATTTAAGGCCGCACTCACCCCTCGCAAGGGAATACCTCAAAACCAAACCGTTGGTTCGGAATGGTCCCTTACTTATGTCACTTGTAATAAAAAGGATTTATATAATAATTTAACCAGGCTTAAATAACATTTATTTCCAAGAATATCATGCTTCTAAATTCATATGCATACATCAACAAGTTCATCACAACATGCAATGTCACATGGCAATCTCATGAACATATTTCAATCCTATGTTATGGAAAACTAAGAACAACATAATCATGCTTGAGTACTATCTCATGAACCTATTAACCAAATAACATGCTAACAACCTAATCATGCTTGAATACAAATAATACAGTTGGCTATATAACACAAGAAAGATCAACCAAGAGGCAATTATGCATGAATATGATAAGACAGACTCAGTTCAGTGTGTGTGCGTTCGTGTAGCGTTCGTAAACGCGTTCGAACGGAAATGAAACAGAATGCTCACGTTCGAGTAGCGTTCGTAAACGCGTTCGAACGGAAATGAAACAGAATGTTCGCGTTCGAGTAGCGTTCGTAAACGCGTTCGAACGGAAATGAAACAGAATGCTCGCGTTCGTATGGCGTTTGATAACGCGTTCGAACGGAAATGAGACCTGATGCGTGATAAGGCAAAAATGCATGCGCGTTCGAGTTGCGTTCGTAAACGCGTTCGAACGGGAACGGACCTGATGCATGAAATGGGACACCATGCATAAACAACAAAATAAAGGGGCGCGGCGAAGTACTGCCGTAAAGGTGGCCTTTTGGGGGCTCTTGATCTCTCAAAGAGAGGACCTTTAGACCAACATACTAAGCCCATGCGCTTGGTTGAATCATGCATACGAAAACAACATATTGAATTCAAGTAAAGAAAACTAAATAAACAAAAGCAACACAATACAAAATAAAGATGGTGCCGTTTACCCAAGCGGTACGTGGAGTTGTGGCCCGAGTACAGATCATATTACCGTCCATTCGGAATCGGCTATGAAATTTATGTCCGGGTTTCCATCCGATATACCGCGAGAGTTGACACATCTCTCATTCATCCAATACCCACAACATATTACATCTCATAATTCATGCATATTTATCTACTCAAATACCACAACATGCATTCATAACGACTCTCATGCGAATAGAATTCAATAAAAAATGAATATAAACTAATGAAAAGGTACCCTCAGGTCTAACCTTTTAAATCACCTCTCGGATGTACGGTACACGATCGTCGGAAGGGTGGATGCTCCGCAACTCTCCCGGTCACTGGTTCACTGTTCTCGTTCGTTGTCTTTACTGTTTTGCTTGCGGCTCGAACTCCGTTCTGCTCCTATTTCTCTTTATCTTTTTTTGTTTTTGTTGCTTATGTTTTTGTGTCTTCTCCTGTAATTTTTATGTGTGTTGTGTATGAGTTAGGGGGGTAGCTAGCTAGGGGACTAGGGAACCCTTGAGAAGGTTGGTGAAGGGTTCTTTTTATAGGCAAAGGGTTAGGTTTGACAAGGAAAGGGATTTGATTTGGTTTGGTTAAGGGAAGTCAAGAGATATGATTTGTTTGGTTAAGGGAAGTCAAAGATTGAGGGGGGACAAATCTTGGCTAGATAGGGAAGGTTGAATATTTGATTGGCTTGGATTAGGAATACAATATTTTAAGTTTGGGAATAATCTTATTAGATTGGGAATATAATTGGTTTGATTGATTTTAATTAGGCATGATTATATTTTGATTTAGTATGTGATTTGTTTATTTTAGGCATGATTTTAGTTTAAGTTGGTAATTGTTTATTTTATGTTTGGTATATGTTTTATTTAATTATTTAATTAATTTAATTATTATCTTATTTAGTTAATGTTTTAATTAATATTTATTTATTTAAATTGGGATGTGTTTTATGGCTTTGGGGGGCTAATTGGGCTGGAGGTGAGGCTAGCAGAAAAACAGAATTACCGACACCGTTCGAACGCTTCCTCAAACGCGGCACGAACGCCCGTAATCCGTTTGACGTTCGAACGTAAACACGAACGCAGCACCAACGAAAACAGTGAACCTTGTTTATTCTGAATTTCCCCTTCCGATGTCCGTTTCCCGTGACCTCCGTGACTTAAAAGGTAGTGTCTCCAAAATGAGACTCATCATAGGGACTTATGCGTAAAAATGCAGTGCCTACAATACTGTCTCATATCATCTCAATACGGAACTAATCATATGGACTTTTGCCATTAATATATCATAGTAAATAATTTAAAAAACGGCAAAAGGCAATTTCATTATCACATAGTTAATTTTGTACAATAATACAATATCATTTACAAAACAGTGACGCTATGGGTCATAATGTCTAACAATCTACCACTTGGCCTATAGCCAGTCACTCAAGCATCTAATACCTGAACTATGTATATGTCGTTCAAACATATGCTGAAGAACAGCCTTCGTCAGCGGATCTGCAATGTTGTCATCCGATACGACCTTCTCGACTTTTACATCACCACGATGTATAATCTCCCGAATCAGATGGTAACGCCGAAGAACATGCTTGGATCGTTGATGAGACCTCGGTTCCTTAGCTTGTGCTATAGCCCCGTTATTGTCACAATACAATGGCACGGGCTCAGCTGCTAACGGAACTACTCCTAATCCGATTAGGAATTTTCCGATCCAAACTGCCTCCTTCGCTGCTTCCGACGCAGCGATATACTCCGCTTCTTTTGTTGAATCGGCAACAGTATCTTGCTTGGAAGATTTCCAGCTCACTGCTCCGTTATTCAAACAAAAAATGTACCCCGATTGCGACTTGAAGTCGTCCTTGTCGGTTTGGAAACTTGCATCGGTGTATCCAGATACCTCAAGTTCTCCACCTCCATAAATTAAGAAAGCATCCTTATTTCTTCTAAGATACTTAAGGATATTCTTAACTGCCATCCAGTGACCTTCACCTGGATCGCCCTGATAGCGACTGCACATGCTCAAAGCATATGACACATCAGGTCGCGTACATATCATGGCATACATGATCGATCCGACTGCCGAGGCGAACGGTATTCGATTCATGTTATCTCTCTCTTCTTTAGTCTTAGGACACATTTCTTTAGACAGAATGATACCACGTGACATTGGCATCAATCCCCTCTTGGATTGATCTATGTTGAATCGTTTCAACACTTTGTCAATATATGTACTCTAGGAGAGTCCAAGCAGCTTTCTAGATCTATCTCGGTAGATCTTTATTCCCAGAATAAAGGCTGCTTCTCCCAGATCTTTCATGGAGAATTTTAATGAAAGCCAAGCTTTCACCGACGTTAGCATGGGAATGTCATTGCCTATAAGCAATACGTCGTCGATATAAAGGAAAATAAAAGTTAGTGCTCTCCCACTAACCTTCTTGTATACACAAGGGTCATCAGCGTTTTGTACGAAATCATATTCTTTTATGATCTCATCAAAACGCTGATTCCATGACCGTGATGCTTGCTTCAATCCATAAATGGATCGATTTAACTTACAAACCTTGTTTGCAAGTCTAGGTACGATAAAACCGTCAGGCTGTTGCATATAAACATCCTCCAAAAGGTTTCCATTGAGGAAAGCGGTTTTAACGTCCATCTGCCATATCTCGTAATCGAAATATGCAGCTATTGCAAGCATTATCAGAATGGATTTAATCATGGCAACGGGTGAGAAATTTTCGTCATAATCAATACCATATTGTTGACGATACCCCTTTGCTACAAGCCTAGCTTTGTACGTTTGCACGTTGCCATCCATGTCAATCTTCTTCCTGAAGATCCATCTGCATTCAATAGGCTTTACGCCTTCTGGTGCATCAACCAGTGTCCAAACTTGGTTGGCGTACATGGAATCCATCTCGGACTTCATGGCTTCTTGCCATAAAGCGGAATCAATATTCTGTATTGCTTCCTCATACGTAGCCGGTTAATTATCCTCAATAAGATTAATATCTACATGAGGCGAGATCAGAAACCCATACCTCTCAGGTACTGTCCTGACTCTCTCCGACCTACGCGGTCCTTGTGTATATGAAGATTGTGGTATAGACTCATCCCGGATGATCTGTTTATGTTCCGTCGTTGATTCATTGCCAGGAATAGTATCACTACGATTTTCATCGAGCTCCACTTTCCTCCCACTTACCACTGCATCTAGGAATTCCTTCTCAAGGAAAAATGCATGTAGAGCAACAAATACTTTGTTCTCTTGTGGGTGATAGAAGTAATATCCTTTGGTTTCCCTAGGATATCCCACGAAAAGGCATTTATCTGATTTGGGTTCTAGTTTGGTACCTTCCAAACGTTTAACATATGCCCAGCATCCCCAAATCTTCAGGAAAGAGAAACCTGGTTTCCTTCCTGTCCATATCTCATATGGAGTCTGTTCAACAGACTTTGACGGAACCTTATTCAAAATAAGTACTGCACTGTTTAATGCGTATCCCCAGAAGGATATTGGTAGCTCAGTGCGACTCATCATCGACCTTACCATGTCTAACAAGGTACGGTTTCTCCGTTCAGACACACCGTTTAATTGCGGTGTTCCAGGAGGAGTCCACTGTGAAAGAATACCATATTCTTTCAAGTAATCTTGAAACTCATAACTTAAGTATTCGCAACCACGGTCCGACCGCAATGTCTTAATACTCTTGCCTGTTTGTTTTTCTACTTCGTGTCGAAACTCTTTGAATTTCTCAAAAGTTTCCGACTTGTGTCTCATTAGATACACATAACCATAACGAGATGCATCATCCGTAAAGGTTACGAAGTAATGATATCCACCTCTAGCCTGGCTAGACATGGGCCCATATACGTCGCTATGAACGAGGGCTAACAGTTCTGTGGCACGTTCACCTTTACCACTAAAAGGTGATTTAGGCATTTTGCCTAAAAGATAAGATTCGCAGACATCATATGAATTAGGATCAAATCCGTCCAAGTACCCACTCTTCGAAAGTGTGGATATGCGAGTCTTGTTGATGTGTCCTAGACGACAATGCCACATGTAAGCTTCATCTTTTAGATTACTCATTTTGAGCCTTTTGTTTGTTATTTTATGTTTAAGAGATTCATTTATATTCAAAATATAAAGGCCATTATTTGCAACAGCAGTGCAAATTTCTGCATCATCTTTATATAAATAACACCCAGTGTTTCTAAATATAAAAGTGTACCCATGCTGGGTTAACAAAGATACAGATATGATATTCCTAGTCAAACTAGGTATATAATAACAGTTCAAAAGTTTAAGCACATGCCCCGAGGGTAATTCCAAAACAAAAGTCCCTACAGCCAAAACAGCAACTGGAGTTCCGTTTCCGACTCATAGATCAACCTCCCCTGAAGCCAGCATCCTGCTATTCTGCAGATCCTGCAAATCAGTACATATATGAGCAGCACAACCAGAATCAAAAATCCAATTTTTAAAACTAGAAGTAGTTATATTTATCTCAATAACAAACATACCAGAGGCTAGTGCCTTGCCTGCCTTGATATCCTCCCTGTGTCGGTGGCTCTTTTACTATTACCAAGTAAATAGTATTTTAGGTACTTTACCTAATAAACTAGATTCGCAGACCTTATTTGAATAGTCAAATCAGTCCTAGTACCCACTCTTCAAAAGTGTGGATATACGAGTCTCGTTAAATTGTGTCCTAGACAACAATGCCACAAATAAGTCTCTATTGATCAAATCAATTTGAGCTATTTATTTGTCATTTTATATGTTTGAGATTTTATTTATATTCAAAATATAAATTCTGTTATTTACATCTAATGTATTTATCTCAGTATCATCTTATATAATAAAACACTTAGTGTTCTATAATATAAAGGTTTTATCCGCAACGGATTAAACACTGATATAAAGATAATGTCTCTAGTCAAACTAGTTACATTATAACAGTTCCTAATTTAAGTACACACCCGAAGGGTAGTTCCTAAACTTAGGTATCTACGGTCAAAACAGCGACTTTCGTCCCGTTTCCGATTCGCAGAGCAATCTCAGCTTGAAGTAAGTATCCTGCTCAAAGCAGATTCTGAACATCAATACATATATTTTATGTACCACACTAAGTATTTAAAATCTAATTTCAATACTAGCTGTGAACATAACTAAGACAAACATTTTTAAAGTAAGAGCCTTGCCCTTTCTTTAATTCCTTCGTGTCTGCCATATCCAAATGGTAGTCACTTTGGGATATGTCAATTATCATTTTCAATATTTCAGAAACCTTAGGCCAAGCCTTGGGTTTTTAGAATATCGAAACGATGTGCACCTCGTGCTACATGCCCAATTGCAAACTTTGACTTTATCTCCTCTAGAATAGTCAATTAATTCTCCAAGAATTATAAATCGCAATTTTAATACTTCTTAAATCTAAAATTAGATTTATGACAAGTATATTAAATTAAGCATTAAAGTCATCATCACATAAATCTTCCAAAGATTTTACGCTCTACTTATTTTGCTTAATTTTGGGCTTAATGTATAATAAGTTATTTTATCAAATAAAATAACCTATTATTTATTCCCAATTTGAAAATTAAATCATTTAAAATATTTCAATCCCAGATTATATTTTAAATATCCAACTTTTCAATTTTATCTTGATTACAATAGTCCAACTATTTAATCAACGATTAGTGGTACTATATATATTATAATGATTATAATAGTCCAACTATATAATCAAATATAATCCAAATTAATTAACCTCAATTACATTGATTACTATAATCCAATTATAAAATCAACTGTAAACTGAAATTAATTCATTCAAATATATTGATTAATATAATCCAATTATATATAATCAAGTATAATACAGTCCAACTGTTTATTAAAACAACAATTTAAATATTAGTCCAACTAACATTTAATATAACGACGAAATAATTTAAATGAGCGCGTATGGCGAGTAATTGAACGAGTATTGCAAAATCAATTCTTGCCTCCCACTATTTTTCGTCGAGCCTCTAACCCTCTGTCGAGTACTCGGGAAACCGTGTTTCCTAGTGGGCTAGGATCCCGTTAATATCACACAATCTTGACTTTGGCCAACAAATTGTATGATAATTAACTAGGTAGATCTCTAAGATCAATTGGATCTCATCCAACTCCTAGATCCATTAGGTGGACATCCAAGTCCCAAACATATATCTAATATATGCCTATACATCGAATGTATTCCCTAACCTTTTTCCTCTGAATCAACTAGGCCTTGGCTTTGGCACAACAAACCTAGTGATCCCAGTCAAGCGCGGACCCATTGACATGGAAGCTTCGTAATCAATGTCAATGGACAAGAAGTGGTCTTGACTTTGGCCAACAAACCACAACTTGGACACGACACCGATATGGAACAAAGCCTCGTGATTAAAACGCATCTTCGACGGACAAGGGCTTGACTTTGGCCAACAACCCCTACCAATCTCGGATCTTGAGTAAGAATCACTCAATGGAAGGAAAATAAACGCTTGATATTTAACGAGGGTTTTTTTTTTTTCGCGTGCAAATTGGCAACCAATTTATTATCTTTGTTAAGGTCTCATCATCATACACCCTTAAACATGCATTCTAAAGACATAATAAAGCGCATATGATAAAATAATAATGATATGCGGATGGATATTTTACACATTGATCCTAGATCAAATCTCTCACTTTCTCTCTCCAAGCTAGCACAAATATTTCTTCTACCTGTTACACTACACTTCTAAAGAAACCTCATTTACATGGAGGGGAATAGGTGAGAAGAGAATACAAAGAGAATATGAGGTGATAAGGCTGGACACGCAGGTCCAATTAATAAATCAAATTTATTACAATTTCCAAAATCGCCCCACCCGGCTAATATCCATCCGATATACATTATTCAAACATCACAACCATGTATTCATACAAGCATGTTATCAATCAATCTAATCCAATTAATTAATCTTGATAATTAGTGATCATCCAATGTTCAAACAAAGATTTGATTTTGTTCGAGTCAAACTCGTATTGCGAACACGTATTCAAAGTACGATTTCTACGAATTAAATTAAATTACATAATTAAATCCAATTTAATACGTATTTAATTCTAATTCATTATTTAATTCTAAATTAAATATTACACTTTATAAAATAAACCTTTACGACTTAAATTCCAAATTTAATCGTTACGGGTCTCAAAGCCCGATTAATATCCAATATTAATTTAATTAAAGTCCAATGGGCTTTTAATTAATTTCTTGAGGCGTGGACTTTTGGTCAACTCGGGTCAAACCCGCAACCAAAGTCCAATCCGGGAGTTACCCCATAAGCCCATAAATTAATTTAGGCCCATTAGGCCCAATTAAACGTTAAAGGTTTATTAGTTGCATTTGGGCCTTTTGGAAGCGGTTTTGGGCCTAATTAGATCCAACCAATTTTGGCCTAAACCAACTTTGTACAACAAAGTCCAATAAACCCAATAACAACTTAAAAGCCCAAATCCAATTTTAAGCCCAATAATTTAATTCCAAAAATTCCAAATTTTCCAATTAAATTACCTAAAGTGTATAGCATTATTAATTGCCCAAATCAAAGTTTCCAAAACATCAAATTTGTCCAATTAATCATGCTTAACATCAATTAATCATGTCCAACATAATTAAATCAAAATCAAACCCAATTTATACATGCTAAAGTCTCGGCCAAAGAGGGAAATTATGCCCAAATCAAATTCAATCCAATTGAACCCAATCAAACATAAATTCAACATCCCCAAATGATTTCTAAGTCATCCAATGAACAAAAAATCAAAAAACCAAGACAATAGGGCACTTGCCAAATTCGGCCATCACAAGCAAATTGGGGAAAAATTATTCCAAACATTTTCATCAAATTGATCTAATCAATCATCAATTAAACAACATTCAAGCATTCTAAATCATCCAATTTCATTAAACATGCTCAAAATCAAGTTTACCCAAATTTGTCATGCCCAAAATTTAGGGAAAAATGGATCCAACCAAATTTCATGAAATTGATTATGCACAACATCAATTCAACCTCATTCAAGCATACTATACTAAACAATTTAATCATTTGATGCTCAAATTGAGTTTACCCAAATTAAAGTTTTGGCCAACATTAAGCAAATTGGGGAAAATCAATCCAATTAATTTTTTATCAAATTGATTACATATAACTCTAATTAATTCATATACAAGCATTCTTAAACAAACAATTTGTCAAAATCATGCTTAAATAAAAAAAACCCCAAATTTTGCTCAAGAACCCTAATTCGTTTTATGCAACCAATAGCTCAAGATACCATTATAGAGTTTCAATCAAGTCCCAAGGATCACAAACATGCATAAAAACGAGTTGAATACTCAAAGGAGTAAGGCGGAATAAACTCACATTGATCGGTTGGATGCTACGAAGATGAAAAACGCACTGCATGTTTCTGCTCGGTAGTGAGCTGCGCGTGTGAGGGGCTGCACGGTGGTGACTGGTTCGGCTCCTCCATGATTCGGCCATTGATGACCTCCATTGAAGCTCCAAGCTTCAAGCTTTCCAAGCTCACAAATTCGTTTCCCTATCACCATAATATAACCCATGTGTGTGCTAGCACTACTCTTCTTCAATTTGCTTCTCAAAATTTCGGTCAAAACCAGAAAATTTTTGAAGAAATCGGCTTGATGCCGTGAAGAAAGAAGAGAAAAGAGAGGGAGAGGAAGAGATGCGTAAGTGTGGTGAGAGAGAGAGAGAAAATGATTTTAGTTTATATACTTATTTTATTTTCCAAAAACAAAAACAAATATATAAATCATTTTCATATATATATATCAAAAGTCAAAAAGTAAAAGTTTATTAATGCTTTTTCCAACAACCATATCACTTCTACTTTTTACTTTAAGTCACATCACATCACTTTAATAAAGTGACATGTTGTCAAGTCACATCACTCAAAGTGACAATTGATTTGACGCATGATGTGACTAACGATTTGACGCTTGATGTGACTTGCGTGCCGCGCTCGAATTGGAAATGCGAATGCGCTCGCAATCACTCTCGGGCTCGGGTTCGCTAATTCCAAATTAACGAATTTTCCGTCGCGTCGTAATTAAATGATTACGCCTAACGAAATAACTATTCACGTCGCTAACGAATTAATTCTAAATTAATTCGTTCGCCCGAATTAAAATCTAATTTTAATTCCGCGTCGAAATCCAATTTCTTATAATATATCGAATATATTATTTTATCGATTAATTCCAAATTAATCGTTCTCTCTCTTTAATTAATATTTTATCCCAGATAAAATATCTCCACCATTAATCCCAGATTAATTTTCTCTCTCTTCTAATTAATCCTAGATTAATTAAAGTGCGAGTTATACATCATCGGTGAATCTTCAGGAAGCGACCCATGAGATCTCCGGATATGTTGGCAGTAAATACGGTCGTCGGATTATCCGAACACGTAAGTACCTCGTACTACGTTTATACCGATTTACAAGACAAGGTTGGCTTCTAGCAAAGCGCCATGCCTACCCAATTCTCTGTATCAAGCGTAGTATACCGTAGTATTGTGTATATCGGCCCAGTATCGGATAGTCACGTGCTAGGGCTGGGGCTGGATAAGTGTCTACCCCGTCCGAAGCACATGTCGGATGTCTGGTAACTAGTCTCTATAATCGGATATGCATGACCTAGTCATAACATCCCGATGGTTGCGCAACACTTAAGAGCACTAGTACCGCATCCTGCGTGACATCATCTCCACTATGACTGAAGTGATACTTCCGTCTTGACATCACACCCAATACACTACGACTCTCTGATAAACCCAGAAGTGGTGTACACAGAACCGGCTAAAGCCCTGTACCACCAAGACCAAAGTCTACCGATTATCGCAAGTATTAGCGATGTAAGTCTCAGGTTAAGACTATACACACCTACCTTGATTTCGGCCTCCCATAGACACATAGTCATAATACCAATGGGATTCCGAGGGGTCTATCCAGAGCGAAGCTGTTTCCCGTACCATCGGTGAAACACAACCTCCTATCGCACTTGCATAAGTATCCAATACTTATATATATGAGAACTATGCCGTTGTGCCATCACAACGCACACAAGTGCAATACTAGCCTATTCCGCATTATCGATGTCCAGTCTCGATAATACTCCGGCTAGGGATATTTAACGATTAATCCTTCGGGGACTGATACTGTCTCATATCATTCTCAGTCCAGGAACTAATCATAGGGACCTCTCTTCATTTATATATCTATGGTGATTTAATCACAAATGATGAGAGTGTAATTTCCTTGTCACATAGTTAATTTGTACAACAACACCGTGATCTGTACAAATAGTGACGCTATGGGTCATATTATCCAACAATCTTGACTTTGGCCAACAAATCACAACTTGGAAAAGACACCGATGTGGAACAAAACTCTCATGATTCAAGTACATCCTCAATTGACAAAGGTCTTGACTTTGGCCAACAAACCAATGCCAATTTTGGATCTTGAACAAGAATCATTCAACGGAAGGATAATCGCTTAATATAGATTAAGGGATTTTTGCGTAATTGGCAACCAATTTATTATCTTTGTTAGGTCTCATCATCATACACCCTTAAGCATGCTTCTAAAACATCATAAAGTGCGTAAAGTAAATTAATAGTGATATGCGGATGAATATATAAAACAACTTGTTCTTAGAACAAATCACTCCATTTCCTCTCCCCGCTAGCACTATTCTACTTCTACCCAATTACATAATACAATAAGAGAAACCTCATTTACATTGAGGGGAATTAGGTGAGAAGAGAATACAAAGAGATAAAAGAGATAAGGCTGGACACGCAGGTCCAATTTATAAATTCTAAATTTACAATAATTTCTAAAATTACCCTTTCCCTTCTAATATCCATCCGATATACACTATTCATTCATCACATACATATATATTCAATCAAGACATGCTTTACAACCAATCTAATCCAATTAATTAGTCTTTGTTTAAGTGATCATCCAATGTTCAAACAACGGTTTGATTTTGCGCGAGTCCAACTCTTTTGAGAATAAGTACATAAGGTACGAATTCACGAATTATATCGAACTACTCGTTAAATCTAATTTAAGTCGTATTCAATATTAATTCAATTTATTTAATTCCAAATTAAATGTTTACACTTTTAATGTGCTTTTAGAGACTTAGATTCTAAATCTAATCTAATTGGGTCTCCAAGCCCAACTAACATCCAATGTTTGTTTAATTAAAGTCTGATGGGCTTTCAATTGATTTATTAAGGCTTGGGCTTTGGTCAATGTGGGTCAAACCCAATTACCAAGCCCAAATAAGGAATCACCCTTAAATGCCATAAAATCAATTTCAAGCCCATAAGGCCCAATTAAACATTAAAGCCCATTTTACTATATTTGGACTTAATGGAGTGATTTAAGCCCAAATTGGATCCAATCCTTTTGGCCCAAATCTACTTGGCCCAACCAAGCCCATTATGCCCAAATATAATAATACAAGCCCAATTTTACAATTAAGCCCATTAATTAAATTTTAATATTCCAAATTTTAAAATTCAATTAATTAAAGTGTAAATTCATGATTAATTCATTAAACCAAATATTTCCAAAACACCAATTTAATTTATTAATCATCACTTGTTCAAAACACATGTCCAACATTTATTTGAACAAAAAAATCAAGTCCTTTAACATGTCATATTGCATTCGGCCAAGAGGGATTTTTTGGTTCGATTTGTTTTTCAATCCGATTGAATCACTAATCTACATCCCGTATATGTTTGAAGTCATCTAATGAACTTGAACACAAAAAATTCCAATCCAGTGCAAGGACCTCCATATTCGGCCAAAGCAACAATTTTGGGGAAAAATCATCCAATGCATTTTTCTCAAAATTGATCATGTATAACATCATATTACATACATATAAGCATACTTAATCATCAAATTTCACAAGAACATGCTTCAATCAATTTTACCCAAAACTCCATATTCGGCCAAAGCAACAATTTTGGGGAAAAATCATCCAATGCATTTTTCTCAAAATTGATCATGTATAACATCATATTACATACATATAAGCATACTTAATCATCAAATTTCACAAGAACATGCTTCAATCAATTTTACCCAAATTAACCCTAATGTATTTCATGCTTAAACATGGCTCCATGATACCATTGTTGGTTTCTATTATTAGTCCCAAAGAAAGTATAAGCCAATGAAACACACGATTTATACATGCAAAGCTTGAAGCATGGCGGAATCATACTTACAAAGATTGTGACGAAAAATGATGAAGAAAATCCTTGAGTCTTCAAGGAGGAAACTTTCGGCCAAGAACAAAAGGGAGAGAAGCTTCAAGCCTTTTAGTATTCCAAGCTCCAAGGTTGTTTCCCTATCGCCTCCTTTGATCCTTCATTGTGCTAGCAAAAATGGAGAAGATGAAAAACAATTTTTCTTGCCCTGTTGAAGCTCACGGTGTGAGCAAGAAGAAGAGGGAGAGAAGGCTTTTGGTATGCTTTACTTTTCTCTTTCTTGTTTTCCAAAAACCGTGAGAAGTGTGATAATAATTACCAAAATATTTGGTAAATACGCTTCCAAAAAGGTGAAAAGTTTTCCCTCCAAAAAGCCATTAAATGGCCTCACCCACTTACATCGTGAATAGTGACAATGTATCACTCAATAAAGGTGACTTGTTACATCCATCAACTAGTCGTGTCAAGTGATGAGACTTCGCGATGTGATTTGCGGGTCCCACTCGTTTCAAAATACCAATGTGTCCGCAAACACTTTCGGGCTCGGTTTCGCTAATTCCGAATTAACGAATTTCCGTCGCGACGTAAATTAAATAATTATGCCTAGCGAAATTACTATTCACATCGCTAACGAATTAATTCTAAATTAATTCGTTTGCCCGAATTAAAATCCGATTTTAATTCCGCGTCGAAATCTAATTTCGTTTAATATATCGAATATATTATTTTATCGATTAATTCCAAATTAATCGTTCTCTCTCCTAATTAGGCATTTTATCCAAGATAAGGTTTCTCCACAATTAATCCAAGATTAATAAAGTCCGAATCAAACATCATAGGTGAATCTTCAGGAAGCGACCCAAGAGATCTCCGGATATGTTGGCAGTAAATACGGTCGTCGGATAATCCGAACACGTACGTCCTCGTACTACTTTTACCGATTTACAAGACAAGGTTGGCTTCTAGCAAAGCGCCATACCTACCCAATTCTCCAGAAATATTCTTATTGGAATATTAGATCTTTATCAAGCGTAGTATACCGTAGTATCGCGTACATCGATCCAGTATCGGACGATCACATGTTAGGCCTGGGGCTGGAAATGTGTCTGCCCCGTACGAAACATATATCGGACATCAAACAACTAGTCTCTTTAAATCGGACAATCCTGACCTGGTAATATTGTCCCGACGGTTGCAACCTTTTATAGAGTACTACTTCTGTATCCTGCGTGATCATCATCTCCATATGTCTAAGTGATACTTCCATCTTGACATCACATCCAGTACACTACGATTCTCGATAAACCCAGAAGAGGCGTACACAGAACCGGTAAAGCCCCCGAACCACCAAAACTAAAGTTTACCGATTGTCGCAAGTACTAGCGATGCAAGTCTCAGGTTAAGACCATATACACCTACCCTGATGCGGCCTCCCATAGACACGCAGACATACTACCAATGGGATTCCGCGGGGTCTATCCAGAGCGAAGCTGTTTTCCGTACCATCGGTAAAACACAACCTCCTATCGCACTTGCATAAGTATCCAATACTTAAATATATGAGAACTATGTCGTTATGCCTTCACAACGCGCACAAGTGCAATACTAGTCTATTCCGCATTATCGATGTCCAATCTCGATAATACTCCGACTAGGGATATTTAATGATTAAACCTTTTATATTGATACTGTCTCATATCATCTCAATACGGAACTAATCATATGAACTTTTGCCATTAATATTTCATAGTAAATAATTTACAAAACGGCAAAAGGCAATTTCATTATCACATAGTTAATTTTGTACAAAAATACAATATCATTTACAAAACAGTGACGCTATGGGTCATAATGTCTAACAGGTGATTTTGTGGCAAAATTACCTAGTGCTAGTACACCAAAGAGTATATACAAAGGTGATAGGGAACTCACTTCATGAGCTTGGAATCACCATCAACCAAAGCTTGGAGCTTGGAGCAACAATGGAGATCACCAAAGCCGAAAATGGGAGCTGCAAAATCTGTCACTTCCGAGCCTTGGAGGAGAGGGAAGAAAGTTTTTGTGGTCCACCACATCGTTCAACCGATCGAAGTAAGTATTCCGCAACTTCGTTGATTGTATTCACATGTGTTTTATGCTTGTTATTCGATCCTCGGGACCGTAGAACTCCAACAATGATATCAGAGCGGAGTAAAAGCATGAACTTTGACTTAGGGTTAAAATTTGGGTAAAATATATTTGAGCATGATTTGATTAAATTGGATGTTTGAGTATGCTTAAATCATGTTGAATTGAAGATTGATTGGATCAATTTCAAGAAAAATTGTTTGGAACAAATTTGCCCAAAATCTTTGGCTTGGCCGAATTGAACAGTAGCCCTAAATGTCTTGGTTTTTTGATTTTGATTCATTGGATTGTTGGTTTCTATAATATGTCCCAAACAAAGATTAAGCATGTGAAATACTATAAAGAATATATATAAACATGAAGTATGGCGGAATCATACTTACAATGCCTTGTGATGAAGAAGATGATCAAATGGTAGAAGCTCCAAGTTGTGGAAGATTCGGCCAAGAGGAGGAAGAAGACTTGAAGCTCCAAGCTTTTTATTCCAAGCTCTTTGATGGTTTCCCTATCACCTCTTTTGATCCCTTGCTTGTGCTAGCAAAAATGGAGAAATAGAAGATCAAATCTTCCTTGCCCTTGTCAATGGAGTTCTCGGCAATTTGAGAGAGAAGAGAGATTTTGTGTAAAGTCTTAATTGATATTGTTTACCAAAAATCAATTTATATTTATGTTATAATTTATTAAATTAATAATAAATCTATGACATAAACCATGCAATGGCTTAGAGTGTCACACTCAAACTCCATGCAAAGCCTTTGAGTGTAATGCACACTATCACCATGCAATGCCTTAGAGTGTTTTGTACACTATTAACATGCAATGCCTTATCAATAAAATAATGCATATAATGACACGTGTCATGTGGGCCCCACACGTTTCCCAATGATAGTGGGCCCACGTCCACTCACGCGTTCGGGTTCGATATTTCCGAAATACCGAGCTAGCGTCGCGACGTTAATTAAATCGGATTTAAATAAATAATCGCTCCCAGCGAAATTATTATTTACGTCGCTTACGAATTAATTCTAAATTAACTCGTATGCCCGAATTAAAATCTAATTTTAATTTCGCGTCGAAATCAAATTTCAATTATTATATCGAATATAATAATCTTACTGATTAATTCCAAATTAATCGTTCTCTCTCTCTAAATAAGGCACTTTATCCAAGATAAAGTTTCTCCGCAATTAATCCAAGATTAATTAAGTCCGAATCAAATATCATAGGTGAATCTTCAGGAAGCGACCCAAGAGATCTCCGGATATTTTGGCAGTAAATACGGTCGTCGGATAATCCGAACACGTACGTACCTCGTACTACGTCTTTACCGATTTACAAGACAAGGTTGGCTTCTAGCAAAGCGCCATGCCTACCCAATTCTCCAGAAATATTCTTATAGGAATATAAAATCTGTATCAGGCGTAGTATACCGTAGTATTCCGTACATCGATCCAGTATCGGATGATCACATGCTAGGCCTAGGGCTGGAGATGTGTCTGCCCCGTACGAAACATATATCGGACATCAAGCAACTAGTCTCTTTAAATCGGACAATCCTGACCTGGTCATATTGTCCCGACGGTTGCAACCTTTTATAGAGTACTAGTTCTGTGCCCTGCATGATCATCACCTCCATATGTCTGAAGCGATACTTCCATCTTGACATCACATCCAGTACACTACGCTTCTCGATAAACCCAGAAGAGGTGTACACAGAACCGGTTAAGGTCCCCAACCACCAAAACCAAAGTTTACCGATTGTCGCAAGTACTAGCGATGTAAGTCTCAGGTTAAGACCATATACACCTACCCTGATGCGGCCTCCCATAGACACGTAGACATACTACCAATGGGATTCCGCGGGGTCTATCCAGAGCGAAGCTGTTTTCCGTACCATCGGTAAAACACAACCTCCTATCGCACTTGCATAAGTATCCAATACTTAAATATATGAGAACTATGCCGTTGTGCCCTCACAACGTGCACAAGCGCAATACTAGTCTATTCCGCATTATCGATGTCCAGTCTCGATAATACTACGACTAGGGATATTTAATGATTAAACCTTTGGGGACTGATACTGTCTCATATCATTCTCAGTCCAGGTACTAATCATATGGACTTTCGCCATTTATAAGTCAAAGTAAATGAATTTACAAAACGGCAAAAGGCAATTTCATTATCACATAGTTAATTTTGTACAATAATACAATATCATTTACAAACAGTGACGCTATGGGACATAATGTCTAACATGGATGACTTGGAATCAATTGGGAATGATGATTTAATGTTGAATTGGATTCAATTGGATTGGATTTAAAATTGGACATTAAAAACCCCTAAAAACCGAGAGCAATATATAACATGTATTGGGTTTGATTTTTGTTAAATTGTGAAATTGGATTTTTGTAATTTAATTATGTTGGGCCTATTTTGTAAAATTGGGCTTGAATGTTGTAAATGGGCTAATTGGGCTTGGTTGTACCAAGATGGGTTTAGGCAAATTGGTTGGATCCAATTAAGCCCAAAACCGCTTCCATAAAGCCCAAATGCAACTAATGGACCTTAATAAATTTAATTGGGCCTAATGGGCCTAAATTGATTTCTAGGCTTATGGGGTTACTCCTTGATTGGGCTTTGGTTATTGGGTTTGACCCGAGTTGACCAAAAGTCCATGCCTTAAAGAAATTAATTAAAAGCCCATTGGACTTTAATGAAATTAACGTTGGACGTTAATCGGGCTTTGAGACCCATAGCGATTAAATTTGGAATTTAAGTCTTAAAGGTTCGTTAATAAAGTGTAGTATTTAATTTGGAATTAAATCGTGGATTAGTATTAAATACATGTTAAATTGGATTTAATGTTGTAGTTTAATTTAATTCAAGAATTCATACTTTGAGTACTTATTCACAAAAACGAGTTTGACTCGAGCAAAATCAAATCGTTGCTTGAACATTGGATGGTCATTAATTATCAGATTAATTAATTTGATTAGACTGATTGATAACATGCTTGTGTGAATACATGGTTGAGATGCATGAATAATGTATATCAGATGGATATTATATGTGTGGGGCAATTTTAGAAATTATTGTAATAAATTTAGAATTTATTAATTGGACCTGTGTATCCAGCCTATTACCTCCTTACTCTTTGTATTCTCTTCTCACCTATTACCCTTAATGTAAATGAGGTTTCTTTAGAAGTGTAGTGTAACGGGTAGAAGTAAATACTTGATCTAGCAGGAGAGAGGAAAGAGAGAGATTTGATATAGGATCAATGTGTTAAGTATCCATCCGCATATCATTATTATTTTATTTATACGCACTTTATTATGTGTTTAGAATCCATGTTTAAGGGTGTATGATGATGAGACCTTAACAAAGATAATAAATTGGTTGCCAATTTGCACGCGAAAAACCATCAAATAATATTAAGCGTTTTTCCTTCCATTGAGTGATTCTTACTCAAGATCCAAGACTGTCATTGGCTTGTTGGCCAAAATCAAGTCATTTGTCCGTCGAGGATGTGTTTGAATCACGAGAGCTTTGTTCTATATTGGTGTCTTGTCCAAGTTGTGGTTTGTTGGCCAAAGTCAATACCACTTCTTGTCCATCGACATTGATTACGAAGCTTTCCATGGTCAATGGGTCACGTTTAACTGGGATCACTAAGTTTGTTGTGCCAAAGCCAAGGCTTAGTAGATTCAAAGGAAAAGGTTAGGCAATATATTGGATATATTGGCATATATAAGATATATGTTTTGTTGGACAAAATGACCCATAGCGTCACTATTTGCACAGATCATTGTGTTGTTGTAGCAAATTAACTATGTGACAAGGAAATTGCACTCTCATCATTTGTGATTAGATCACCATAGATATATAAATGAAGAGAGGTCCCTATGATTAGTACCTGGACTGAGAATGATATGAGACAGTATCAGTCCCCGAAGGTTTAATCATTAAATATCCCTAGCCGTAGTATTATCGAGACTGGACATCGATAATGCGGAATAGGCTAGTATTGCACTTATGCGCGTTTGTGAGGGCACAACGGCATAGTTCTCATATATATAAGTGTTGGATACTTATGCAAGTGCGATAGGAGGTCGTGTTTCACCGATGGTACGGGAAACAGCTTCGCTCTGGATAGACCCCTCGGAATCTCATTGGTATTATGACTATGTGTCTATGGGAGGCCGAAATCAAGGTAGGTGTGTATAGTCTTAACCTGAGACTTGCATCGCTAATACTTACGATAATCGATAAACTTTGGTTTTGGTGGTAGGGGACTTTAAACGGGTTCTGAGTACACCACTTCTGGGTTTATCAGAGAGTCGTAGAGTATTGGGTGTGATGTCAAGACGGAAGTATCACTTCAGTCATATTGGAGATGATGTCACGCAGGATACGGTATTAGTGCTCTTAAGTGCTGCGCGGCCATCGGGATATTATGACAAGGTCATATATATCCGATTATAGAGACTAGTTACCAGACATCCGACATGTGCTTCGTACGGGGCAGACACTTATCCAGCCCCAGGCCTAGCACGTGATTATCCGATACTGGGCCAATATACACAATACTACGGTATACTACGCTTGATACAGATCTATATATTCCTGTAAGAATATTTCTGGAGAATTGGGTAGGCATGGCGCTTTGCTAGAAGCCAACCTTGTCTTGTAAATCGATATAAACGTAGTACGAGGTACTTACGTGTTCGGACAGTCCGACGATCGTATTTACTGCCAACATATCCGGAGATCTCATGGGTCGCTTCCTGAAGATTCACCGATGACGTATACTCGCACTTTGATTAATCTGGGATTAATTAGAAGAGAGAGATAGAATTAATCTGGGATTAATTCGTTGAGAGAGAGGATTAATCTGGGATTAATTACGAAGATATTTTATCTCGGATAAAATATCGTTAAGAGAGAGAACGATTAATTTGGAATTAATCGATAAAATAATATATTCGATATATTATTAGAAATTAGATTTCGACGCGGAATTAAAATTAGATTTTATTTCGGGCGAACGAATTAATTTAGAATTAATTCGTTAGCGACGTGAATAGTGAATTCGCTAGGCGTAATCACTTAATTACGACGCGACGGAAAATTCGTTAATTTGGAATTAGCGAACCCGAGCCCGAGAGTGATTGCGAGCGCATTCGCATTTCGAATTCGAGCGCGGCACGCAAGTCACATCAAGCGTCAAATCGCTAGTCGCGTCAATCGTCAAATCAATTGTCACTTTGAGTGATGTGACTTGACAATATGTCACTGTTACTTTATTAAAGTGAATAGATGTGATGTGAAAAGTGATGTGATATGACTTAAAGTTAAAAGTAAAAGTGATGGAATATGAAAAGTTTTGGATATATATATATGTTTTATTTATTTTTGGAAGATAAATGAATAAATATATATTACTTTTTTTTTCCTTACACACAATTCGGTCCTCTCTCTCTTACATGCAAACATGTACGGTTTCTCTCTTCCCTCTCTTTTTCTTCTTCATCTCCTTCACGCATGGTGCGATTTCTTCTCTTTTTTTCTGGTTTCACCGAAAATTTGAGAAGCAAAATGGAAGATGAACAAGTGCTAGCACACCTTGAGTTATACATAGGTGATAGGGAAGTGTCTTCATGAGCTTGGAAAGCTTGAAGCTTTGAGCTTCAATGGTGCTCATCAATGGCCGAACATGGAGGAAGCCAACCAGTCACCACCGTGCGTTCACTGCAGTTCCAGAAGCCATTGCCGAGCTTGGAGGGAGCTTAAAATGCATGTTCTTCTTCATTTCATCAAAACCGTTCAATGTGAGTTATGTTTCCCGCCTCTCCTTTGATGTGTTTATATGCGGTTTTTGTGCATGATTTGTGATCCTTGGGACTTTGAATTGAACTCTTACAATGGTATCTAGAGCTATTGTTGCATGAAAACCGAATTAGGGTTCTTGAGCAAATTTGGGGCTTTTTGATTTTAGCTTGATTCTGTCTAATTGATTGTTTGAGAATGATTATATATGATTGAATTTGAGTTGTATGTAATCAATTTGATAAAAAAATTGATTGGATTGATTTTCCCCAATTTGCTTATTTTTGGTCAAAACTTTAATTTGGGTAAACTCGATTTAGGCATGATTTGGTTGAATTGTTTGATGAAGTATGCTTGAATGAGGTTGAATTGAAGTTGTGCATGATCAATTTCAAGAAAATTGGATTAGATCAATTTTCCCCAATTCTTTAGGTTGAACATGAAACTTGAAATTGGGTAAAATGTGTTTAGCATGTTTTAATTCAATTGGATGTTTAAGTATGCTTAGAACATGTTTAATTGAGATTGTGTGTGATCAATTTCATGAAATTGGATTGGATTCAATTTTCCCAAATTTGAAGGCTTGGCCGAAAATTGCATAACCCTAATGTCTTGGTAATTTTGTTTTGTTTGATCATTGGATGACTTAAAACAATTGGTTAATGTTGTTTTGAAGTTCAATTGGATTGAATTTTGATTTGGAACATTTTTTTCCCTTTTAAAGTGGCTTGGCCGAATCTTATGAACATGAAATTCTTTGTGATTTTTTGTTTTAATTCATTGGATGAATTGAATTGATTTGGGAAATTAAGATTGTGGACTCAATTGGATTGAAACCGAATCGAATTGAAAAACCCCTAATTGCCGAGACTTGAAAGCATGTTAATTGGGTTTGATTTTAATTGAATTGTGTTGGACACTATTTGGTTGTTAAAGTGCATGATTAATTAGGCTAATTGATATTTTAGAAATGTTAATTGGGTAATTGATTGTGTATTACACTTAGGTTAATTAATTGTGAAATTTGGAATTTTATAAGTTAATTAATTTGGGCTTGATTTTGGAAATTGGGCTTGTTAGGTTGTAATTGGGCTTTTGGGCTTTGTTGTAACAAAGTTGGGTTGGCTAAATTGGTTGGATCCAATTAGGCCCAAAACCGAATCCAAAAGGTCCAATTATGACTTAATGGACCTTAATTATTTAATTGGGCCTAATGGGCCAAAATTAATTTAAAGGCTTATGGGGTAACTCCCGGATTGGATTTTGGTTGTTCGGTTTGACCCGAGTTGACCAAAAGTCCACGCCTATAGAAATTAATTAAAAGCCCATTGGACTTTAATTAAATAAAACATTAGATGTTAATCGGGCTTTGAGACCCGTTGCGATTAAATTTGGAATTTAAGTCGTAAAGGTTCGTTAATAAAAGTGTAATATTTAATTTAGAATTAAATAATGAATTAGAATTAAATACGTATTAAATTGGATTTAATTATGTAATTTAATTTAATTCGTAGAAATCGTACTTTGAGTACGTGTTCGCAAAACGAGTTTGACTCGAACAAAAATCAAATCTTTGTTTGAACATTGGATGATCACTAATTAATCAAGATTAATTAATTTGATTGATTGATTGATAACATGCTTGTATGAATACATGGTTATGATGTTTGAATAATGTATATCGGATGGATATTAGTCGGGTTGGGCGATTTTGGAAATTGTAATAAATTTGATTTATTAAATTGGACCTGCGTGTCCAGCCTTATCTCCTATTTCTTTCTTTGTATTCTCTTCTCACCTATTCCCCTCCATGTAAAAGAGGTTTCTTTAGAAGTGTAGTGTAACGGGTAGAAGTAATACAAGTGCTAGCGGAGAGAGAGAAAGTGAGAGATTTGATCTAGGATCAATGTAAAATATCCATCCGCATATCATTATTATTTATTTCATACTCGCTTTATTATGTGTTTAGAATGCATGCTTAAGGGTGTATGATGATGAGACCTTAACAAAGATAATTAAATTGGTAGCCAATTTGCACGCGAAAAACCCTCGTTAAATATCAAGCGTCATTTCCTTCCATTGAGTGATTCTTGCTCAAGATCGGAGATTGTCAGGGGTTGTTTTGACCAAAGTCAAGCCCTTGTCAGTCAAAGATGTGCTTTAATCACGAGGCTTTGTTATATATCGGTGTCGTGTCCAAGTTGTGGTTTGTTTTTGACCAAAGTCAAGACCACTTCTTGTCCATAGACATTTGATTACGAAGCTTCCCTGTCAATGGGTCCACGCTTGACTGGGATCACTAGGTTTGTTTTTGGCCAAAGCCAAGGCCTAGTTGATTCAGAGGAAAACGGGTAGGGTATATATTCGATATATAGGCATATATTAGATATATGTTTCGGACTTGGATGTCCACCTACTGGATCTAGGAGTTGGATGGGATCCAATTGATCTTCGACATCTACCTTGTTAATTATCATACAATTTTTTATTGACCAAAGTCAGGATTGTATGATACTTTAACGGGATCCTAGCCCACTAGGAACACGGTTTCCCGAGTACTCGACAGAGGGTTAGAGGCTCGACGAAAAATAGTGGGAGGCAAGTATTGAATTTGCAACATTCGTTCAATTACTCGCCATACGCGCTCATTTAAATTATTTCGTCGTAATATTAAATGTTAGTTGGACTAATATTTAATTGTTGTTTTAATAAACAGTTGGACTGTATTATACTTGATTATATATAATTGGATTATATTAATCAATATATTTGAATTAATTAATTTCAGTTTACAGTTGATTTTATAATTGGATTATAGTAATCAATGTAATTGAGGTTAATTAATTTGGATTATATTTGATTATATAGTTGGACTATTATAATCATTATAATATATAGTACCACTAATCGTTGATTAAATAGTTGGACTATTGTAATCAAGATAAGAAATTGAAAAGTTGGATATTTAAAATATAATCTGGGATTAAATATTTTTAAATGATTTAATTTTCAAATTGGGAATAAATAATAGGTTACTTTATTTGATAAAATAACTTATTATACGTTACGCCCAAAATTAAGCAAATAGTAGAGCATAAAATCTTTGGAAGATTTATGTGATGATGACTTTAATGCTTAATTAATATACTTATAATAAATCTATCTTTAGATTTAAAAGTATTAAAATTGCAATTAATAATTCTTGGAGAATTAATTGACTATTCTAGTGGAGAAAAGTCAAAGTTTGCAATTGGGCATGTAGCACAAGGTGCACATTCCTTTCAATATTCTAAAAACCCAAGGCTTGGCCTAAGGTTCCTAAAATATTGAAAAGGATAATTGACATATCCCAAGTGACTACCATTTGGATATGGAAGACACGAAGGAATTAAAGAAAGGGCGAGGCTCTAACTTTAAAATGTTTGTCTTAGTTATGTTCAAACTAGTATTGAAATTAGATTTTAAATACTTAGTGTGGTACATAAAATATGTGTATTGATGTTCAGAATCCGCTATGAGTTGGATACTGACTTTAAAACCGAGATAAACACTTAGATGTGAATAACAGAATTTATATTTGGAATATAAATAAATCTCAACACATATAAAATGACAAATAAATAAGCTCATATTGATTTGATCAATAGAGACTTATTTGTGGCATTGTTGTCTGGGACACAATTAAACAGACTCGTATATCCACACTTTTGAAGAGTGGGTACCAGGACTGATTTGACTATTCAAATAAGGTCTACGAATCTAGTTTACTAGGTAAAGTACCTAAAATACTATTTACTAGGTAATAGTGTAAAGGCCACCGATCTGTAAACCCTATTCATGGTGAAGTAAGTGGGCCCATATCTAGCTTGGCTAGATGTGTACATGAATATTTCGTGACCTTAACGGATGTGGCATCACGTTATGGTTATGTGTTTCTTTTGAAGAACACAAATACGAAACTTTGAGTTTCGACACGAAGTATACAAACAGATCGGCTGTAGTATTATGCCGCTACGGTAAGACCGTATTGGTAAATACTTAAGCAGTAAGTTTCATACGTACATGAAAGAGTACGGTATTCTTTCATATGAGGACTCCTCCCGAGACACGTCAATTGACGGTGTGTCAGAACTAAAAACCAAGTTTTGTTGGACATGATTAGGTTTTTCGCGAGTCGCTCTGAGCTACTGTTTCCTTCAACAGGATATGTATTAACAGTGCAAAACTTATTTAGAATAAGGTTCCATGTAAATCTGTTTGACAGATATCATATAGGATATGAACAGGAAAGAAACGAGGTTTCTCATTCCTGATAATTTGGGTATGCCAGGCATAAAGTTTGGATGATACCAAACTAAGAACCCAAATTGGATTAGTGCCAATATAGGTTATCCTAAGGGAAACCATAAGTATAGTACTTATAAATCCCACATGAGAACAATGTGATTGTTGCTCACCATGCGGTTTTCCTGAGAGGAATACCGATATGCAGTGGTCAGTGGGAGGATAGTGATACTCGATGAAAATCGGAGTAATACTATTCAAAGCACGAAGTCCTTAATGGAACACAAACAATTCATCTATGATGAATCTGTACCATTAATCTTCAAATACACAAAAAATCGGGTAGATCGGATAGAGTCAGAAAACAACCTAGGGTATGGGTTTCTGATCTAACCTCATTAAGATGTCAATCTTATGAAGGTATATCCACCGACTACGTTTTGAGGAAGTGATACGAGGTATCGACTCCCTGTTATGGCAAAGTGCCATGAGTCCGAAATGGATTCCATGTATAACGACTATTATGGATACTAGTTGTTGTACCACAAAGCATTGTGCCTATTGGTACATTATACGTCTTCAAGAAGACATACATGGATGGCAACATACCAACGTACAAAGCTAGGCTTTTGACGGAAAGGTATCGTTATCAACATTGTGTTAATAACGGTTCAACCTTTTACCTGTTGCCATGGTAAATCCATTTTGAAGATGCTTGTTGATAACTGTATATTTCATTTATGAAATATGTCAGTTACAAATCAAAATCGCTTTCCTGAAAAGGAAACCTTTTGGAGAATGTTTATAACATTCTGACGATTTTGTATAACCGACAAACAAGGTTTGCGGATTATTCAATCAATGTTTGGATTGAAGCAAGCATAGGGTTCTTGGAACTGACGTTTTGAAATAATCATAATGGTTTATGATTTTACTCAAAACGAAATAATTCTTGTGTATATAAGGAGGTTAGTGGGAGAGGGCACTGACAATGAAATTCCCATAAAACAATTGGTGAAAGCTTGGCTTTCATGGATATTCTTTCAATAGAAATTCTCCGTAGAATTCTGGGGAGTAACAACCTTTATTCAAGGAATAAAGATCTACTGGGATAGATTTGGAGTTGTTAACACTCTCTGGGAAATTGTACATTTAAAATGTACTTGTATTGGTGTCTCATACGCTTCGAGCATATGGAGTCACAATCAGGTCAATCCAAGTGATAGTCACTGGATTGAATTTAAGGACATCTGTTAGTATCTTAGAGAACTAAAGATGTTGTCTTAAACTATGGAGAAGGAGAACTTGAAGTGACTGGGATCACTACTGCAAGTTTCCGAACAATTAAATACTACGGTACTATAAAGTTTGAATAACGGGACAGTGAGCTGGAAATATTCCGAGCAAGATAACTGCTGTGCGCCGAATAAACAACAAATGCGATTATTGCTGCAGCTGAGGCAGCAATAGAAGCCATTTGGATCGAAAATAAATCTAATTAGATTAGATATAGTTCTTTTAGCAGCTGAGCTAGGCGTCAGCACAAGCTAAGGAATTAAAGGTCTCATCGACGATCCAGATATATACTTCTATATCATTTGATTCGTTCGGATCATACATCGTGGCGATGTGATGATCGTGTAAATCGCGTCAACGATAATCAGACAAATTCGCTGACGAAAACCTTTCCTCAGCAATTTGAGCGAACCGTACATAGTTCAGGTGTGGGACACTTGAGTGACTGGCTATGTGCCAAGTGGGAGATTGTTGGACAAAATGACCCATAGCGTCACTATTTGCACAGATCATTGTGTTGTTGTAGCATTAACTATGTGACAAGGAAATTGCACTCTCATCATTTGTGATTAGATCACCATAGATATATAAATGAAGAGAGGTCCCTATGATTAGTACCTGGACTGAGAATGATATGAGACAGTATCAGTCCCCGAAGGTTTAATCATTAAATATCCCTAGCCGTAGTATTATCGAGACTGGACATCGATAATGCGGAATAGGCTAGTATTGCACTTGTGCGCGTTTGTGAGGGCACAACGGCATAGTTCTCATATATATAAGTGTTGGATACTTATGCAAGTGCGATAGGAGGTCGTGTTTCACCGATGGTACGGGAAACAGCTTCGCTCTGGATAGTCTTAACCTGAGACTTGCATCGCTAATACTTACGATAATCGATAAACTTTGGTTTTGGTGGTAGGGGACTTTAAACGGGTTCTGAGTACACCACTTCTGGGTTTATCAGAGAGTCGTAGAGTATTGGGTGTGATGTCAAGACGGAAGTATCACTTCAGTCATATTGGAGATGATGTCACGCAGGATACGGTATTAGTGCTCTTAAGTGCTGCGCGGCCATCGGGATATTATGACAGGTCATATATATCCGATTATAGAGACTAGTTACCAGACATCCGACATGTGCTTCGTACGGGGCAGACACTTATCCAGCCCCAGGCCTAGCACGTGATTATCCGATACTGGGCCAATATACACAATACTACGGTATACTACGCTTGATACAGATCTATATATTCCTGTAAGAATATTTCTGGAGAATTGGGTAGGCATGGCGCTTTGCTAGAAGCCAACCTTGTCTTGTAAATCGATATAAACGTAGTACGAGGTACTTACGTGTTCGGACAGTCCGACGATCGTATTTACTGCCAACATATCCGGAGATCTCATGGGTCGCTTCCTGAAGATTCACCGATGACGTATGACTCGCACTTTGATTAATCTGGGATTAATTAGAAGAGAGAGATAGAATTAATCTGGGATTAATTCGTTGAGAGAGAGAATTAATCTGGGATTAATTACGAAGATATTTTATCTCGGATAAAATATCGTTAAAGAGAGAGAACGATTATTAATTTGGATTAATCGATAAAATAATATATTCGATATATTATTAGAAATTAGATTTCGACGCGGAATTAAAATTAGATTTTAATTCGGGCGAACGAATTAATTTAGAATTAATTCGTTAGCGACGTGAATAGTGAATTCGCTAGGCGTAATCACTTAATTACGACGCGACGGAAAATTCGTTAATTTGGAATTAGCGAACCCGAGCCCGAGAGTGATTGCGAGCGCATTCGCATTTCGAATTCGAGCGCGGCACGCAAGTCACATCAAGCGTCAAATCGCTAGTCGCGTCAATCGTCAAATCAATTGTCACTTTGAGTGATGTGACTTGACAATATGTCAATTTATTAAAGTGAATAGATGTGATGTGAAAAGTGATGTGATATGACTTAAAGTTAAAAGTAAAAGTGATGGAATATGAAAAGGTTTGGAATATATATATATGTTTTATTTATTTTTGGAAGATAAATGAATAAATATATATTACTTTTCTTTTCCTTTTACAAACACATTCGGTCCTCTCTCTTTTACATGCAAACATGTACGGTTTCTCTCTTCCCTCTCTTTTCTTCTTCTTCATCTCCTTCACGCATGGTGCGATTTCTTCTCTTATTTTTCTGGTTTCACCGAAAATTTGAGAAGCAAAATGGAAGATGAACAAGTGCTAGCACACCTTGAGTTATACATAGGTGATAGGGAAGTGTCTTCATGAGCTTGGAAAGCTTGAAGCTTTGAGCTTCAATGGTGCTCATCATGGCCGAACATGGAGGAAGCCGAACCAGTCACCACCGTGCGTTCACTGCAGTTCCAGAAGCCATTGCCGAGCTTGGAGGGAGCTTAAAAACGCATGTTCTTCATTTCATCAAAACCGTTCAATGTGAGTTATGTTTCCGCCTTACTCCTTTGATGTGTTTATATGCGGTTTTTGTGCATGATTTATGATCCTTGGGACTTTGAATTGAACTCTTACATGTTTCGGACTTGGATGTCCCCCTACTGGATCTAGGAATTGGATGGGATCCAATTGATCTTAGAGATCTACCTAGTTAATTATCATACAATTTGTTGGCCAAAGTCAAGATTGTGTGACATTTAACGGGATCCTAACCCACTAGGAAACACGGTTTCCCGAGTACTCGACAGAGGGTTAGAGGCTCGCCGAAAAATAGTGGGAGGCATGTATTAAATTTGAAATATTCTTTTAATAACTTGCCATACGCGCTCATTTCAAATATCGTTCGTCAATTAAATTAATTATTAGTTGGACTAATATTTAATTGTTGTTTTAATTAACAGTTGGACTGTATTCAAACACATTAAAAGTATAGTTGATTAATATAGTTGGACTATAATAATCATTATATTTAAAAGTACCTGAAATCGTTGATTAAATAGTTGGACTATTAGAATCAAGATAAAATTTAAAGATTGACAATTAAAACATAATCCTAGGGAAAATGTATTTAAATGGTTTAATTTTTCAAATTGGGAAAATAATTTCAGGATAGTCCTGAAAACTAATAAGTTACTTTATTTGATAAAATAACATATTGGGCCTAAGCCCGGAGTTAAGCAAATAGTAGAGCATGATCTTTGGAAGATTCATGTGATGATAACTTTAGTATTTAATCCATTAAGCTTGCCAAATAGACTCATTAATTTCTTAATCAGAACTAAGGATTAGATCCTAAAAGTATGATATTGAAATTGAAGGATCATCATAGATCTATTTTTTAGATCTTAGAATTACTATATTGCAATAGTAAACTCTTGGAGAGTTAATGGATATTCTCAATGAGACAAAGCCAAAGTTTGCAATAAGGCAAGTAGCGCAAGGCGCACCTTACTTCGACATTCCAGAAGGCCAAGGCTTGGCCAAAGGCTTCTGGACTGTGAAAAGGGCGAAGGTAAAATCATTATAATCTTCTAGGAAGATAAATGACATATCCCAAAATGTCTGCCTAAAATGTGGCAAACGGGATCGCGGAAGCGTGACTGCTGTCTGAACAAAGCAGACATGAAGGAATTGAAAACGGGGCAAGGCTCTGACTTCAAATATGTTTGTCATAAATATGTTCACTACTGGTATTGAAATTGGATTTTAAATACTTAGTGTGGTATATAAATATGTAGTGATGTTTAGAATCTGCTATGAACAAGATACTGACTTCAGATTGAGATTAATCTGCGAATTGGAAACGGGACGAAAGTCACTGTTTTAACCGTAGATACCTAAGTTTAGGAACTACCCTTCGGGTATGTACTTAAGTTAGCAAACTGTTATAATGTAACTAGTTTGACTAGATACATTATCTTTATGTCAGTGTTTAATCCGTTACGGATTTACCTTTATATTCTAGAACACTAAAGTGTTTTATTTTATAAAGATGATATTGAGATAAACACATTAGATGTGAATAACAGGATTTATATTTTGAATATAAATAAATCTCAAACATATAACATGACAGACAAATAGCTCAAACTGATTTGATCAGAATAAACATATTGTGGCATTTTTGTCTGGGACACAATTTAAACAAGACTCGTATATCCACACTTTCGAAGAGTGGATACTAGGAAAAATTTGATTCTATTCAAATAAAGTCTACGAATCTAGTTTATTGGGAAAAATACCTATAACACTATTTACTTGGTAAAAGTGTAAATGCCACTGATCTGTTAGCCCTAGTTCATAGTGAAGCAAGTGGGCCCATATCTAGCTAGGCTAGAGGTGGCTATGAATATTTCGTGACCTATACGGATATGGCATCGCGTTATGGTTATGTGTTTCTTTCGAAGCATAAATTGGAAACATTTAGAGTTTCGACATGAAATAGACAAACAGATCGGCTAAAGTATTAAACCATCACGGTTAGATCATGATGAAAATACTTAAGCGATAAGTTTCTCACATACTTGAAAGAGTATAGTATTCTTTCAATGAGGACTCCTCCCGGAACACGTCAATTTGACGTTGTGTCTGAACAGGATAAACCGAATTTTGTTGGACATAATAAGGTTAATCATGAGTCGCTCTGAGCTACCATTTCCTTCAACGGATACACATTAACAATGAAAAACTTATTTTAAATAAAGTTCTATAAGATCTGTTTGACAGACTTCATATAAGATATGAACAGGAAAGAAACCAGGTTTCTTATTCCTGAATATTTGGGAATGCTAGGCATATGTTTGGATGATACCAAACTAAAACCCAAATAGGATATGTGCCTATTATAGGTTATCCTAGGGATACTGAAGTATAGTACTTATACAACTCACAAGAGAACAATGTAATTGTTGCTCACCACGCGGTTTTCCTAAGAGGAATACCTATATGCAGTGGTAAGTGGGAGGATAGTAAAACTCGATGAAAATCGGAGTAATACTATTACAGGCACCGATTCCTTAATGGAACACAAATAGTTCATCAAAGATGAAATTATACATGTAATCTTCGAATACACAAGAACCACGTATGTTGGAGAGAGTCAGAAAACAACCTGGGGTATGGGTTTCTGATCTCGCCTCATAAAGATGTCAATCTTATTGAGGAATACCAACTGACTACGTATGAGGAAGTGATACAAGGTATCGACTCCCTATTATGGCAAAGTGCCATATAAATCCGAAATGGATTCCATGTATATCAGCTTAGTTTAGATACTAGTTGATGTGCCGCAAGGCATTGTGCCTATTGGTACTATATAAGTCTTCAAGGAAGACATACATGGAAGGCAACATACCAACGTACTAAGCTAGGCTTGTAGCGAAAAGGTATCGTTATCAACATTGTGTCGATTACGACGAAACCTTTTACCTGTTGCCACGGTAAATCCATTTGGTTAATGCTTGCTGATGCTGCATGTTTCATTTATGAAATATGGCAGATAAATGCCAAAACCTCTTTCCTTAATGGAAACCTTTTGGAGGATGTTTACAACATCCTGACGGTTTTGTCATACCAAAACTAGCAAACAAGGTTTGCAGGTTATTCGATCCATGTTTGGATTGATGCAAGCATTGAGTTCTTGGAATTATCGTTTTGATGTAATCATAATGGTGTATGATTTAATTCAAAACGAAAATGATTCTTGTGTATATAAGGAGGTTAGTGTGAGCGCACTGACAGTGGTTGTCCTATAAATAATGATAATATGTCATTTCTTGGAAATGATATTCCTATGATAATATGTCATTTCTTGGAAATGATATGCCCATAAAACAATCAGTGAAAGCTTGGCTTTCATAGAAAATTCTCCGTGGAATTCTTGGGAGAAACAACCTTTATTCTAGGAATAAAGATCTACTGGGATAGATTTAAAGTTGTTAACACTCTCCTAGAAATCGTACATTGAAAAATGTACGCGACCTGGTGTCTCATACGCTTAGAGCATATGGATTCACAAACAGGCAATCCAGGTGATAGTCACTGGATTGATGTTAAGAACATTCGTTAGTATCTTAGAGAACTAAGGATGCTGTCTTATACAATGGAGAAGGAGAACTTGAAGTGATTGGGATCATTGTAGCAAGTTTCCTAACTGATAAAAATGACTATAAGTCGCAAAACGGTACTATATAAAGTTTGAATAACGGAACAGTGAGCTGGAAATCTTCCAAGCAAGATACTGTTACCGAATAAATAAAAAATGTGGGTTATTACTCCAGCTGAGGCAGCAATTGAAGCCATATGGGTCAATAGTAAATCTAATTAGATTAGATATAGTTCTTTTAGCAGCTGAGCTAGACGTCAGCACAGGCTAAAGAATTAATGGTCTCATCAACGATCCAGATACATACTTTGACTATTCATCTGATTCGTTCGGATCATACATCGTGGTGATGTGATGATCGAATAATTCGCATCACATGATAATCATGCAAATCCGCTGACGAAAGTCTTTTCTCAGCAGTTTGAGCCAATCGTACATAGTTCGAGTGTCAGACACTCGAGTGACTGGCTATAGGCCAAGTGCGAGATTGTTGGACAATTATGACCCATAGCGTCACTATTTGTACAGATCATGGTATTGTTGTACAAATTAACAATGTGACAAAGGAGATTGCTCCCTTATCATTTGTGATTAGATCACCAAGATATATAAATGATAGGAGGTCCTTATGATTTGTTCCCGGATTGAGAATGATATGAGACAATATCAGTCCACGAAGGATAAATCATTAAATATCTCTAGTCAGAGTATTATCGAGATTGGACATCGATAAATGCGTAAAAGACTAGTATTACACTTGTACGCGTTGTAAGGGCATAACGACATAGTTCTCATATATTTGGGTATAGGATACTCATGCAAGTGTAATAGGAGGTTGTGTTTTACCGATGGTACGGGAAACAGCTTCGCTCTGGATAGACCCCCTCAGAATTCCATTGGTAGTATGACTATGTGTCTATGGAAGTCCGAAATCAGGGTAGGTGTATTTGGTCTTAACCTGAGACTTGCACCGCTAATACTTGTGACAATCAATATGCTTTGGTTTTGGTCGTCCAGTGCTTTAATAGGTTCTGTGTACGCCTCTGCTGGGTATATTGAGAATCGTAGTGTGTTGGGTGTGATGTCAAGATGGAAGTATCACTCCAGTCATATGGAGATGATGATCGCGCAGGGTTACAGAACTGGTTCTCTAAAGGGTTGCAACCATCGAGATAATATAACTTGGTCATCATTATCCGATAATAAAGAGACTAGTTTCTAGTAATCCGATATATGCTTCGTACGGGGCAGACGTTGTACCAGCCCCAGGCCTTGCATGTGATCATCCGATACTAGATCGAAATACGCAATACTATGTATACTACGCCTGATATAGATCGCTTATTCCTGTAAGCATGTTTCTGGAGAATTGGGTAGGCATGGCGCTTTGCTAGAAGCCAACCTTGTCTTGTAAATCGATACAAACGTAGTACTAGGTACTTACGTGTTCGGATAGTCCGATGACCCAATTTACTGCCAACATATCCGGGGATCTCATTGGTCGCTTCCCGAAGATTCGCCGATGACTCGCACTTTTATTAATCTACGATTAATTGGTAGAGAGAGAAAATTAATCTGGGATTAATTGCAGAGATATTTTATCTAAGATAAAATATTAATTAAAGAGATATAACGATTAATTTGGAATTAATTCATAAAATAATATATTCGATATATTATACAAAATTGGATTTCGACGCGGAATTAAAATTAGATTTTAATTCGAGCGAACGAGTTAATTTAGAATTAATTCGTTAGGGATGTGAATAGTGATTTCGCTAGGCATAATCAATTAATTGCGTCGCAACGGAAAATTCGTTAATTTGGAATTAGCGAACCCGAGCCAGGGATTGTTTGCGAGCGCATTCGCATTTCGAATTCGAGTGCGGCACGCAAGTCAAATCAAGCATCAAATCGCTAGTCGCATCTAGCGTCACATCATTCGTCAATCAAGTGATGGATGTCTTTCACTTTGAGTGATTGACACCAGTCACTATTCATTGATTGATGGAAGTTGATGTTGGTAGTTGGCAAGCATTTATGGCTTGTCTTTTCAAAGAGAAAAATTGGTATATGGTAAATTGATTTTAGAAATCAATTAATCTAATACACTTTTTATCTCTCTATCTTGTTTTCACAGTTTGGAGCCAAGAAATTCCCTCTCTCTCGGCATTTCCTCTTCTGTTTTTCTGTTTTGGACCGAAAATGAAGGAGAAGACCATGGTGATTTTGGGGCAAAATTACCTAGTGCTAGCACACCAAAAAGTATATACAAAGGTGATAGGGAACTCACTTCATGAGCTTGGAATCACCATCAACCAAAGCTTGGAGCTTGGAGCAACAATGGAGATCACCAAAGCCGAAAATAGGAGCTGTAAAATCTGTCACTGCCGAGCCTTGGAGGAGAGGGCAGAAATTTTTTGTTGTCCACCGCGTCGCTCAACCGATCGATGTAAGTATTCCGCAACTTCGTTGATTATATTCACATGTGTTTTATGCTTGTTATTCGATCCTCGGGATCGTAGAACTCCAACAATAGACTGGCCTTTTTACCTATAGAGAATCGATGTTGGACATAATCTCCGTGAAGTGGCAAGATGCCATGAAATCCTAGTTAGACTCAATGCAGGGAATCAAGTTTGGAACTTGGTTTCGCTTCCTGAATGAAGTGTTCCTATCTGTTGTAAATGGGTTTACAAGAGTAAGTATAGGCCTGACAGAAAGGTTGAAACCCTTAAGACTCGATGGTAGCTAGAGGTTACACGCAGCGACCTGATGTTGACTACGATAAAAAATTTTGCCAGTTACGATGCTAAAGTCAATAAGGATTTTAATGTCTCTTGCCGCTTACAATGATTACAAGATTTGACAAATGGATGTCAAAATGACTTTTCTAAATGGATTTCTTGATAAAGAAATCTATATGGAACAGCCGGAAGGTTTTGCATCCAGCAAGAACTTGGGCATGGTATGTAGACTTAAGAAGTCCATTTGTGAACTTAAACAGGCTTCACGAAGTTAGAATCATCGATTCGACGAGATAAACAAATTGTTTAGTATTCTCAAGAATTTTGTGTGTATAAGAAAGCTAGTGGGAGTATGGTGATATTTTTAATTCTCTATGTGGATGACATTCGGATCATTGGGAATGATATCGGGATGATACATGGCGTCAAAGCTTATCTTTGTAAGAATTACTCCATAAAGGACCTAGGTGACGCTTCTTATGTCGTAGGCATAAAACTCTATAGAGATAGAGAAATGAAGCTTATTGGGTTATCCGAATCAATGTACATAGGTAAGATCTTAGAACGGTATAATTTTGGTAAATGTAAGACAACAAACATACTGTTTATAGATGGCTTACATCTTTCAAAGAAGATGTGTCCACAAACAGAAGATGAGAAGTTTAGAATGTCTAATCAGTCTTATGCTTCGTGTTTAGGCAGCATCATGTATGCCATGTTATGTACTAGACCTGATATCAGCTTCGCAGTTAGTGTGACCAGCAGATATCAGTCCAATCCAGGTAATGACCATTGGATGGCTATTAAACACATCTTCAAATATCTTAAAGGTACTAAGGATAAGTTTATAATATATGGAGGAAATGAATTGCAAGTTAATGGGTATATGGATTTCAATTTCCAATCGGATCCCGATGATAGAAAATCTACATCAGGATTTTTCTTTACCTTTAACGGAGGTGCGGTTTGTTGTAAGAGTTCCAAACAAGGGTCAACAACTGATTCCACCACAGAGGCAGAATATATTGCAGCTTCTGAAGCTACAAAGGAAGTTGTATGGGTTAGGAACTTTATCACATAATTGAGAGCAGTCCCAAGTATCGAGAATTCGTTTCCGTTATACTGTGCTAATACTAGAGCCATTGCGCAAGCAAATGAACCAAGGGCGCATCAGAAGGTGAAACATGTGCAACGAAAGTACCACATCATTCGAGAGATTGTGTCGCGATGGGATACTGTCGTGTGTAAGGTACCGAGTGAAGATAATGTAGCAGATACCAAGGCTGTTCCTCCAAAGTTATTTGATAAACATGTGGAGTCGATGGGTATTAGATACAATGGATATTTGCACTAGAGCAAGTGGGAGAATTTGTTAAGGTTGGTGCTCAGAGTGCTAATTTTCTTTTGTATTTTCCTGTAAATACTTTTGTACCATTTTATTATAAATATAATAAACAATTTCTATTATATAACATCTCTTTGTATATGGTAAAGACATAATGGACCTTATAATGATTAATTATGATACTATTGTAAAAGCGTCGCAACTGACATTGAGTTGTATCATGAAGTTGTCATTTTTAGATAGTTCCTGGTCAAGGTTTACACTACTTGGTCAGTAAAGTAAACCCTTTAAGATTGGTACATGTCGTATACTGGAATCTTGGATTCCAATGGTTTCTCAATGAACCATGATTCTTGGAGACTCTTATAGACGTGTAGGTGTTTATAGCGGATAAACATTGAACGACTCACCGAAGATTCTTAATAGATATTACACCAACGTCAATAAGAATCTTCTCGAGTTGAGTAGCATAGTGATTCTTTGGCCAAATTGTGAATCCATATGCTCAAAGCTTATGAGACACCAGGTCGCGTACATTTTTCAATGTATGAGTTCTCGGAGAGTTTTAACAACTTAATCTATCCCAGTAGATCTTTATTCCTAAAATAAAGGTTGTTTCTCCCAAGAATTCTACGGAGAATTATTCTCGAAAGCCAAGCGTTCACCAATTATATTATGGGAATATCATTTCCAAGAAATGACGTATTATCATTATTTCATAGGACATCCACTGTCAGTGCGCTCCCACTAACACTCTTATATACACAAGAATCATATCATTTTGAATTAAATCATAAACCATTATGATCACATCAAAACGAAAATTCCAAGAACCTAATGCTTGCTTCAATCCAAACATGGATCGAATAACCTGCAAACCTTGTTTGCTAGTTTTACGACAAAATCGTCAGGATGTTGTAAACATCCTCCAAAAGGTTTCCTTTTCAGGAAAGCGATTTTCCCGTTAAGCTGACATATTTCATAAATGAAACATACAGCTTTAGCAAGCATTATCCAAATGGATTTACCGTGGCAACAGGTAAAAGGTTGAATCGTAATCAACACAATGTTGATAACGATACCTTTCCGCTAAAAAGCCTAGCTTTATACGTTGGTATGTTGCCGTCCATGTACGTCTTCCTTTAAGACTTATAGTACCAATAGGCACAATGCCTTGCGATACATCAACTAGTATCTAAACATAGTTGATATACATGGAATCCATTTCGGACTCATGACACTTTGTCATAATAGGGAGTCGATACCTTGTATCACTTCGTCATACGTAGTCAGTTGGTATTCCTCAATAAGATAGACATCTTTATGAGGTGAGATCAGAAACCAATACCCTAGGTTGTTTTCTGACTCTCTCCGACTTAAGCGGTTCTTGTGTATTCGAAGATTAATGGTTTAGTTTCATCCTTGATGAACTATATTTGTGTTCCATTAGGAATCAGTGCCTTGAATAGTGTTACTCCGATTTTCATCGAGTTTTACTATCCTCCCACTTACCACTGTATATCGGTATTCCTCTTAGGAAAACCGCATGGCGAGCAACAATGACATTGTTCTCTTGTGAGTTGTATAAGTACTATACTTTGGTATCCCTAGGATAACCTACAATTGGCACTTATCCAATTTTGGTGTTAGTTTGGTATCATCTAAACATATGCCTAGCATTCCCAAATTATCAGGATTGAGAAACCCGGTTTCTTTCCCGTTCATATCTTATATGAAATCTGTCGAATAGATTTTTATGGAACCTTATCTAAAATAAGTTATGCACTGTTTATGCTTATCCGTTAAAGGAAATGGTAGCTCAGAGCGACTCATGATTAACTTTATCATGTCCAACATAATTCGGTTACTCAGTTCGGACACGCCGTCAAAATGACGTGTTCCGGGAGGAGTCCTCTTTGAAAGAATACTATACCCTTTCAAGTATATTAGAAACTTATTGATTAAGTATTTTCTATTACGGTCTTACCGTGACAGTTTAATACTTTAGCCATTCAGTTTGTCTATTTCGTGTCGAAAACTTTAAAAGTTTCCGATTTGTGTTCTTCAAAAGAAACACATAACCATAACACGATGCCACATCTGTAAAACTTCACGAAATATTCATATCCACCTGGCCCACTTGCTTCACTATGAACTAGGGCTAACAGATCGGTGGCATTTACACTTTTACCAAGTAAATAGTGTTTTAGGCACTTTGCCCAATAAACTAGATTCGTAGACTTTATTTGAATAGGGTCAAATCAGTCCTAGTATCCACTCTTCAAAAGTGCGGATATACGAGTCTTGTTTGATTGTGTCCCAGACAACAATGCCACTTGTCAGTCTCTTCTGATCAAATCAATTTGAGCTATTTCTTTGTGACGTAATATATTTGAGATTTTATTTATATTCAAAATATAAATGTTGTTATTCACATCTAATGTGTTTGATCTCAATATCAACTTTATATAATAAAACACTTTAGTGTTCTAGAATATAAAGGTTCACCCGCAGCGGGTTAAACACTGATATAGAGATAATGTTTCTAGTCAAACTAGTTACATCATAACAGTTTCCTAATTTAAGTACATACCCGAAGGTAGTTCCTAAACTTAGGTATCTACGGTTAAAACAACGACTTTCGTCCCATTTCCATTTCACAGATCAATCTCAACTGATGTCAGTATTCTGTTCAAAACAGATTTTGAACATCAGTATATATTTATGTACCATACTAAGTATTTAAAATCCAATTTTAATATCAGTAATGAGCATATTATGAAAAACATATTTAAAGTCAGAGCCTTACTCATTCTTCAATTCCTTCATGTCTGCTTTGTCCAAACGGCAGTCACGCTTCTGCGATCCCGTTTGCCACATTCGGGCAGATATTTTGGGATATGTCATTTATCTTCCCAGAAGATTATAATGATTTTGCTTTTGCCCTTTTCCACATTCCAGAAGCCTTTGGCCTAGCCTTGGCCTTCTTAGAATATTGAAATAAGGTGCGCCTTGCGCTACTTGCCATATTGAAAATTTTGACTTTATCTCATTGAGAATAGTCTTTAACTCTCCAAGAGTTATTTATTGCAATTTTAGTACTTCTAAAATCTAAGTATAGATTTATGAAGATCCTTCAATTTCATTATCATACTTTAAGGATCTAATCCTTATTTCCGATTTGGAAATTAAGGAGTCTACTGCGACAAGCTTAATGGATTAAACACTAAAGTTATCATTACATGCATCTTCCAAAGATCATGCTCTACTATTCGCTTAACTCCGGGCTTAGGCCTAATATGTTATTTTATCAAATAAAGTAACTTATTAGTTCCCAGGACCATCCTGAAATTATATTCCCAATTTGAAAATTAAACCATTTAAATACATTTTCCCTAGGATTATGTATTAAACGTCAATCTTTCAATTTATCTTGATTCTAATAATCCAACTATTTAATCAATGATTTTTCGGTACTATTAAATATAATGATTATTATAGTCCAACTATATTAATCAACTATACTTGTAATTTGTTTGAATACGGTCCAACTGTTAATTAAAACAACGATTTAAATATTAGTCCAACTAACATTTAATTTAATTGACGAATGATATTTGTTTGAGCGCGTATGGCAAGTAATTAAACGAATATTGCGAATTCAATTCTTGCCTCCCACTATTTTTCGGCGAGCCTCTAACCCTGTGTCGAGTACTCGGGAAACTGTGTTTCCTAGCGGGCTAGGATCCCGTTAAATATCACACAATCTTGACTTTGGCCAACAAATTGTATGATAATTAACTAGGTAGATCTTTAAGATCGATTGGATCCAATCCAATTCCTAGATCCAGTAGGGGGACATCCAAGTCCGAAACATATATCATATATATGCCAATATATCTAATATATTGCCTAACTTTTTTCCTCTGAATCAACTAAGCCTTGGCTTTGGCACAACAAACTTAGTGATCCCAGTTAAGTGCGACCCATTGACCATGGAAAGCTTCGTAATCAATGTCGATCGACAAGAAATGGTCATGACTTTGGCCAACAAACCACAACTTGGACAAGACACCAATATGGAACAAAGCTTTCGTGATTCAGACACATCTTCGACGGACATAGGCCTTGACTTTGGCCAACAAGCCAATGCCAGTCTTAGATCTTGAGTAAGAATCACTCAATGGAAGGAAAAACGCTTAATATTTTGCGAGGGTTTTTCGAGTGAAAATTGGCAACCAATTTATTATATTTGTTAAGGTCTCATCATCATACACCCTTAAATATGCATTCTAAACACATAATAAAGCGCAAATGATAAAATAATAATGATATGCGGATGGATACTTTACACAATGATCCTAGATCAAATCTCTCTCTTTCTCTCTCCCGCTAGCACAAGTATTACTTCTACCCGTTACACTACACTTCTAAAGAAACCTCATTTACATTGTGGGGAATAGGTGAGAAGAGAATACAAAAAATAAGGAGGTAATAAGGCTGGACACGCAGGTCCAATTAATAAATTCCAAATTTATTACAACAATTTCTAAAATTATCCCACCCATCTAATATCAATCCGATATACATTATTCATGCATCGCAACCATGTATTCACAGAAGAATGTTATCAATCAATCTAATCAAATTAATTAATCTGATAATTAGTGACCATCCAATGTTCAAACAACGATTTGTTTTTGCTCGAGTCAAACTCGTTTTTGTGAATAAGTACTCAAAGTACGAATTCTCGAATAAAATTAAACTACAAAATTAAATCCAATTCAGTTTGTATTTAATACTAATCCATTTATTTAATTCTAAATTAAATACTACACTTTATTAAATAAACCTTTACGATTTAAATTCCAAATTTAATCGTTACGGGTCTCAAAGCCCGTTTAACGTCCAACGTCAATTTAATTAAAGTCCAATGGGCTTTTAATTAATTTCTTAAGGCGTGGACTTTTGGTCAACTCGGGTCAAACCCAATAACCAAAGTCCAATCCGGGAGTTACCCCATAAGCCCAGAAATCAATTTAGGCCCATTAGGCCCAATTAAACTTTAAAAGTCCATTAGTCGCATTTGGGCTTTATGGAAGCGGTTTTGGGCCCAATTGGATCCAACCAATTTTGCCTAAACCCAACTTAGTACAACCAAACCCAATAAGCCCAATAACAACTTTAAAAGTTCAATTTCCAAAATTAGGCCCAATATAATTATATTCCAAATTCCAAATTCCTAATTTAATTACCAAAGTGTATAACACAATTAATTACCCAATTAACATTTCCAAAACACCAATTAGCCTAATTAATCATGCTCAACAACAACAAAACATGTCCAACACATTTCATCAAAAAATCAAACCCAATTACTTGCTATATCATTCTCGGCAATTTGGGCAATTTGTGTCCGATTCGATTTCAATCTAATTAAATCCACAATCGACATTAAATCAACATTCCCGAATGATTCCAATTCATCCAATGAACAAAAATCAAAAATTCCAAGACAATTAGGGCTTCATTCCTCTCGGCCAAGCTAAGATTATTGGGGAAAAATGTTCCAAACAGTTTTTCAACAAATTGATCCAATCAATCCTCAATTAAAACACATTTAAACATATTCATTCATCCAATTACATAAATCATGCTCAAACACATTTTTACCCAAATTTTAACCATAATCAAATTTCATGCTTTTCAATCACTCTGATACCATTGTTGGAGTTTCTACGTCTCGAGGATCGAATACAAAGAAAGAAAGACATGTGAACACATACGAGGGAGTTGCGGAATACTCACATCGATCGGTTGAGTGACGCGCGAGGCAATAAAATTGATTTCTCTGCCCACTGGACTGCTCGGCAGTGAGCTGCTATCATCTCCAAGAATCGGCCATTGTTGCTCCTTGAACAAGCTCCAAGCTTCGTCAAATGATTCCAAGCTCATAGGTGGACTTCCCTATCACCTTCGGATGACTTCGTAGTGTGCTAGCACTCCCGATTGTGCCACAAAATCATGACTTTTTGCTTCCCTTTTCTTCTTGGCTCTCGGCAGTGGGCTGCCAAACCAGAAAAAAAAAAAAACAGCCCCAATGGCGTGAATGAGAGGGAGATAGATGGAAGAGAGAGAAGAGTGTTTTAGTTGGTTAAAATGTGTATCTAATACACAATATATATTTTCACAAAATAAATAAAGGATTTACCAAATATTTGGCTTTCCAAAAGTCAAATAATCAAATCCAACAACCATTCCAACAACTACCATCAACTCACATCACTGAATCAAGTGACAACTTGTAACATCACTCAAAATGACATTGATTTTACGTTTGATGTGACTAATGTTTTGACGCTTTATTTGAATTGCGTGCCGCACTCGCATTCGAAATGCAAATACGCTCGCAAACAATCCCGGGCTCGGGTTTGCTAATTCCAAATTAACAAATTTTCCGTTGTGACGTAATTAAATCTAATTTAATTAAATAATCATGCCTAGTATAATTACTATTCACGTCGCTAACGAATTAATTTAAAATTAATTCGTTCGCTAGAATTAAAATCTAATTTTAATTTCGCGTCGAAATCCAATTTTGGTTAATATATCGAATATATTAATTTTATCGATTAATTCCAAATTAATCGTTATCTCTCTTTAAATGATATTTTATCCTAGATAAAATATCTCCGCAATTAATCCCAGATTAATAAAAGTGCGAGTCATACGTCATTGGTGAATCTACGGGAAGCGACCAATGAGATCCCCGGATATGTTGGCAGTAAATTCGGTCGTCGGACTATCCGAACACGTAAGTACCTAGTACTACGTTTATAACAATTTACAAGACAAGGTTGGCTTCTAGCAAAGCGCCATCCCTACCCAATTCTCCAGAAACATCCTTACAGGAATAAAGGATCTATATCAGGCGTAGTATACGTAGTATTACGTATTTCGATCCAGTATCGGATGATCACATGTAAGGCCTGGAGCTGGTATAGTGTCTGCCCCGTACGAAGCATATATCGGATTACGAGCAACTAGTCTCTTTAATATCGGATAATCATGACCAAGTCATATTATCCTGATGGTTGCAACCCTTTGGAGAACAAGTTTTGTATCCCTACGCGATCATCATCTCCATATGACTGGAGTGACACTTCCATCTTGACATCACACCCAACACACTACGATTCTCGATATACCCAGAAGAGGCGTACATAGAAACCGGTTAAAGCCCTGGACGACCAAAACCAAAGTATATTGATTGTCGCAAGTATTAGTGGTGCAAGTCTCAGGTTAAGACCAAATACACCTACCCTGATTTCAGACTTCCATAGACACATAGTCATACTACCAATGGAATTCTGATGGGGTCTATCCAGAGCGAAGCTGTTTCCCGTACCATCGGTAAAACACAACCTCCTATTACACTTGCATGAGTATCCTATACCCAAATATATGAGAAGTATGTCGTTATGCCCTCACAACGCGCACAAGTGTAATACTAGTCTTTTACGTATTTATCGATATGCAATCTCGATAATACTCTGACTAGGGATATTTAATGATTTATCCTTCGTGGACTGATACTGTCTCATATCATTTTTAATCTAGGAACAAATCATAGGGACCTCCTATCATTTATACATCTAGTTGATCTAATCACATATGATAAGAGTGCAATCTCTTTTGTCACATAGTTAATTTGTACAACAACAACATGATCTGTATAAACAGTGACGCTATGGGTCATAATTGTCCAACATCGACCTCTGGGCTTCATTCCCGAACCGTGCTGGGTGTGAGATGCTTCGATCTCTGGGGTTCATTCCTGAATTGAATGGGTGATGGCATTTTTGTCCATTTGCGTGACTTTTCGATCCACTGGGGAGTTTTTCTTAGTGTCATAGGCATGCCTAATGTCTCTAAGTCATGATATTGTGTGTAAATGATCAAGAGAGTTGCGGAAAAACTTACATTGATCGTATATGGGATTTCAAAAAATTTGTATGTTTGTTGGAAGCTCCAAGCCTTCTATGAGTAAATGCAACCCAATGGTGAGTTTCCCTATCACCTTCTTTGACTCCTTTAAAGTGCTAGCTTAATGAAATTTTGCAACAAAACTTCAATGGAGAAGGAAGTAGCTCACGACAATGAGCAAAAGAATAAGAGAGAGTGTGCTATGAATAGTAACTTATCACATTTCCAAAGTTGATTTAATTAATTTATACAAATGTTGAGTGTTGGTTTTGGTTTGAGTGTTTCATAAGTAAGGCCAAGCCTTACTTGCCAACATATCAAATCCATAATTCAAGCCTAACCACTTCCATCACATGTCCAATAAGTTGATGTAAGTGAAGTGCGTCCCACCACTTTTAAATTCCAAATTTAAGTCGGCTAACTCAACACGCAACTTCGCTCGGGCCCGGGTTCATTTAATTCCGAACTAAACGAATTTTCCGTCGCGACTTAATTAAATTAAATTTAATTAAATAATAATGCTTAGCAAAATTATTATGAAAGTCGCTTGCAAATTAATTCCAAATTAAATCGTTTGCCCGAATTAAAATCCAATTTTAATTCCGCATTGAAATATGATTTCAATTAATATATCTAATATATTATTTAATCGATTAATTCCAAATTAATCGCATTCTCTATTCTATATGGATTTTATCCCAGATAAACTCATGCCGCAATTAATCCCAGATTAATTTTCTCTATCTCATAATTAATCCTAGATTAATTTTGTTCGAGTCAAATGTCATCGGTAAATTTTAGGAAACGACCCAAGAGATCCATGGATATGTTGGCAGTAAATCCGATTGTCGGACTATCCGAACACGTGCGTACCCCATACCACATTCTTACCGATTTACAAGACATGGTTGGCTTCTATCAAAACACTGTGCCTACCCAATTCTCCAGAAATATTCAATGAAGAATATATAATCTATATCAGGCATAGTATACTATGTATTGCGTATTACGATCCAATATCGGATGTCACATGCTAGGCCTTGGGCTGGAAATGTGTCTGCCCCATACGAAGCATATATCGGATCACTAGCAACTAGCCTCTTTAATCAGATAATCATGACCTATTCATACTATTCCGATAGCTGCAGCATATGAGAGTACTAGTTTTGTATCCCAGCGTGATCATCATCTCCATATGACTGAAGTGATACTTCCATCTTGACATCACACCCAAAACACTACGATTCTCGTAAACCCAGAAGAGGCGTACACAGAACCTGTTAAAGTGCCGGACGACCAAAACCAAAGCGTACTATTTGTCGCAAGTATTAGCGATGCAAGTCTCAAGTTAAGACCACACACACCTACCCTCATTCGGATTCCCATAGACACATAGTCATACTACCAATGGGACTCCGAGGGGTCTATCCAGAGCGAAGCTATTCCCGATCCAACGGCTAACAGAACCTCCTATCACACTTGCATAAGTATCCAATACTTAAATATATGAGAACTATGACGTTAAGCTTCCATAATGCACACAAGTGTAATACTAGTATATTCTGCATTATCGATGTCCAGTCTCGATAATACTAAGACTAGGGATATTTAATGATTAAACCTTTCGTGGATTAATATTGTCTCATATCTTATTAATCATGTACTAATCATATGGACTTTTATCATTTATATATCCAAGTAATCCAATTAAAAAATGATACAAGAGCAATTTCCTTTGTCACATTGTTAATTGGTACAAAAACACCATGTCTTTTACAAATAGTGATGCTATGGGTCATAATTGTACAACAATCTCCCACTTGGCCCATAGCCAATCACTCAAGTGTCCAACACTTGAACTATGTTCGGGTCGCTCAAAATTTTGCTGAGATATAGCTTTCGTCAGCGGATATGCAAGGTTATCATCTGAAACGATCTTTTCGATCTTTACATCGCCACGATGTACGATCTCACGAATCAGATGAAACCATCGAAGTGCATACTTGGATCATCGATGAGACCGTAATTCCTTAGCATGTGTTGTAACCCAGCTCAGCTGCTAACAGAACTACTCCTAATCCAATTAGGAATTTTATAGATCCAAAATGCTTATTTTGTTGCCTCAACCGCAGCAATGTATTCCGCTTTTGTTGTTGAATCGGCAACAATATCTTTCTTGGAAGATTTCCATCTCACTGTTCTGTTTTTCAAACAAAATATGTACCCTTATTGTGACTTACAGTCATCTTTGTCGGTTTGGAAACTTGCATCGGTGAACCCAGTCACCTCATGTTCTCCATCTTCATAAACTTAGAAAGCATCCTTAGTTCGTGTAAGATACTAAAGCATGTTCTTAACATCAATCCAGTGACCATCGCCTGGATCGGCCTGATATTGACTGCAGATGCTCAAAGCATATGAGACACCAGGTCGCGTACATATCATGGCATACATGATCGATCCGACTTCTTAAGCGAACAGGATCTGATTCATTGCATCTCTCTCATCTTTACTTTCAGGACACATGTCCTTAGATAGAGACGCCATGTTATACTAGAAGCAGTCCCTTCTAAGACTGATCCATGTTGAATCTCTTCAACACTGTCAATGTATGAGTTCTCGGAGAGTGCCAACAACTTTTAGAACTATCACAGTAGATCCTTATTCCTAGAATAAAGGTTGCCTCTCCCAAGTATTTGATGGAGAATTCTAATTAAAGCCAAGCTCTCACTGATTTTAATATGGGAATGTCATTGTTAAGAAGCAATCCATCATCAACGTATATGACAATCATTATCAGTGCACTCCCACTAATAATCATCAACGTTTTGAATGAAACCATATACCATTATGATCTCATCAAAACATTGGTTCCAAGAACGCAATGTTTGCTTCAATCCATAAATCGAACGATTTAACTTGCAAAACTTATTTGCATGTTTTGGCACGACAAAACCGTCTGGGTGTTTTATATGAATATCCTCCAAAAGGTTTCCATTAAGGAAAGCGGTTTTGATGTCCATCTGTCATCTGCCATATTTCATAATCGAAATATGCAGCTTTAGCAAGCATTATCCGAATGGATTTAATCATGGCAACAGGTAAAAGGTTTCGTCGTAATCGACACCATGTTGATGACGATACCCTTTCGCTACAAGCCTAGCTTTGTACATTTTTATGTTGCCATCCATGTCTGTCTTCACCAAGAAGACCCATTTACTACCAATAGGCACTATGCCTTCTGGTACATCAACGAGTGTCCAAACTTGGTTGTATACATGGAATCCATTTCGGACTTCATGGAATCTTGCCATAAAGCGGAGTCGATACCTTGTATCGCTTCCTCATACGTAGACGGCTCATTATCCCTAATAAGATTAATATCTACCTGAGGCGAGATCAGAAACCCATACCTCTCAGGTTGTTTTCTGACTCTCTTCGATCTACGCGGTTCTTGTGTATTAGAAGATTATGGTACAGTCTCATCCTTGATGAACTGTTCGTGTTCCGTGAGGGAGTCTGTGCTAGGAACAACATCACTACGATTTTCATCGAGTTCTACTTTCCTCCCACTTACCACTGCATTTAGGAATTCCTTTTCGAGGAAAACCGCATGGAGAGTAACAAATTCCTTGTTCTCTTGTGGGTTGTAGAAGTAATATCCTTTGGTTTCCCTAGGATAACCTACAAATAGGCACTTATCTGATTTGGGTTCTAGTTTGGTACCATCCAAGCCTTTAATGTAAGCCAAGCATCCCCAAATCTTCAGGAATTAGAAACCTAGTTTCTTTCTTGTCCATATTTCATTTGGAGTCTGTCCAACAGACTTTGACAGAACCTTATTCAAAATAAGTATTGCATTGTTCAATGCGTATCCTCAGAAGGAAATTGGTAGCTCAGTACGACTCATTATTGACCTTACCATGTCCAACAAAGTTCGGTTTCTCTGTTCGGAGACACCATTCAATGCGGTGATTCAGGAAAAGTCCACTGTGAAAGAATACCATACTCTTTCAAGTAATCGAGAAACTCATTGCTAAATATTTTCCACCACGATTTGACCGCGATGTATTTAATATTTTTACCAGTCTGTTTTTCTACTTCGTGACGAAACTCTTTGAATTTCTCAAAAGTTTCTGACTTGTGTATCATAAAGATACACATAACCATAACGCGATGCATCATCCGTAGAGGTTACGAAGTATTCATATCCACCTCTAGCCTTGCTAGACATGGGCCAACATACGTCACTATGAACGAGGGCTAACAGTTCGGTGGCACGAACACCTTTATCGCCAAAAGGCATTTTAGGCACTTTGCTCAATAAACATGATTCACAGACATCATATGAATCAGGATCAAATCCATCCAAGTACCTACTATTCGAAAGTGTGGATATACGAGTCTTGTTGATGTGTCCCAAACAACAATGCCACATATGAGTTTCATATGTTTTACTCAATTTGAGCATTTTTTCTATCATGTTATATGTTTGAGATTCATTTATATTCAAAATATAGAGACTACTATTAACATATGCTGTACATATCAAAATGTTATCTTTATATACAAAACACCTAGTGTTCCGGAATACAAAGGTATACCTGCAACGGGTTAAACAAAATGCAGAGATGATGTTCCTTAGTCAAACTAGGTACAAAATAACAGTCACCTAATATAATTACATGCCCCAAGGGCAGATACAAAACATAGGTCCCAACGGCCAAAACAGCGACTCTCGTCCTGTTTCCGACTCGCAAGTAGATCTCATCTGAAGCCAGTATCCCGCTAATCAGCAGATCCTCCACATCAGTACATATGTGAGTCCCACATGCTGAATCAAAAATATAATTTTTAAAACCAGTAGTAGACATGTTTATAACAAACATACCTGAAGCCGGAGCCTTGTCCGTCTTCACTTCCTTCAACTCCAACTTGTACTCACGGCAGTCACGCTTCCAGTGACCCTGTTTGCCAAAATGTATGCAGGCGTCTTGGGATTTGTCCTTAGTCTTCCCAGAAGATTGTGATGATTTAGCCTTGCCCTTCTTCCTTTTCTTCACACACCCAGAAGCGTTCGGCCAAGCCTTGGCCTTCTGGGATGTTGAAGTAAGGTGCACCTCATGCTTTTTTCCCTTCAGAAGCTCTGGCTCTACTTCTTTCAGCATCGCCAATAACTCTCCAAGAGTTTTCTCTTGGTTTATCATGTTATAGTTCATGACGAACCAACCCCAGCATTCGGGCAGAGACTGTAAGATCAAATCTGTAGAAGTCTCGACCTCAAAGGTTATTCCTAGCTGACCTAGTTGTTCGATGTCAACAATCATCTGCGACACGTAGTGCTTGACAGATGTACCCTCTAACATACTCGAGCGAAAGAGCTTCTTTCAAAATTCATACTTCTGATATCTAAGGTTATGTTGGGTTTCTAGGTTTAGTCCCAAGATCAAAATAAGCATAAAATGTGAATGAATAATCAAAGAAGAGTGGCGGAAACACACTTACATTGAACGGTTTTGGATGTGTTAAGAAGCAAAAATTCCTCCAAGAACTCCTTATAAGATTCGGCCAAGGTGGAAGTAGAAGCTCCAAGCTTTTCCTTTGATTCCAAGCTCTTAGAGTAGGTTTCCCTATCACCTTGTATTGATTCCTTTGAAGTGTGTGCTAGCACACAAAAATTTCCACAATTTTTGTTCTTGTTCAAGCAAAGTTTCGGTCAAATGAAGAACAAGAGAGGTAGAGAAAATTGCTTCCAATTTCGGTAATGAGAGAGAGTGATAAGGCTTGTGTAATTGATTTCAAAAATCAATTAATTGATATACCAAAAGTGTATTTGGTAATAGGTCACTCAAGCTTGACATTGGAGTGTATTAGAAGTCACCAACTAATTAACCTAAACCAATCAACCAAAAGCTACTAAAGGTAACAAGTGAAGTGACATTTGATGTGACATGTGGGCCCCACTCGATTACAAATGCGAGTGGGCTCGCAAACACTTCCGGGCTCAGGTTCGCTAATTCTGAATTAACAAACTTCCGTCGTGATGTAATTAAATCGAATTTAATTAAATAATTATGCCTAGCAAAATTACTATTCACATCGCTAACGAATTAATTCTAAATTAAATCGTTTACCCGAATTAAAATCTAATTTTAATTCCGCGTCGAAATCTAATTTCATTTAGTACTTCCAAATTAATCTTTCTCTCTCTTCAAATAGTACTTTATCCCAGATAAAGTCTCTCTGCAATTAACCCCAGATTAATTAAGCTCGAATGATACGTCATCGGTGAATCTTCGGGAATCGACCCAAGAGATCCCTGGATATGTTGGGAGTAAATCCGGTCGTCGGACTATCCGAACACGTACGTACCTAGTACTATGTTTTTACCGATTTACGAGACAAGGTTGGCTTCTAGCAAAACACCATGCCTACCCAATTCTCCAGAATTATTCTTAATGGAATATACGATCTTTATCAGGCGTAGTATACGTAGTATTGCGTATTGCGATCCAGTATCGGATGTCACATGCAAGGCCTGGGGCTGGAATAGTGTCTGGCCCGTACGAAGCATATATCGGATCACCAGCAACTAGTCTCTTTATTATCGGATAATCATGACCTAGTCATATTATCCCGATGGTTACAACCCTTAGAGAACGAGTTCTGTATCCCTGCGTGATCATCATTTCCATATGACTGAAGTGATACTTCCGTCTTGACATCACATCCAATACACTACGATTCTCAATAAACCCAGAAGAGGCGTACACAGAACCTGTTAAAATCATGGACGATCAAAGCATATTGATTGTCGCAAGTACTAGCGATGCAAGTCTTAGGTTAAGACCAAATACACCTACCCTGATGCGAATTCCATAGACACATAGTCATACTACCAATGGGATTCCGCGGGGTCTATCCAGAGCGAAGCTATTTTTCGTACCATCGGTAAAACACAACCCCCTATCACACTTGCATAAGTATCCAATACTTAAATACATGATAATTATGCTGTTACGCTTCCATAACACGCACAAGTGCAATACTAGTCTATTCCGCATTATCGATGTCCAGTCTCGATAATACTACGACTAGGGATATTTAATGATTAAACCTTTATGGATTGATACTGTTTCATATCTTATCAATCCGGAAATAATCATAAGGACTTTCATCATTCACACATTTAAGTAATCTAATTACGAAATGATAAAATGCAATTTCCATTGCTATATAATTAATTTGTACAAAAACACAATGTCTTTTACAAATAGTGACACTATAGGTCATAATTGTCCAACAATCTCCCACTTGGCCTATAGCCAGTCACTCAAGCATCTAACACCTGAACTATGTACATGTCGCTCAAACTCTTACCGAAGAATGGCTTTCTTCAGCGGATCTGCAATGTTGTCCTCTGATGCGACCTTCTTGATCTTGACATCGCCACGGTGTATGATCTCACGAATCAGATGGAAACGTCGAAGAACATGCTTGGATCATTGATGAGACCGCGGTTCTTTAGCCTGCGCTATAGCCCCGTTATTGTCACAATGGAACGGGCTCAGCTGTTAACGGAACTACTCCTAATCCAATTAGGAATTTTCGGATCCAAACTGCCTCTTTTGCTGCTTCAGCTGCAGAAATATACTCCGATTCTGTTGTTGAATCGCCAAAAGTCTCTTGGTTGGAAGATTTCCAGCTTACTGCTCCGTTATTCAAACCAAATATGTACCCGGATTGCGACTTACAGTCGTCTTTGTCGGTTTGGAAACTTGCATCGGTATACCCAGTTACCTCAAGTTCTTCATCTCCATAGATTAAGAAAGCATCCTTAGTTCGTCTAAGATACTTAAGGATATTCTTAACCGTCATCCAGTGACCTTCACCTGGATCGGCCTGATAGCAACTACATATGCTCAAAACATAGGAGACATCAGGTCGCGTACATATCATGGCATACATGATCGATCCGACTGCCGAGGTGAACGGTATCCGACTCATGTTGTCTCTCTCATCTTGAGTTTTACGACAAATGTCCTTAGATAGAGTGACGCCATGTGACATTGGCAACAATCCCCTCTTGGATTGATCCATGTTGAATCTCTTCAACACTTTGTCAATGTACGTACTCTAGGAGAGTCCAAGAAGCTTTCTAGATCTATCCCGATAGATCTTTATTCCTAGAATAAAGGCTACTTCTCCCAGATCTTTCATGGAGAATTTCAATGAAAGCCAAGCTTTCACCGATGTTAACATGAGAATGTCACTGCCAATAATCAATACATCATCAACGTAAAGGACAATGAATGTCAGTGCTCTCCCACTAACCTTCTTATATACACAAAGATGATCCTCACTTTGAATGAAATCATATTCTTTTATGATCTCATCAAAGCGTTGGTTCCAAGAACGCGATGCTTGCTTCAATCCATAAATGGATCGATTTAACTTACAAACCTTGTTTGCAAGTCGCGGCATGATAAAACCGTCAGGCGGTTGCATATAAACATCCTCCAAAAGGTTTCTGTTAAGGAAAGCGGTTTTGACGTCCATCTGCCATATCTCGTAATCGAAATATGCAGCTACAACAAGCATTATCCGAATGGATTTAATCATGGCAACGGGTGAGAAAGTTTCATCGTAATCGACACCATATCGTTGATGATACCCATTCGCTATAAGCCTAGCTTTGTACGTTTGTACGTTGCCATCCATGTCGGTATTCTTCTTGAAGACCCATTTGCATCCAATAGGTTCTACGCCTTCTGGTGCATCAACCAGTGTCCAAACTTGGTTGGTTTACATGGAATCCATTTCGGACTTCATGGCATATTGCCATAAACCGGAGTTGATACCTTGTATCGCTTCCTCATACGTAGCTGGTTCATTATCCTCTATGAGATTAATATCTACATGAGGTGAGATCAGAAACCCATACCTCTCAGGTTATTTTCTGACTCTCTCCGACCTACGTGGTCCTTGTGTATTCGAAGATTATGGTACAACTTCATCCCTGATGAACTGTTCATGTTCCGTTGAGGTACCTATGCCAGAAATATTATCAGTCCAATTTTCATCGAGTTCTACTTTCCTCCCACTAACCACTGCATTTAAGAATTCCTTCTTAAGGAAAACCACATGTAGAGCAACAAATACGTTGTTCTCTTGTGGGTGATAGAAATAATATCCTTTGGTTTCCCTAGGATATCCTACAAATATGCATTTATCAGATTTGGGTTCAAGTTTGGTACCTTCCAAATGTTTGACGTATGCCCAGCATCCCCAAATCTTCAAGAATGAGAAACCCGGTTTCTTTCCTGTCCATATCTCATACGGAGTCTTTGAACAGACTTTGATGGAACCTTATTCAAAATAAGTATTGCAATGTTTAATGCATATCCCCATAAGGAAATAGGTTATCTCAGTGCGACTCATCATAGACCTTACCATGTCTAACAAAGTTTGGTTTCTCCGTTCGGACACACCGTTTAATTGCGGTGTTCCAGGAGGAGTCTAATGTGAAAGAATACCATATTCTTTCAAGTAGTCAAGAAACTCATTACTCAAGTATTCGCCACCACGGTCCGACTGTAATGTCTTAATACTTTTACCGGTCTTTTTTTTCAACTTCGTGTCGAAACTCTTTGAATTTCTCAAAAGTTTCCGACTTGTGTCTCATAAGATACACATAACCATAACGCAATCCATCATCCGTAAAGGTTACAAATGTTATAAAGTTATGACCAATAGCGTCACTATTTGTAAAAGACATTGTGTTTTTGTACAAATTAATTATGTGGCAATGGAAATTGCCTTTTATCATTTCGTAATAAGATTACTTAAATGTGTGAATGATGAAAGTCCTTATGATTAGTTCCGGATTGAGATGTTATGAGACAATATCAATCCACGACGGTTTAATCATTAAATATCCCTAGTCGTAGTATTATCGAGACTGGAAATCGATAATCCGGAATAGACTAGTATCGCACTTGTGAGTGTTATGGAATGTAACAGCAATGTTCTCATATATTTAAGTATTGGATACTTATGCAAGTGTGGTAGGAGGTTGTGTTTTACCGATGATACGGAAAACAACTTCGCTCTGGAAAGACCCCACAGAATCCCATTGGTACTATGACTATGTGTCTATGGGAGTCCGAATCAGGGTAGGTGTATTTGGTCTTAACCTGAGACTTGCATCGCTAGTACTTGCGACAATCCATACGCTTTGGTTTTGGTCGTCCAGGACTTTAACAGGTTCTGTGTACACCTCTTCTGGGTTTATTGAGAATCGTAGTGTATTGGGTGTGATGTCAAGACGGAAGTATCACTTCAGTCATATGGAGATGATGGTCATGCATGGATACAGAACTGGTTCTCTAAAAGGTTGCAACCGTCGGGATAATATGACTAGGTCATGATTATCCGATAATAAAGAGACCAGTTGCTTGTGATCCGATATATGCTTCGTACGGGGCAGACACTATTCCAGCCTCAGGCCTTGCATGTGACATCAGATACCGGATCAGAGATACGCAATACTACGTATATTACGCCTGACATAGATCATATATTCCATTAAGAATATTTCTGGAGAATTGGGTAGGCATGGCGCTTTCCTAGAAGCCAACCTTGTCTCGTAAATCGGTAAGAACGTAGTATAAGGTACGTACTTGTTCGGATAGTCTGATGACCGGATTTACTGCCAACATATCCAGGGATCTCTTGGGTCGCTTCCCGAAGTTCACCGATGACGTATGATTCGAACTTTATTAATTTGGGATTAATAGCGGAGATATTTTATCTGGGATAAAGTACTATTTGAAGAGAGAGAACGATTAATTTGGAATTAATCGATAAAATAATATATTCGATATATTATATGAAATTGGATTTCGACGCGGAATTAAAATTGGATTTTAATTCGGGCCAACGAATTGATTTAGATTTAATTCGCGAGCGATGTGAATATTAATTTTGCTAGGCATAATTATTTAATTAAATTGGATTTAATTACGATGCAACATAAAACTCGTTCATTCGAAATTAACGAAACCGAGCCCGGAATGTGTTTGCGACGCCACTCTGATTTTGAATCAAGTGCGACCACAAGTCACATCGCTAGTCACATCACTTGTCACTTTAGTGATAGATGTCTAAGTCACCTTTTTGGTGAGTGACATGCAGTCACTATTCATGATAGATGTTGGTGTGGGCATTTAATGCCATTTTGGAGCCAAAAATTGGTGTTGAATTTTGGAAATCAAATACCAAATTTTGGGATAGCTTTTCTATTATTGTTTTTTAGAAAAACAAGTTGAAAAACACAAAAATTATCTCCCTCTCTCAAGCAAAACCGTGAACTCCTAAGTGGTGAAGGAAGATTTGATTTTCTTTCATCTTTTGCTAGCACAATCTAATGATCAAACAAGATGATAGGGAACTGAACTTAGAGCTTGGAATTTCCTTTGAAACTTGGAGCTTGCAATTCTTCTTCAACAAAACAAGGGCTTGGTCGAATCTCATCTCAAAGGGAATGAGAAATTTTTGTTGCGCATCACATCCAATCCGATCATTGTAAGTGTGTTTCCACCACTCTTCCTTGTGTATTCATTCCATTTCTATGCTTATATTGATCTTGGGACCACCCTAGAAACCAACAATGGTATCATGGAGCAAGGTTTAAGCATGAAAATGATTAGGGTAAGATTTTGGTAAATTGATTTTGACCATGTTTTGACTAAATTACTTGTTTGAGCCTGCTTGTATATGGATGACTTGGAGTTATTTATGATCAATTTCATGAAAAATTAATTGGATCAATTTTTCCCCAAAAATGAGGCTTGGCCGAATGCTTATTACCCTTTTATGTCATGGTATTTTTTGTTTGTTTTATCATTGGATGACTTGAAACAATTGGGTAATGTTGATTTGTAATTCAATCGGATTAAAAAAGAAATCGGACAAATAAAACCCACAAATGCCGTGAGTGTTGGAGCATGTAATGAGATGATTTTTTTGAATCAATTATGTTGGACATGTGTTGAGGATGAAAAACATTATTAATGGATTAAATTAGTATTTTGGAAATGTTAATTTAAAAGATTAATCATGGCTAAACACTTTGGTTTATTAAATTATGAATTTTGGAAAATTGGAATTTAATAAATTGGGCTTGATTTTGAATTGGGCTTGTAATTGTTATATTTGGGCCTTGTGGACTTGGTTGGGCCAAGTAGGTTTGGGCCAAATGGATTGGATCCATATTGGGCCTAAATCATTTCATTAAGTCCAAATATAACAAATGGGCTTTAAATGTTTAATTGGGCCTAATGGGCCAAAATTGGTTTCTTGGCAAATAAGGGTGATTCCTTACTTGGGCCTTGGTCCCATATTGACTAAAGCCAATGCCTTATGAAATCAATTGAAAGGCCATTGGACTTTTAATTAAACAACATTGGATGTTAATTGGGCTTTGAGACCCATTTAGATTAGATTTGGAATCTAAGTCATTAAAGAGCATTAAATAGTGTAGATATTTAATTTAGAATTAAATAAATGAATTAGTATTGAATACAAATTAAATTAGATTTAAAGTGTAGTTCGATATAATTCAAGAATTCGTACTTCGAGTACTTATCCACAAACGAGTTGGACTCGCGCAAATCAAATCATTGTTTGAACATTGGATGATCACTAATATTCAAAGATTAATTAATTTGATTAGATTGATTGAATAACATGCTTTAATGAATACATGGATGTGATGAATGAATTGTTGGACAATTATGACCCATAGCGTCACTATTTGTACAGATCACAGTGTTGTTGTACAAATTAACTATGTGACAAGGAGATTGTACTCTCATCATTTGTGATTAGATCACCTTAGATGTATAAATGAAGAGAGGTCCCTATGATTAGTTCCTGGACTGAGAATGATATGAGACAGTATCAGTCCCCGAAGGTTTAATCATTAAATATCCCTAGCCGGAGTATTATCGAGACTGGACATCGATAATGCGGAATAGGCTAGTATTGCACTTGTGCGCGTTGTGAGGGCACAACGGCATAGTTCTCATATATATAAGTATAGGATACTTATGCAAGTGCGATAGGAGGTCGTATTTCACCGATGGTACGGGAAACAGCTTCGCTCTGGATAGACCCCTCGGAATCCCATTGGTATTATGACTATGTGTCTATGGGAGGCCGAAATCAAGGTAGGTGTGTATAGTCTTAACCTGAGACTTACATCGCTAATACTTGCGATAATCGGTAGACTTTGGTCTTGGTGGTACAGGGCTTTAACCGGTTTTGCGTACACCACTTCTGGGCTTATCACAGAGACGTAGTGTATTGGGTGTGATGTCAAGACGGAAGTATCACTCCAGTCATAGTGGAGATGATGTCACGCAGGATACGGTATTAGTGCTTTTAAGTGCTGGCCGGCCATCGGGATATTATAACAAGGTCATGTATATCCGATTATAGAGACTAGTTACCAGACATCCGACATGTGCTTCGGACGGGGCAGACACTTATCCAGCCCTAGCCCTAGCACGTGACTATCCGATACTGGGCTGATATACGCAATACTACGGTATACTACGCTTGATACAGATCTAGATATTCCTGTAAGAATATTTCTGGAGAATTGGGTAGGCATGGCGCTTTGCTAGAAGCCAACCTTGTCTTGTAAATCGGTATAAACGTAGTACGAGGTACTTACGTGTTCGGATAGTCCGACGACCCGATTTACTGCCAACATATCCGGAGATCTCATGGGTCGCTTCCCGAAGATTCACCGATGACGTATGATTCGAACTTTATTAATCTGGGATTAATTAGAAGAGAGAGAAAATTAATCTGGGATTAATCACGGAGATATTTTATCTGGGATAAAATATTAATTAAAGAGAGAGAACGATTAATTTGGAATTAATCGATAAATTAATATATTCGATATATTAATCGAAATTAGATTTTGATGCGGAATTAAAATTAGATTTTAATTCGGGCGAACGAATTAATTTAGAATTAATTCGTTAGCGACGTGAATAGTGAATTCGCTAGGCGTAATCATTTAATTACGACGCGACAGAAAATTCATTAATTTGGAATTAGCGAAAACGAGCCCGGGATTATTTGCGAGCGCATTCGCATTTCGAATTCGAGTGCGGCACGTAAGTCAAATCGTGCGTCAAATCGCTAGTCACATCAAGCGTCAAATCAAATGTCACTTTGAGTGATGTGACATGTTGTCACTTGATTTGAGTGATTGATGTGGTTGTTGAAAAGGTATTAATGGGCTTTTGCTTTTTGACTTTTTGTAAATGAAAAATGCTTTTATTTATTTGTTTTTTGTTTTTGGAAAATGAAATAAATATATAAAGCATTTTTTCTTTATTTTCTCTCTCTCTCAATCGGTTTCTATGAAACCCTTTTTCCCTCCTCTTTCTCTCTTCTCCCTCTCACGCTTCAAGCCGATTTCTTCTCCAAAAATTCTGGTTTGACCGAATCAGTGAGAAGCAAAGAAGAAGGAGTAGTGATAGCACACACATGGGTTATACATAGGTGATAGGGAAACAAATTTATGAGCTTGGAATCGTTTTGGAAGCTTGAAGCATGGAGCTTCAATGGTGTTCATCAATGGCCGATCATGGAGGAGACAATAACCAGTGAAACCGAGCAGCCCACTGCATGAGGAAGCCACTGCCGAGCTTGGAGGGAGGCAGAAAACGATCTTATTCTTCGCATCTCAAACCGTTCAATGTGAGTTATATTTCCGCCTTACTCCTTTGATGTGTTCATACGAATTTTATGCTTGATTTCATGATTCTTGGGACCTATATTAGAACTCTACAATGGTATCTTGAGCTATTATCAAGCATGAAAAAGTTATGGTTAAAATTGGGTAAACTCGATTTAGGCATGATTTGGTTGAATTGTTTGATGAAGTATGCTTGAATGAGGTTGAATTGAAGTTGTGCATGATCAATTTCATGAAATTGGATTGGATTCAATTTTCCCTAAATTTTGGGCATGACAAATTGGGTAAAATCAATTGAAGCATGATTTGATTAAATTGATTGATTAAGTATGCTTAAATGTTGCTGAATTAATGATTGATTGGATCAATTTGAAGAAATTGTGTTTGGAACAAATTTCCCCAATTTGTTATGTTGGCATAAAGTGAAAAATTTGGGTAAACTTGATTTTGAGCATGTTTGATGAAATTGGATGATTTAGAATGCTTAAAGTATGTTTAATTGAGGATTGATTGGATCAATTTGTTGAAATTGTGTTTGGAACAAATTTCCCCAAATTGCTTATGTTGGCCGAAATTAAAGAACCCTAAATTTCTTGGTGATTTTGTTTGTTTGATCATTGGATGACTTAAAACAATTGGGTAATGTTGTTTTGAAGTTCAATTTGATTGAATTTTGATTTGGAACATTTTTCCCAAATTAAAGTGGCTTGGCCGAATTCAATTGAATTTGAAATTCATTGTGTTTTTTGATTTTAATTCATTGGATGAATTGAATTGATTTGGGAAATGATGATTGTGGATTCAATTGGATTGAAACCGAATCGGATTGGAAAAACCCCCTAATTGCCGAGAATAAAGTAGCATGTAATGGGTTTGATTTTGTTAAAATTGTGTTGGACACTATTTGTCATTACAGTGCATGATTAAGTATGCTAATTGATGTTTTAGAAATATTAATTGGGTGGTTAATTGTGTATTACACTTAGGTTAATTAATTATGGAATTTAGAATTTTATAAGTTAATTAATTGGGCTTATTTTTGGAAAATTGGCCTTTAAGGTTGTGATTGGGCTTTTGGGCTTTGTTGTACAAAGTTAGGTTTAGGCCAATTTGGTTGGATCCAATTGGGCCTAAAACCGTATCCATAAAGTCCAATTATGACTTAATGGACCTTAATTATTTAATTGGGCCTAATGGGCCAAAATTAATTTAAAGGCTTATGGGGTAACTACCGGATTGGATTTTGGTTATTTGGTTTGACCCGAGTTGACCAAAAGTCCACGCCTTATAGAAATTAATTAAAAGCCCATTGGACTTTAATTAAAAAAACATTATATGTTAATCGGGCTTTGAGACCCGTTGCGATTAAATTTGGAATTTAAGTCGTAAAGGTTCATTAATAAAAGTGTAATATTTAATTTGGAATTAAATAGTGAATTAGAATTAAATGCGTATTAAATTGGATTTAATTATGTAGTTTAATTTAATTCGAGAATTCGTACTTTGAGTACTTATTCGCAAAACGAGTTTGACTCGAGCAAAAATCAAATCGTTGTTTGAACATTGGATGATCACTAATTATCAGATTAATTAATTGGATTAGATTGATTGATAACATGCTTGTATGAATACATGGTTGCGATGCATGAATAATGTATATCGGATGGATATTAGTCGGGTGGGGCAATTTTGGAAATTGTTGTAATAAATTTGATTTATTAAATTGGACCTGTGTGTCCAGCCTTTTCACCTCTATACTCTTTGTATTCTCTTCTCACCTATTCCCCTCAATGTAAATGAGGTTTCTTTAGAAGTGTAGTGTAACGGGTAGAAGTAGATACATGTGCTAGCTTTGGAGAGAGAAAATGAGAGATTTGATCTAGGATCAATGTAAAGTATCCATCCGCATATCATTATTATTTTATTTCATATGCGCTTTATTATGTGTTTAGAATGCATGTTTAAGTGTGTATGATGATGAGACCTTAATAAAGATAATAAATTGGTAGCCAATTGCACGCGAAAAACCCTCGCTCAATATCAAGTGTTTTTCCTTCCATTGAGTGATTCTTACTCAAGATCCGAGATTGGCATTGGGTTGTTGGCCAAAGTCAAGCCCTTTGTCCGTCGAAGATGTGTTTGAATCACGAGAGTTTTGTTCCATATCGGTGTCTTGTCCAAGTTGTGGTTTGTTGGCCAAAGTCAAGACCACTTCTTGTCCATCGACATTGATTACGAAGCTTTCCATGGTCAATAGGTCGCGCTTGACTGGGATCACTAGGTTTGTTGTGCCAAAGCCAAGGCTTAGTTGATTCAGAGGAAAAAGGTTAGGTAATACATTGGATGTATTGGCATATATAAGATATATGTTTAGGATTTGGATATCCGCCTACTGGATCTAGGAATTGGATGAGATCCAATTGATTTTCGAGATCTACCTAGTTAATTATCATACAATTTGTTGGCCAAAGTCAAGATTGTGTGATATTTAACGGGATCCTAGCCCACTAGGAAACACGGTTTCCCGAGTACTCGACAGAGGGTTAGAGGCTCGCCGAAAAATAGTGGGAGGCAAGAATTGAATTTGCAATACTCGTTCAATTACTCGTCATACGCGCTCATTCAAATTATTTCGTCGTTAGATTAAATGTTAGTTGGACTAATATTTAAATTGTTGTTTTAATAAACAGTTGGACTGTATTATATTTGATTATATATAATTGGATTATATTAATCAATATATTTGAATTAATTAATTTCAGTTTACAGTTGATTTTATAATTAGATTATAGTAATCAATGTAATTGAGGTTAATTAATTTAGATTATATTTGATTATATAGTTGGACTATTATAATCATTATAATAAATAGTACCACAAATCGTTGATTAAATAGTTGGACTATTAGAATCAAGATATAATTGAAAGATTGACATTTAAAATATAATCCTAGGGAAAATGTGTTTAAATGGTTTAATTTTCAAATTGGGAATAAAGTTTCAGGATGGTCCTGGAAATTAATAGGTTATTTTATTTGATAAAATAATATATTAAGCTTGTAGCGCAAGGCGCACCTTAATTCGATATTCCAGAAACACGAGGCTTGGCCAAAGGCTTCTGGAATGTTGAAACAGGCAAAGGCAAAATCATTATAATCTTCTGGGAAGATAAATGACATATCCTAAGAAGGAATAGAAGACGAGCAAGGCTCTGACTTCAAATATGTTTGTCATAATTATGTTCACAGCTAGTATTAAAATTGGATTTTAGATACTTAGTGTGGTACATAAAATATATATATTGATGTTCAGAATCTATTTTGAACAGGATACTGACTTCAATTGAGATTTATCTGCGAATTGAAAACGGGACGAAAGTCGTTGTTTTAACCGTAGATACCTGAATTTAGGAACTACCTTCGGGTTAGTACTTAAATTTAGAAACTGTTATAATGTAGCTAGTTTGACTAGAAACATTATCTCTATATCGCGTATAACCCACTGCGGGTGTACCTTTATATTCTAGAACACTAAAGTGTTTTATTATATAAAGATGATATTGAGATAAACACATTAGATGTGAATAACAGCATTTATATTTTGAATATAAATAATATCTCAAATACATAACATGATAAATAAATAGCTCAAACTGATTTGATCAGTTAAGAAACTTAATTGTGGCATAGTTGTCAGGGACACTACTAAACAAGAATCGTATATCCGCACTTTTGAAGAGGGGGGTACTAGGACTGATTTGATTCTATTCAAATAAAGTCTACGAATCTAGTCTATTTGGGCAAAGTGCCTAGAACACTATTTACTTGGTAAAAGTGTAAATGCCACCGATCTGTTAGCCCTACTTCATAGTGAATAAAGTGGGCCCATGTCTAGCTAGGCTAGATATGGATATGAATATTTCGTGACCTTTACGGATGTGGCATCGCGTATGGTTATGTGTTTCTTTTGAAGAACACAAATCGGAAACTTTTACAGTTTCGACACGAAATAGATAAACAGATCGGCTAAAGTATTAAACCGTCATGGTAAGACTGTAATGGAAAATACTTAAGCAATAAATTTCTAGTATATATATGAAAGAGTATAGTATTCTTTCAAATAAGGACTCCTCCCGGAATACGTCAGTTTGACGGTATGTCCGAACGGATTAACCGAATTTTGTTAGACATAATAAGATTAATCACGAGTCGCTCTGAGCTACCATTTCCTTCAACGGATAAGCTTTAAACAGTGCAAGAACTTATATTGAATAAGGTTCCATAATAATCTGTTTAACAGATATCATATTAGATATGAACGGGAAAGAAACCGGGTTTCTCATTCTTGATAATTTGGGTATGCTAGGAATATGTTTGGATGATACCAAACTAAAACCCAAATAGGATAAGTGCCAAATGTAGGTTATCATAGGGATACCATAAGTATTGTACTTATACATCTCACAAGAGAACAATTAGATTGTTACTCACCATACGGTTTTCCTGAGAGGAATACAGATATGCAGTGGTAAGTGGGAGGATAGTATTACTCGATGGAAATCAGAGTAATACTGTTCAAGGCACTGAATCTTAATGGAACATGAATAGTTCATCCAGGATGAGACTATTACCATTAATCTTCGAATACACAAGAACCGCGCAGGTCGGACAGAGTCAGAAAACAACCTGGGGTATGGGTTTCTGATCTAACCTTATAAAGATGTGAATCTTATTGAGGAATACCAACTGACTACGTATGAGGAAGTGATACAAGATATCAACTCCCTAATTATGGCAAAGTGTCATGTAATCCGAAATGGATTCCATGTATATCAACCAGTTTGGATACTAGTTGATGTACCACAAAGCATTGTGCCTAATGGTACTTAAAAGTCTTCTAGGAAGACATACATGAATGGCAACATACCAGCATATAAAGCTAGGCTTTTAACGGAAAGGTATCGTTATAAACATTGTGTTGATTACGATTCAACATTTTACCTGTTGCCACGGTAAATCCATTTGGATAATGCAAGTTATTCGATCCATGATTGGATTGAAGCAAGCATTAGGTTCTTGGAATTATCGTTTTGATATAATCATAATGGTGTACGATTTAATTCAAAACGAAAATAATTCTAGTGTATATATAAGAAGGTTAGTGGGAGCACACTGATAGTGGTTGTCCTATAAAATAATGATAATACGTCATTTCTTGGAAATGATATTCCCATAAAATAAATATCGTCGAAAGCTTGGCTTTCGCAATACTCTCCTAGAAACCGTACATTGAAAAATGTACGAGACCTAGTGTATCATACGCTTTGAGCTTATGGATTCACAAACAGGCCAATCCGAGTGATAGTCACTGGATTGATGTTAAGAACATCCGTTAGTATCTTAGAGAACTAAGGATGCTGTCTTAGTCTATGGAGAAGGAGAACTTGAAGTGACTGGGGTCACTGTAGCAAGTTTCCTATAACCGATAAAGACGACTAAAAGTCGCAAACGGTGCTATATAGTTTGAATAACGGTAAAGTGAGCTGGAAATCTTCCAAGCAAGATAATGTTACCGAATAAACAACAAATGCGGGTTGTTGTTGCAGCTGAAGCAACAATAGAAGTTATTTGGGTCAATAAAAATCTAATTAGATTAGATATAGTTCTGTTAGCAGCTGAGCTAGGCGTCAGCACAGGCTAAAGAATTAATGGTCTCATCAACGATCCAGATACATACTTAGATACTCATCTGATTCATTCGGATCATATATCGTGGCGATGTGATGATCGAATAAATCGCATCAAGATGATAATCATGCAAATCCACTGACGAAAGCTTTTCTCAGCAGTTTGAGCCAACCATACATAGTTCGGGTGTTGGACACTCGAGTGACTGGCTATAGGCCAAGTGGGAGATTGTTGGACAATTATGACCCATAGCGTCACTATTTGTACAGATCACAGTGTTGTTGTACAAATTAACTATGTGACAAAGGTGTTGGAAATTCTAATCCATGTCCCAAGATCAAAAGAGCAAACAAAACATATAAATGAATGAACAATATTGAAGTATGGCGGAATCATACTCACAAAGATCGGAATGCAGATGCGTTGATGAAACAAAAATTTTCTCCTTTGTGCAGTGAGGGTTTCGGCCAAACAGAAAAGAGAAGCTCCAAGCAATTTTTGATCCTTCCAAGCTCTAAGATTAGTTTCCCATAACACCTATGTATGATCCCTTGAAGGTGCTAGCCTTTGTTGTGATTTTGAATGCACAACTTCTTCAAATCTTGCCACAAAAATTGAAGAAATGGATAGCCTAAAACTGCATCTGTTTTTCGGCAATGTGAGAGAGAGGAGTGTTTAATGATTTTTGTTACAAAAAATCCATTTATATTTATGCCATAATATTTATTAAATTAATAATAAACTTATGACACAAATCATGCAATGGCTTAGAGTGTCAAACACTCAATTTCCATGCAAAACCATTGAGTGCATTGTACACTATCTCCATGCAATGCATTAGAGTTAAATAATGCATAATATGACATGTGTCATGTGGGCCCCACACGTTTCCAAATGAAAGTGGGCCCACGTGCACTCACGCGTTCGGGTTCGATATTTCCAAAATACCGAACTTACGTCGCGACGTTAATTAAATCGAATTTAAATAAATAATTGCGCCTAGCGAAATTATTATTTACGTCGCTAACGAATTAATTCTAAATTAACTCGTTTGCCCGAATTAAAATCTAATTTTAATTTCGCGTCGAAATCGAATTTCGATTATTATATCGAATATAATAATTTTACGATTAATTCCAAATTAATCGTTCTCTCTCTATGTATAGTACTTTATCCAAGATAAAGTCTCTCCGTAATTAATCCAAGATTAATCGAGTTTGAATCATACGTCATTGGTGAATCTTCGGGAAGCGACCCAAGAAATCTCCGGATATGTTGGCAGTAAATACGGTCGTCGGATTATCCGAACACGTACGTACCTCGTACTACGTTTTTACCGATTCACAAGACAAGGTTGGCTTCTAGCAAAGCGCCATGCCTACCCAATTCTCCAGAAATATTCTTATAGGAATATAAGATCTATATCAAGCGTAGTATACCGTAGTATTGCGTATATCGAACCAGTATCGGATGATCACATGTTAGGCCTGGGGCTGGAAATGTGTCTGCCCCGTACGAAACATATATCGGACATCAAGCAACTAGTCTCTTTAAATCGGACAATCCTGACCTGGTCATATTGTCCCGACGGTTGCAACCTTTTATAGAGTACTAGTTCTGTGTCCTGCGTGATCATCACCTCCATATGTCTGAAGTGATACTTCCATCTCGACATCACATCCAGTACACTACGATTCTCGATAAACCCAGAAGAGGTGTACACAGAACCGGTTAAGGTCCCCAACCACCAAAACCAAAGTTTACCGATTGTCGCAAGTACTAGCGATGTAAGTCTCAGGTTAAGACCATATACACCTACCCTGATGCGGCCTCCCATAGACACGCAGACATACTACCAATGGGATTCCGCGGGGTCTATCCAGAGCGAAGCTGTTTTCCATACCATCGGTAAAACACAACCTCCTATCGCACTTGCATAAGTATCCAATACTTAAATATATGAGAACTATGCCGTTGTGCCCTCACAACGTGCACAAGCGCAATACTAGTCTATTCCGCATTATCGATGTCCGATCTCGATAATACTCCGACTAGGGATATTTAATGATTAAACCTTTATGGATTGATACTGTCTCATATCATCTCAATCCGGTATTAATCATATGGACTTTCGCCATTTATATATCAAAGTAAATAATATTACAAAACGGCAAAAGGCAATTTCATTATCACATAGTTAATTTTGTACAATAATACAATATCATTTACAAACAGTGACGCTATGGGACATAATGTCTAACAAAAGGAGATTGTACTCTCATCATTTGTGATTAGATCACCTTAGATGTATAAATGAAGAGAGGTCCCTATGATTAGTTCCTGGACTGAGAATGATATGAGACAGTATCAATCCCCGAAGGTTTAATCATTAAATATCCCTAGCCGGAGTATTATCGAGACTGGACATCGATAATGCGGAATAGGCTAGTATTGCACTTGTGCGCGTTGTGAGGGCACAACGGCATAGTTCTCATATATATAAGTATAGGATACTTATGCAAGTGCGATAGGAGGTCGTATTTCACCGATGGTACGGGAAACAGCTTCGCTCTGGATAGACCCCTCGGAATCCCATTGGTATTATGACTATGTGTCTATGGGAAGCCGAAATCAAGGTAGGTGTGTATAGTCTTAACCTGAGACTTACATCGCTAATACTTGCGATAATCGGTAGACTTTGGTTTTGGTGGTACAGGGCTTTAACCGGTTCTGTGTACACCACTTCTGGGCTTATCAGAGAGTCGTAGTGTATTGGGTGTGCTGTCAAGACGGAAGTATCACTCCAGTCATAGTGGAGATGATGTCACGCAGGATACGGTATTAGTGCTCTTAAGTGCTGGCCGGCCATCGGGATATTATGACAATGTCATGTATATCCGATTATAGAGACTAGTTACCAGACATCCGACATGTGCTTCGGACGGGGCAGACACTTATCCAGCCCCGGCCCTAGCACGTGACTATCCGATACTGGGCTGATATACGCAATACTACGGTATACTACGCTTGATACAGATATATATATTCCTGTAAGAATATTTCTGGAGAATTGGGTAGGCATGGCGCTTTGCTAGAAGCCAACCTTGTCTTGTAAATCGGTATAAACGTAGTACGAGGTACTTACGTGTTCGGATAGTCCGACGACCCGATTTACTGCCAACATATCCGGAGATCTCATGGGTCGCTTCCCGAAGATTCACCGATGACGTATAACTCGCACTTAATCTGGGATTAATCACGGAGATATTTTATCTGGGATAAAATATTAATTAAAGAGAGAGAACGATTAATTTGGAATTAATCGATAAATTAATATATTCGATATATTAATCGAAATTAGATTTTGACGCGGAATTAAAATTAGATTTTAATTCGGGCGAACGAATTAATTTAGAATTAATTCGTTACCGACATGAATAGTGAATTCGCTAGGCGTAATAATTTAATTACGACGGGACGGAAAATTCATTAATTTGGAATTAGCGAACCCGAGCCCGGGATTATTTACGAGCGCATTCGCATTTCGAATTCGAGTGCGGCACGCAAGTCAAATCGTGCGTCAAATCGCTAGTCACATCAAGCGTCAAATCAAATGTCACTTTGAGTGATGTGACATGTTGTCACTTGATTTGAGTGATTGATGTGGTTGTTGAAAAGGCATTAATGGACTTTTGCTTTTTGACTTTTTGTAAATGAAACATGCTTTTATTTATTTGTTTTTTGTTTTTGGAAAATGAAATAAATATATAAAGCATTTTTTCTTTATTTTCTCTCTCTCTCAATCGGTTTCTATGAAACCCTTTTTCCCTCCTCTTTCTCTCTTCTCCCTCTCACGCTTCAAGCCGATTTCTTCTCCAAAAATTCTGGTTTGACCGAATCAGTGAGAAGCAAAGAAGAAGGAGTACTGCTAGCACACACATGGGTTATACATAGGTGATAGGGAAACGAATTTATGAGCTTGGAATCGTTTTGGAAGCTTGAAGCTTGGAGCTTCAATGGTGTTCATCAATGGCCGATCATGGAGGAGACAATAACCAGTGAAATCGAGCAGCCCACTGCATGAGGAAGCCACTGCCGAGCTTGGAGGGAGGCAGAAAACAATCTTGTTCTTCGCATCTCAAACCGTTCAATGTGAGTTATGTTTCCGCCTTACTCCTTTGATGTGTTCATACGAATTTTATGCTTGATTTCATGATTCTTGGGACCTATATTAGAACTCTACATGAATAGCGTATATCAGATGGATATTAGAAGGGAAAGGGCAATTTTATAAATTGTTGTAAATTTAGAATTTATAAATTGGACCTGCGTGTCCAGCCTTCTCTCTTTATTGATTCTTTGTATTCTCTTCTCACCTAATTCCCCTCAAAGTTAATGAGGTTTCTATTATTGTATTATTTAATTGGGTAGAAGTAGAATAGTGCTAGCCGGGAGAGGAAATTGAGTGATTTGTTCTAGGAACAAGTTGTTAAATATCCATCCGCATATCCTTATTAAATTACTTTCCGCGCCTTATTATGCTTTTAGAATGCATGCTTAAGGGTGTATGATGAGACCTAACAAAGATTATAAATTGGTTGCCAATTTACGCGAAAAAACCCTCAAAACATATTAAGCGTTTTTCCTTCCATTGAGTGATTCTTACTCAAGATCCAAAATTGGCATTGGTTTGTGGGCCAAAGTCAAGACCTTTGTCAATTGCGGATGTGTTTGAATCATGAAAGCATTGTTACATATCGGTGTCTTGTCCAAGTCGTGATTTGTTGGCCAAAGTCAAGATCACTTCTTGTCCATCGACATTGATTACAAAGCTTTCCAACGTAAATGGGTCTCGCTAAACTGGAATCATTAAGCTTGTTGTGCCAAATTGGATATATTTGCATATATTGTATATATGTTTCGGACTTGGAGGTCCACGTACCGGATCTAGGAATTGGATGAGATCCAATTGATCTTCGAGATCTACCTAGTTAAATATCATACAACTTGTTGACCAAAGTCAAGGTTGTGCGTTATTTAACGGGATCCTAGCCCACTAGGAAACTGGGTCTCCCGAGTACTCAACAGAGGGTTAGAGGCTCGCCGAAAAATAGTGGGAGGCTAGTATTGAATTTGCATTTTCGTTCAAATACTTAGCTTTACGAGCTTTCAAATATTTCGTCAAAATTATTTTATCAGTTGGACTAATATAATGTTATTTTTCTTGTAACAGTTAGACTGTACCCTACATTGTTAATTGGATAATTAGATTATCGCAGTTAAAATGACTGGAAAGAACAGTGTTCGGGACATTATCATGGGTGATAATGTCTTCAACGGCACTAACTTTTCCGATTGGGACATGAATCTAAGGATAGTCCTTGTATCCGAGAGGCTGCTATATACTATAGAGAGACTTCTTAGGCCTAAGCCCAGATCTGATCAGTTGCTCGAGCTAGATCTTTGGAAGACACATAGTGATGACAATGCAACTGCTCAATCTATCATGCTTGCTGCTATGACTCAGCAATTCCGTCGACAGAACAAGGGATTGGATCCCTATACTATGTTGGCGAAGTTGAATGATCTACACCGATCTAATCTTAGATCGCAGAGATCTGAGTTACCGAAGAAGCTCTTCCGTGCTCGGATGTCGGAGGGTACGTTTGTTGAACATCACGTGACACAGATGATTGCCGATATTTAGCAGCTTGGACAAATGGGGAATGTCTTTGAGATAGAGACCTCTATAGATTTGATCTTGCAGTCTCTCCCCGACACTTGGAGTGGGTTCATCATGAACTACAACATGATGAACCAATGGCAGACTCTTAGAGAGCTGATGTCCACGCTGCGTGAGGCAGAGAATGAACTTCTTAAGGGCAAGAAGCGCGAGGCGCACTTTGCTTCTACATCTCGGACTCTGAGGGCTGGGACCAAGGCTACTGGAGGTGTCAAGAAGAATAAGCATAAGAAGGGCAAGAGCAAAGCATCAAAGGCTTCTGGGAAGCCAAAAGACAAATCTCAGGATGTATGCCTCCAGTGCGGCAATCGGGGTCACTGGAAGCGTGACTGCTGCGAGTACAAGGCGCTCCAGAAGGAGATAAATGTGGGCAAGGCACCGGCCTCAGGTATGTTTGTTATAGAAATAAACATGACTACTTCTAGTTTTAAAAATTGGATTTTTGATTCTAGTTGTGGTACCCATATTTGTACTGATGTGCAGGATCTGTGGATTAGCAGGAAACTAGTGTCAGGAGAGATTGACCTGCTTGTTGGAAATGGGACTCCAATCACCGTTTTGGCCGTTGGCACTTTTGTTTTAGAACTGCCCTCAGGGCATGTACTTGAACTTACAAACTGTTATTTTGTACCTAGTTTGACTAGGAATATAATTTTTGTATCTATGTTAACCCAATGTGGGTACACTTTTGTATTTACAAACACTGGGTGTTTTATGTATAAAAACGATATAGAAATTTGCACAGCTGATGTAAATAATGGTCTTTATATTTTGAATATAAATCAATCTCAAAATGTAACAAACAAAAGGCTTAAAGTAAGTCATAAAGATGAAACTTATATGTGGCATTGTCGTCTGGGACACATAAACAAGACTCGCATATCCACACTTTCGAAGAGTGGGTACTTGGACGGATTTGATCCAAATTCATATGAGGTCTGCAAATCTTGCTTATTAGGCAAAATGCCTAAATCACCTTTTAACGGTAAAGGTGTACGCGCCACCGAACTGTTAGCCATTGTTCATATTGACATTTATGGACCCATGTCTAGCCTGGCTAGAGGTGGATATGAATACTTCGTAACCTTTACGGATGATGCATCACGTTATGGTTATGTGTATCTTATGAGACACAAGTCAGAAAGTTTTGAGAAATTCATAGAGTTTCTACACGAAGTTGAAAAATAGACCGGTAAAAGTATTAAGACATTACGGTCGGACCGTGGTGGCGAATACTTGAGCAATGAGTTTCTTGACTACTTGAAAGAATATGGTATTCTTTCACAGTGGACTCCTCCTGGAACACCGCAATTAAATGGTGTGTTCGAACGGAGAAACCGAACCTTGTTAGACATGGTAATGTCTATGATAAGTCGCACTGAGCTACCTATTTCCTTCTGGGGATATGCATTAAACAGTGTAATATTTATTTTGAATAAGGTTCCGTCAAAGTCTGTTCAACAGACTCCGTATGAGATATGGACAGCAAAAAAACCAGGTTTCTCATTCCTGAAGATTTGGGGTTGCTGGGCATACGTCAAATGTTTAGAAGGTACCAAACTTGAACCCAAATCGGATAAATGCCATTTTGTAGGATATCCTAGGGAAACCAAATGATATTACTTCTATCACCCAGGAGAGAACAAATTTTTTGTTGCTCTACATGCGGTTTTCCTTGAGAATGAATTCCTAAATACAGTGATAATTGGGAGGAAATTAGAACTCGATGAAAAACGAAGTGATACTGTTCCTGGCATAGAATCCTCAACGGAACATGAACAGTTCATCAGGGATGAAGCTGTACCACAATCTTCGATTACACAAGGACAGCGTAGGTCGGAGAGAGTCAGAAAACAACCTCATAGGTATGGGTTTCTGATCTCACCTCATGTAGATATCAATCTCATTGAGGAAGACGAGCCAACTACGTATGAGGAAGCGATACAAGGTATCAACTCCGGTTTATGGCAAGATGCCATGAATTTCGAAATGGATTCCATGTACACCAACCAAGTTTGGACACTGGTTGATGCACCAGAAGGCGTAAAGCCTATTAGATGCAAATGGGTCTTCAAGAAGAAGATCGACATGGATGGCAACATACAAACGTACAAAGCTAGGCTTGTAGCGAAGGGGTATCGTCAACGACATGGTGTCAATTACGATAAAACTCTCTCACCCGTTGCCATGATTAAATCCATTCGGATAATGCTTACTATTGCTGCATATTTCGATTTCGAGATATGGCAGATGGACGTCAAAACCGGTTTCCTTAACGGAAACCTGTTGGAGGATGATTATATGGAACAGCCTGATGGTTTTGTCGTGCCTAAACATGCAAACAAGGTTTGCAAGTTAAATCGGTCCATTTATGGACTGAAGCAAGCGTCGCGCTCTTGGAACCAATGTTTTGATGAGATCATAAAAGAATATGATTTCGTTCAAAACGAAGATGATCCTTGTGTATACAAGAAGGTTAGTGGGAGCGCACTTACTTTCATTGTCCTTTATGTTGATGATGTATTGCTTATTGGCAATGACATTCCCATGTTAACGTAGGTGAAAGCTTGACTTTCATTAAAATTCTCCATGAAAGATCTGGGAGAAGCAGCCTTTATTCTGAGATTAAAGATCTACCGGGATAGATCTAGAAAGCTGCTTGGACTCTCTCAGAGCACGTACATTGACAAAGTGTTGAAAAGATTCAACATGGATCAGTCCAAAAGAGGACTGTTGCCAGTGTCACATGGCGTCACTCTATCTAAGGACATGTGTCCTAAAACTCAAGATGAGAGAGACAACATGAGTCAGATACTGTTCGCCTCGGCAGTCGGATCGATCATGTATGCCATTATATGTACAAAAAAAAGATGTCTCCTATGCTTTGAGCATGTGTAGTTGCTATCAGGCCGATCCAGGTGACGGTCACTGGATTGCGGTTAAGAATATCCTTAAGTATATTAGACGAACTAAGGATGCTTTTTTAATCTATAGAGATGGAGAACTTGAGGAAACTGGGTATACCGATGCAAGTTTCCAAACCGACAAAGACGACTTTAAGTCGTAATCCAGGTACATATTTTGTTTGAACAACGGAGCAGTAAGCTGGAAATCTTCCAAGCAAGAGACTGTTGTTGATTCAACAACAGAAGCAGAGTATATCGCTGCAGCTGAAGCAGCAAAAGAATGAATTTTGGATCCGAAGATTCCTAATTTGATTATGAGTAGTTCCGTTAGCAGCTGAGCCCGTTCCATTGTATTGTGACAATAACGGGGCTATAGCATAGGCTAAGGAACCGCGGTCTCATCATCAATCCAAGCATGTTCTTCATCGTTTCCATCTTATTCGTGAGATCATATATCGTGGCGATGTGAAGATCGAGAAGGTCGCATCAGCGGACAACATTGCAGATCCGCTGACGAAAGCCATTCCTCAGCAAAAGTTTGAGCGACATGTACATAGTTCAAGTATTAGATGCTTGAGTGACTGGCTATAGTCCAAGTGGGAGATTGTTAGACAGTTATGACCCATAGCGTCACGATTTGTAAAAGACATTGTGTTTTTGTACAAATTAATTATGTAGCAATGGAAATTACATTTTATCATTTCGTAATTAGATTACTTAAATGTGTGAATGATGAAAGTCCTTATTATTAGTTCCGGATTGAGATGATATGAGACAATATCAATCCACGATGGTTTAATCATTAAATATCCCTAGTCATAGTATTATCGAGACTGGATATCGATAATGCGGAATAGACTAGTATCGCACTTGTGCGTGTTATGGAAGCGTAACAACATAGTTCTCATATATTTAAATATTGGATACTTATGCAAGTGTGGTAGGAGGTTGTGTTTTACCAATGTTACGGAAAACAGCTTCGCTCTGGATAGACCCCATGGAATCCCATTGGTAGTATGACTATGTGTCTATGGGAGTCCGAATCAGGGTAGGTGTATTTGGTCTTAACCTGAGACTTGCATCGCTAGTACTTGCGACAATCAATATGCTTTGGTTTTGGTCATCCAGGACTTTAACAGGTTCTGTTTACACCTCTTCTGGATTTATTGAGAATCGTAGTGTATTGGGTGTGATGTCAAGACGGAAGTATCACTTCAGTCATATGGAGATGATGGTCACGCAGGGATACAAAACTGGTTCTCTAAAAGGTTACAACCGTCGGGATAATATGACTAGGTCTTGATTATCCGATAATAAAGAGACTAGTTGCTTGTGATCCGATATATACTTCGTACGGGGCAGACACTATTCCAGACTCAGACCTTGCATGTGACATCAGATACTGGATCAGAGATACGCAATACTACGTATACTACGCCTGACATAGATCATATATTCCATTATGAATATTTCTGGAGAATTGGGTAGGCATGGCGCTTTGCTAGAAGCCAACCTTGTGTCGTAAATTGGTAAGAACGTAGTACAAGGTACGTACGTGTTTGGATAGTCCGATGACCGGATTTACTGCCAACATATCCAGGATCTCCTGAGTCGCTTCCCGAAGATTCACCGATGACGTATGATTCGAACTTTATTAATTTGGGATTAATAGTGGAGAGACTTTATCTGTGATAAAGTACTATTTGAAGAGAGAGAACGATTAATTGGGAATTAATCGATAAAATAATATATTCGATATATTATACGAAATTGGATTTCGACGCGGAATTAAAATTGGATTTTAATTCGAGCTAACGAATTGATTTAAAATTAATTTGCGAGCGACGTGAATAGTAATTTTGCTAGGCATGATTATTTAATTAAATTTGATTTAATTACGACGCAACGGAAAACTCGTTAATTCAGAATTAACGAAACCGAGCCCGGATTGTGTTTGCGACGCCACTCTGATTTTGAATCAAGTGCGGCCGCAAGTCACATCGCGAGTCACATCACTTGTCACTTTAGTGATAGATATCTAAGTCACCTTTTTGGTGAGTGACATGCAGTCACTATTCATGATAGAGGTTTGTGTGGGCATTTAATGACATTTTAGAGCCAAAAATAATAGCTTTTCTATTATTGTTTTTTAGAAAAACAAGTTGAAAAACACAAAAACTCTTTCCCTCTTTCAAGCAAAACCGTGAACTCCTAAGTGTTAAAGGAAGATTTGATTTTCTTTCATCTTTTTCTAGCACAATCTAAGGATCAAACAAGGTGATAGGGAACCGAAATTAGAGCTTGGAATTTCCTTTGAAGCTTGGAGCTTGCAAATCTTCTTCAACAAAACAAGGGCTTGGCCGAATCTCATCTCAAAGGGAATGAGAAATTTTTATTGCGCATCACATCCAATCAGATCATTGTAAGTGTGTTTTCACCACTCTTCCTTGTGTATTCATTCTATTTCTATGCTTATATTGATCTTGGGACCACCATAGAAACCAACAACAATGTATTCATATCCACCTCTAGCCTGGCTAAACATGGGCCCACAAACGTCACTATGAACTAGGGCTAACAGTTCTGTGGCTCGCACACCTTTACCGCAAAAAGGTGACTTAGGCATTTTACCTAATAAGCAAGATTCACAGACGTCATATGAATTTGGATCAAATCCATCCAAGTACCCACTTTTCGAAAGTGTGGATATGCGAGTCTTGTTTATGTGTCCCAGACGACAATGCCACATATAAGTTTCATCTTTATGACTTACTTTAAGCCTTTTGTTTGTTACATTTTGAGATTGGTTTATATTCAAAATATAAACACCATTATTTACAACAGCAGTGCAAATTTCTATATCATTTTTATACATAAAACACCCAGTGTTTCGAAATACAAAAGTATACCCACATTGGGTTAACATAGATACAGAAATAATATTCCTAGTCAAACTAGGTACATAATAACAGTCTGTTAGTTCAAGTACATGCCCCGAGGGCAGTTCCAAAACAAAAGTGCCAATGGGAAAAACAGCGACAGATGTCCCATTTCCAACACGGAGGTCAATCTCTCCTGACGCCAGTTTCCTACTAATCCGCAGATCCTGCACATCAGTACAAATGTGAGTACCACAACCAGAATTAAAAATCCAATTTTTAAAACTAGAAGTAGTCATGTCTATTTCTATAACAAACATACCTGAGGCCGGTGCCTGGCCCACCTTTATCTCCTTCTGGAGCGCCTTGTACTCGCGGCAGTCACACTTCCAGTGACCCCGCTTCCCACACTGAAGGCATACATCCTGATACTTGTCCTTATGCTTCCCAGAAGCTTTTGACAGTTTGCCTTCTTCTTTTTCTTCTTCTTCTTGATACCTCTAGTCGCCTTGGGCCCAGCCCTCGGAGTCCAAGATGTATAAGTGAAATGCGCCTCGCGCTTCTTACCCTTAAGAAGTTCCTTTTCTTCCTCTCGCAGCGTGGACATCAGCTTTCCAAGAGTTTGTTCTTGGTTCATCATATTGTAGTTCATGATGAACCCACTCCAAGTGTCGGGGATAGACTGGAAGATCAAATCTATAGAGGTCTCTATCTCAAAGACAATCCTCATTTGTCCAAGCTGCTCAATATTGGCAATCATCTGTGTCACATGATGTTCAACAGATGTGCCCTCCGACATCCAAGCACGGAAGAGCTTCTTCTGCAACTCATATCTTTGCGATCTAAGGTTAGATCAGTGCAAATCATGCAATTTCACCAACATGTTATAGGGATCCAATCCTTTGTTCTGTCGACGAAATTGCTAAGTCATAGCACCAAGCATGATAGATCTAGCTCGAGCAACTGATCAGATCTGGGCTTAGGCCCAAGAGGTCTCTCAAGGAAATATATAGCAGCCTCTCGGATCCAAGGACTATCCTTAGATTCAGTTCCAAATCGGAGAAGTTAGTGTCGTTGAAGACATTTTCTCCCATGATTATGTCACGGACACTACTCTTTCCGGTCATTTTAACTGCGATAATCTAATTATCCAATTAACAATGTAGGGTACAGTCCAACTGTTACAAAAAAATAACATTATATTAGTCCAACTAATAAAATAATTTTGACGAAATATTTGAAAGCGCGTAAAGCTAAGTATTTGAACGAAATTGCAAATTCAATACTAGCCTCCTACTATTTTTCGGCGAGCCTCTAACCCTCTGTCGAGTACTCGGGAAACCCAGTTTCCTAGTGGGCTAGGATCCCGTTTAATAACACACAACCTTGACTTTGGCCAACAAGCTGTATGATATTTAACTAGGTAGATCTCGAAGATCAATTGGATCTCATCCAATTCCTAGATCCGGTAGGTGGACCTCCAAGTCCGAAACATATATACAATATATATGCCAATATATCCAATATATTTTCCTAATCTTTTCCTCTGAATCAACTAAGCCTTGGCTTTGGCACAATAAGCTTAATGATTCCTGTTAAGCGGGACCCATTGACGTTGGAAAGCTTCGTAATCAATGTCGATGGACAAGAAGTGATCTTGAATTTGGCTAACAAATCACAACTTGGACATGACACCAATATGGAACAAAGCCTTCATGATTCAAACACATCCGCAATTGACAAAGGTCTTGACTTTGGCCAACAAACCACTGCCAATTTTGGATCTTGAGTAAGAATCACTCAATGGAAGGAAATATCGCTTAATATGTTTTGAGGGTTTTTCGCGTAAATTGGCAACCAATTTATTATCTTTGTTAGGTCTCATCATACACCCTTTAAGCATGCATTCTAAAAGCATAATAAGGCGCGGAAAGTAAATTCATAACGATATTCGGATGTATATTTAACAACTTGTTCCTAGGACAAATCACTCACTTTCCTCTCCCCGGCTAGCACTATTCTACTTCTACCCAATTACATAATACAATAATAGAAACCTCATTACATTGAGGGGAATTAGGTGAGAAGAGAATACAAAGAAATAATGAGAGATAAGGCTGGACATGCAGGTCCAATTTAATAAATTCTAAATTTACAACAATTTCCAAAATTGCCCTTTCCCTTCTAATATACATCTGATATATGTTATTCATTCAACACATCCATGTATTCATTCATAGCATGCAATTCAATCAATCTAATCCAATTAATTAATCTTTGAATTATGTGATCATCCAATGTTCAAACAATGATTTGATTTTGCGCGAGTCCAACTCGTTTGAGAATAAGTAATTAAAGTACGAATTCTTGAATTATATCGAACTAATCGTTAAATCTAATTTAATTCGTATTCAATACTAATTCATTTATTTAATTCCAAATTAAATAAATACACTTTTTAATGACTTAGATTCCAAATCTAATCTAATCGGGTCTCAAAGCCCAACTAACACCCAATGTTTTTTAATTAAAGTCCGATGGGCTTTCAATTGATTTCATAAGGCATGGGCTTTGGTCAATATGGGTCAAACCCAATTACCATGCCCAATTAAGGAATCACCCTCATTTGCCAAGAAACCAATTTCAGCCCATAAGGCCCAATTAAACTTTTAAAGCCCATTTGTTATATTTGGACTTAATGGAATGATTTAGGCCCAATATGGATCCAATCCAATTGGCCTAAACCAACTTGGCCCAACCAAGCCCATTATGCCCAAATACAACAATTTCAAGCCCAATTCAAAATCAATCCCAATTAATCAAATTTTAAAATTCCAAATTTTATAATTCAATTAACTAAAATGTAATACGTCAATTAATTATCTAAATTAATAATTCCAAAATACAATTTAATTAATTAATTATGTATCCATTTGTTCAACTTATGTCCAACATTTTTGAATAAAAAAATAAAGTCATTACATGCTAGATTGGTCACGGTAATGGTGGGTTATTTTGTCCGATTTCATTTTTTAATCCGATTGAATTTTAAATCAACATTTCCCAATCATTTCAAGTCATCCAATTATCAACGAAACAAAAAATACCATGACCCTAGGGTAATAAAGCATTCGGCCAAGCCTATCAATGGGCAAAAAATTGATCCAATCAATATTTCATTAAATTGATCATATACAACTTCAATACATCATCACTCAAGCATACTCAATCAATCAATTTTATCAAATCATGCTCAAATTGATTTTACCCAAATTTTACCCGAATTCATTTCATGCTCAAATTGGCTCAAAGATACCATTGTTGGGTTTCTAGGTTTAGTCCCAAGGTCAAAATAAGCATAAATGTGAATGGATAATCAAAGAAGAGTGGCGGAAACACACTTACATTGAACGGTTTTGGATGTGTTGAGAAGCAAAAATTCCTCCAAGAACTCCTTATAAGATTCGGCCAAGGTGGAAGTAGAAGCTCCAAGCTTTTCATTTGATTCCAAGCTCTTATAGTAGGTTTCCCTATCACCTTGTATTGATTCCTTTGAAATGTGTGCTAGCACTCAAAAATTGCCACAATTTTTGTTCTTGTTTAAGCAAAGTTTCGGTCAAATGAAGAACAATAGAGGGAGAGAAAATTGCTTCCAATTTCGGTAATGAGAGAGAGTGATAAGGCTTGTGTAATTGATTTCAAAAATCAATTAATTGATATACAAAAAGTGTATTTGGTAATAGGTCACTCAAGCTTGACATTGGAGTGTATTAGAAGTCACCAACTAATTCACCTAAACCCATCAACCAAAAGCTACTAAAGGTGACAAGTGAAGTGACATTTGATGTGACATGTGGGCCCCACTCGATTCCAAATGCGAGTGGGCCCGCAAACACTTCCGGGTTCAGGTTTGCTAATTCCGAATTAACGAACTTCCGTTGTGATGTAATTAAATCGAATTTAATTAAATAATTATGCCTAGCAAAATTACTATTCACGTCACTAACGAATTAATTCTATATTAACTCGTTTGCCCGAATTAAAATCTAATTTTAATTCCGCGTCGAAATCTAATTTTGTTTAATATATCAAATATATTATTTTATCGATTAATTCCAAATTAATCTTTCTCTCTCTTCAAATAGTATTTTATCCCAGATAAAGTCTCTCCGCAATTAATCCCAAATTAATTAAGCTTGAATCATACGTCATCGGTGAATCTTCAAGAAGCGACCCAAGAGATCCCTGGATATGTTAGCAGTAAATCCGGTCGTCGGACTATCTAAACACGTACGTACCTAGTACTACATTTTTACCGATTTACGAGACAAAGTTGGCTTCTAGCAAAGCGCCATGCCTACCCAATTCTCCAGAAATATTCTTAATGGAATATACGATCTTTATCAGGCGTAGTATATGTAGTATTGCGTATTGTGATCCAGTATTGGATGTCACATGCAAGGCCTATGGATGGAATAGTGTCTGCCCCTTACGAAGCATATATCGGATCACCAGAAACTAGTCTCTTTATTATCGGATAATCATGACCTAGTCATATTATCCCGATGGTTGCAACCCTTAGAGAACGAGTTCTGTATCCCTGCGTGATCATCATCTCCATATGACTAAAGTGATACTTCCATCTTGACATCACATCCAATACAATACGATTCTCAATAAACCTAGAAGAGGTGTACGCAGAACCTGTTAAAGTCCTGGACGACCAAAACCAAAGCGTATTGATTGTCGCAAGTACTAGCGATGCAAGTCTCAGGTCAAGCCCAAATACATCTACCCTGATTCGGATTCCCATAGACACATAGTCATACTACCAATGGAATTCTGCGGGGTCTATCCAGAGCGGAGCTGTTTTCCGTACCATCGGTAAAACACAACCTCCTATCACACTTGCATAAGTATCCAATACTTAAATACATGAGAATTATGTTGTTACACTTCCATAACACGCACAAGTGCAATACTAGTCTATTCCGCATTATTGATGTCCAGTCTCGATAATACTACGACTAGGGATATTTAATTATCAATCCGGAACTAATCATAAGGATTTTCATCATTCACATATTTAAGTAATCTAATTACGAAATGATAAAAGGCAATTTCCATTGCTACATAATTAATTTGTACAAAAACACAATGTCTTTTATAAATAGTGACGCTGTGGGTCATAATTGTCCAACAGGTTAGATTGTGAAGATCCTTCAATTTCAACATCATACTATAAGGATCCAATCCTTTGTTCTGACGACGAAATTGAGGGGTCATTGCGGCAAGCATTTCAGATTGAGCGCTAAAGTTATCATCACAGTGAGTCTTCCAAAGCTCATGCTATACTTTTTGCTCAACTCCGAGCTCAGGCCTGAGAGGTTTGTCTATGACATAAAGTAACTTCTCGGCTCCCAGGACTATCCTGAGGTTCATCTCCCAATCTGGAAAATTGGAGCCGTTAAAGACATTGTCGCCCATGACGATGTCCATAATGCTAATCTTTCCAGCCATCTCGATTGCAATAGTCCAACTATTCAATCAATGATTTCGGGTACACTCAAAATATAATGGTTACTATAGTCCAACAATATAACCAACTACAAGTGGAGTATTGTCTTGTACAGTCTAACTGTTCAAAGAAAGCAATATTCAATATTAGTCCAACTAATATATTTATAACAACGATAAATAAAATAAAAGAGTGTGTGTAAGCAAGTATTAAATGAAATTGCAAATTTAATACTGGCCTCCCACTATTTTTCGGCAAGCATCTAACCCTCTGTGGAGTACTCGGGAAACCCAATTTTCTAGTGGGCTAGGATCCCGTTAAATAACACACAACCTTGACTTTGGCCAACAAGCTGTATGAAACTGAACTAGGTAGATCTCTAAGATCAATTGGATCCCATCCAATTCCTAGATCCGGTAGGTGGACCTCCAAGTCCAAGATATATATCCAATATATATTTCCTAACCTTTTCCTCTTAATCAATTATGCCTTGGCTTTGGCTCAACAAGCTTAATGATTCCAGTTAAGTGTGACCCATTGATAGTGGGAAAGCTTCGTAATCCACGTCGATGTACATAATTGACCTTGAATTTGGCCAACAAATGAAAACTGCCCAAGACATGCGATTTGTAACAAAGCTTTCGTGGTTCAAACAAATCCGCGATGGACAATGATCTTGGCTTTGCCCAACAAACCAATGCCAATCTTGGATGTTGAGAAAGAACCACTTAATGGAAGGAAAACGCTTAATATTAAAGTGAGGGTTTTTCGCGTAAATTTGTAACCAATTTATTATCTTTGATTAGGTTTCATCATACACCCTTAAACATGCATTCTAAAAGCATAATAATGTGCGAATAAATTAATAATGATATACGGATGGATATATAACAAACTTTATTCCTAGAACAAATCTTTATTTTTCCTCTCTTCTGCTAGCACTATACATAATTCTACCCAATTACATAATACATTAAAGAAACCTCATTTACATTGAGGGGAATTGGTGAGAAGAGAAATACAAAGAGTAAAGAGATAATAGGCTGGACACGCAGGTCCAATTTAATAAATTCCAAATTTATTACAACAATTTCCAAAATTGCCCCCACCCTTCTAATATCCATCCGATATACATTATTCATACAAATACATCCAAGTATTCACACAAAGCATGTTATTCAATCAATCTAATCCAATTAATTAATCTTTGAATTAATGACCATCCAATGTTCGACCAACGATTTGATTTGCGCCAGTCCAACTCGTTTAAGAATAAATACTCAAAGTATGTATTATTGAATTATATCGAACTACAATTTTAAATCCAATTTTAAATTGTATTCAATACTAATTCATTTTTAATTCCAAATTAAATAATTACACATTTAATGGTGCTTCTTAGACTTGAATTCCAAATCCAATCTAAATGGGTCTCAAAGGCCCAATTAGCATCCAATACTATTCAATTAAAGTCTAATGGGCTTTCAATTAATTCTTTAGGCATGGGCTTTCGCCATAATGGATCAAACCCAAAATGCCAAGGCCCAAATAGGAATCACCCTATGCCAAAAATCAATTTAGGCCCATTAGGCCCAATTAAATTTTTAAAGGCTCAAAAGTCATATTTGGACTTTATGGAAATGGTTTTAGGCTCAATTGGATCCAACCCAATTGTCCAAAACCAAACTTGGCCCAACCAAGCCCATTAGCCCAAATAAAACAAATTAAATAAACACTTTATTCCAAATATTTTATTAATTCAATTTAAAGTGTAATAGGCATAATTAATCAATTAATCTAATGTTTCCAAAACACTAATTAATCCAATTAATCATGCTTAATTTCAATTCATGTCCAACACAAAATTGAAGCAAAATCAATCCATTTAACATGCTTATTATTCATGGCAATTTGGGAAAATAATATCCAATTTTGATTTCAATCAAATTAAATCAACAATCAATATTTATTTTATGCTTTAAACTCATCCAATAGTCTAAATTCAAAAAATCACCATGAACAGATCTAGGGTTACATTCGGCCAAGTGAGGAATTTTAAGGAAAATTAATCTAATCAATTTTTTACAATTCCAATTATGCATAAATCCAATTCATCATCATCTAAACACAACCAAACAACTAATTTGAAAAAATCAAGCTCCAAGCAAAAATACCCAAATTAAAGTCCATGAACCCTAAACTCAAATCATGCTTAGATATGGCTCTAATACCGTTGTTAGTGTCCTAGACATTCCCAAGGTCTCTAAGTCATGATATTGTGTGTGAATGATCAAGATATGTTGGATTTCAAAATTTTTATATGTTTGTTGGAAGCTCCAAGCCTTCTATGAGTGAATCCAACCCAAGGGTGAGTTTCCTTATCACCTTCTTTGACTCTTTTAAAGTGCTACCTTAATGAAATTTTGCAACAAAACTTCAATGAAGAAGGAAGAAGCTCACGGTAATGAGCAAAAGAAGAAGAGAGTGTTTGCTGTGAATAGTAACTTATCACACTTCCAAAGTTGACTTAATTAATTTATACAAAGGTTGAGTGTTTTTTTTGGTTTGAGTGTTTCATAAGTAAGACCAAGCCTTACTTGCCAACATATCAAATCCATAATTCAAGCCTATCTACTTCCATCACATGTCCAACAAGTTGATGTAAGTGAAGTAGGTCCCACCACTTGTAAATTCCAAATTTAAGTCGGCTAACTCAACACGCAGCTTCGCTCGGGCATGAGTTCATTTAATTCTGAACTAAATGAATTTTCTGTCGTGACGTAATTAAATCCAATTTAATTAAATAATAATGCCTAGCAAAATTATTACGAAAGTCGCTTGCGAATTAATTCCAAATTAAATCATTTGCTCGAATTAAAATCTAATTTTAATTCCGTATTGAAATCCAATTTCAATTAATATATCAAATATATTATTTAATCGATTAATTCAAAATTAATCGCATTCTCTCTTCTATATGAATTTTATCCCAGATAAATTTTTGCCGCAATTAATCCCAAATTAATTTTCTCTATCTAATAATTAATCCTAGATTAAATCTGTTCGAGTCAAATGTCATCGGTGAATCTTTGGGAAGCGACCCAAGAGATCCCTGGATATGTTGGCAGTAAATCTGGTTGTCGGACTATCCGAACATGTGCATACCCCGTACCACGTTCTTACCGATTTACAAGACATTGTTGGCTTCTAGCAAAGCACCGTGCCTACCCAATTCTCCAGAAATATTAAACGAAGAATATATAATCTATATAAGGCATAATATACTATGTATTGTGTATTACGATCCAATATCGGATGTGACATGCTAGGCCTAGGGCTGGAAATGTGTCTGCCCCGTACGAAGCATATATCGGATCACTAGCAACTAGTCTCTTTAATCGGATAATTATGACCTAGTCATATTATCCCGATAGCTACAGCATATGAGAGTACTAGTTTTGTATCCCTGCGTGATCATCTTCTCCATATGACAAAAGTGATACTTCCATCTTGACATCACACCCAATACACTACGATTAACCCAGAAGAGGCGTACACAGAACCTGTTAAAGCTCCGAACGACCAAAACCAAAGTGAACTGATTGTCACAAGTATTAGCGATGCAAGTCTCAGGTTAAGACCATATACACCTACCCTGATTCGGATTCCCACAGACACATAGTCATACTACCAATTGGACTCCGAGTGGTCTATCCAGAGCGAAGCTGTTCCCGGTCCAACGTCTAACAGAACCTCCTATCACACTTGAATAAGTATCCAATACTTAAATATATCAGAACCATGCCGTTAAGCTTCCAAAACGCGCACAAGTGTAATGCTAGTCTATTCCGCATTATCGATGTCTAGTCTCGATAATCCTACGACTATGGATATTTAATGATTAAACCTTTAATTGATTAATACTGTCTCATATCTTATTAATCCGGTAATAATCATATGGACTTTTATCATTTATATATCCAAGTAATCCAAATATAAAATGATAAAAAAGAAATTTCCTTTGTCACATAGTTAATTTGTACAAAAACACAATGTCTTTTACAAATATTGATGCTATTGGTCATAATTGTCCAACAGTTTTTTCCATGATGATGAGGTTCTTCGACCTCTGAGATTCATTCCCAAATTGTTGATGACGTGGGCCTCGACCCTATGATTCATTATTGAACTGTCGAACTAAGGTTGTGAGTCACTTCGACCCCTAATCCGTCCTATTTCTCGAGGCTCTTTGCTCGTCCTTATTCTTGAGGTTGTTCTCCATTGTTGGAGTTCTTCGTCCTCGCCGTTTTTTCTTCAAAGCCTGCGGAAAAAAAAAATTATGTGCATGTATGCATGGATGCATTCCTTATTTCGATGGGTTTCTCTGTCCTATTGGCTTGATGTCATCCTTGGTTAGGCATTCCTTGCACTATAGGGTTTTCCTTCAACTCTTTAGGGATCCTCTTGGCTTTTGGTGCCCTTTGCCTATACAAATCTTTGGTCGCCCCATTGGCTTGCTTACAGTTTCCTTCTGCCAATTCTCCTCTGGTGATTACTTAGTTCTCTTTGGTCTCATGGCTCAAGGTCCCGTTGTGTCCCTTGTTCGCGGGGTGGTAGACTGGTTATCCCCAGACCTGGCTCAGCTTTCTACTCTCCGCTACCTGCACCGGGTCAAGGTATATTATGCCTTTTTGAAAGTGGCTTCATCCTTTTGGGATACTGAAAATCATGTCTTCCGATTTCCAGATTTAGAAATATGTCCTCTCTCTAAGGAGTTTGCTGCCATTCTCGACTTGCATTTTTCTCTTACTACCCTTATCAGATACTGAAAATCATGTCTTCCGATTCCCGAAGCTTTCCTTATTTTGTAGGTTTGTTCTATCTTTTGCCCAAGCTGTCATTTCGGATTTTCAACTTAGCGGATTACTCTATCTTTCCTTAGTCGCCTTTTCAGGTTTTCAACTCAGCGAGCTAAAATATATATATATATATATATTTATTTTTATTTTTTTTGCAGATCTGTCCTCATTCTCGAGGCTCTTTGCTCATCCTCATTCCCGAGGTTGTTCTCCATTCTCGGAGTTCTTCTCTATTCCCTAAGTTCCTCATCCTCATTTCTGAGGCTGCTATACTCCTCTCTATTCTCAGATTTATTTCCCCATATCTCCTGACCTTGGTCCAACATCTAAGAAACGAAAGACGTGATTTATAATTATTTGACTCTAATCTTTCCCGTTTAGTTAGGATTTATGCAGTCTATGAACATCTTGAACTTTTAGTTAGGAAATAAACTACATTGCAAAGGTACCTCTGTCAGTAACCGTTCCTTATGAATTTTACAATTAGCCATTTTTCTTGCTCACTCATGCTCTATATTTTGCTTGGGTTGTCCTTTGCGGATTTTCAACCCAAATAGCTTTTCTCTTTTTTTTTTATGCAAAGTATTGTTTCAGCCTGTCCACGTTGATAGGCTCGATGAACTCGTTCCCTTCTAAATCTGACAGTTTCACTGCCAAATTCCCCATTACCTTTTTGACTAGGTAGAGCCATTCCCAATTGGGCCTGAACAATCCCCTTGGGTCCATTATCAGTGGCTTCGACTCCTTGAGCACTAGATCACCTTCTCTGATCTTAGTGGGATGCACCGTCTTATTAAACACCTTAGCCAACCTTTTCTGGTATAGCTGCATGTGGTGCAAGGGCTTTATCCTTTTCTTATCCAGTAATGCTAGCTGTTCGAACCTATGCGAGGCCCATTCCTGCTCAGGTAATCCTGTATCTACTAGTACCCACATTGACTGTATCTCTATTTCCAATGGAACACTACCTCTATCCCGTAAACCAAAGAAAAGGGTGTGGCTCTCGTTACATTCTCACCGAAGTTCTATACCCCCACAAGGCAAATGATAGTTTGTCAGCCCAATCTTTGTAACTTTCTGTCATCTTAACAAGTATTTTATTTATGATAGCATCTTCTTACTGAGATAGTAGGCTGCATGTTCTACCTTTATCTCATCTGCTTGTACCATCACCGCCCCCAATGTTTGGGGTTCTATGGCCAAATACAACACAAAGTGTTTTCCCAGGCGGTTTAACCAAGTATTCTTTGATTTTTTCAAAGGCTTCTTGACATTACCTATTCCACTCCACATGCTGGTCCTTCCTCAATAGCTTGAAGATGGGCTCACATACTAATGTTAGCTTGGCAATGAATCGACAGATATATTGGATTTTCCCGAGAAAAGCTCTAACTTCTTTTTTTTCCTTTTTTTGTTTGTTTTTTTTCCTTACATTTCAGCTGGATGTCATTGGCTTGTCTCTTGTACATCTCTCCCCTCAAACTCACATACTGGGAATGTATATTTTGTCTTTCTTGCTAGCTTCTTCTGGGAATTCTCCACGTTCTAGATACTGCAGAATGTCGTAGTACCACGGCTTTCCATCGTAGACTTCTGTTTTACTATTCTCATGTTCTGAGAAGTTGGTATCACGTGCTGAGCAATACCCATGTCCATTCCTGACATGTTTTCATAGGACCAGGTGACACTATTGCATATTTTATTAATATTCTCTCTAATTCTTTCCGTTCATCAGAGATAACCTCACTTGCAATCGAAATTTCCTTGGGGTTTTCACATGTACCAAGATTAAATGCATTTGTCTTTGTTGAGTTAATGTCAAATATACTCATGTCATGCGTGTTATGATATAGACTAACAGGAAAAAGCTCGAACAAGTAAGCAAAATCAATGTCTTTATGATTAATAAATGCAGGATTACAATCAAACAAATCAGGAAAATAAACATCTTCGTCATTAGTAGTCTTCTTCAGTCTTCTTACTTTCTTCGAGCATCAGATTCTCCAACTGCAACAGTTCTTCTTCCCATTTATCTTCCTCTTTTGACACTGCTTGAGAAGTTTTCCTAGAAATCTCTTCCCTGCTCTGTTTTATCTTCACTGCTGCTATCCCATATCCCAATGCAAGAAGCTTGGTGGTTGAGAGTTTGGAGGACAAAGCTTTCGGGCAGGCCGGAGTTGATTGGAGTGGTAATTAGGTAGAGGGTTTCTGTGTGTGTTGGGTTGTTCTTTTTCTGGGTCGGGTATTTTATAGGTGTCAATGAGGTCTTTGACCGAGGTAACCACACACGTATAACGCAAGCCCACGTATCGTTCAAGTAGTATAAAAATATCGATCCCACGAGGACTTAATTCCTACTGTTGTTATTAATTATTGAATCTATTTATTTACAAATATCTAATTGAGGGTGAAGAGAATGATTGCTTGATTGATTTGGTTGATTGTAGTTTTGCAAAATAAATAAATAAATAAAAAGACAAAAGAAAATACTAAGGAAAATAACAAAAGACGCAAAAATCTAGGGTTGTGAATCATTCTAATATCTTTTAAAAGATGAAGTGATTATTTTATGTTTGTGTAATAAATCAGTTTACTAACCTCGAACACGAAATTATGCAAAAGCCTTTGTCGATGGTCAGACGCAAATACTCAGTTTAACCCAGTTGAACCATATGTCTCTGTCAACCAAATTATCTGGATTCATTAAGTTTAAGTTCCAATTATTGCTACCCCCGCCCGACAGGTATATGTCTATCCTGTAAGGAAATCTATTAAAGGGTTATCTATCCTCAAGGAAGATCGTGGGCTATTAAGTCTAAGGCTGAAACCTAAAATCCCTATGTCTAGTTCATTTTAGATTTACCACATCAATCTTATTGGTGATCAGACAACAAGAAGCATTAAGCTTAAGACTTAATAAGTAAACCTTTAAATTACCCAAACTATAAAATAACCCCTTTTAAACCGGTGATATTAGAATTCATCACAACCCCAGATAACTAACACATAACTAGGGCTAGTAAAAACTTAAAAGTAAAAGACATAAAGTAAAAATACTGAAAAGTAAAAGACATAAAGTAAAAGCTGAAAAGTAAAATAAAATAAAATGCTAAGGTAAAAGGAATTACTTTTACTATTTACTATTTTAGATATCTCCCATAAAATAATATATAAACTTGTGATAATATTACCAACCGACCAATCTGGCGGTATCCTTTATTAGTCAGGTTTAAACCAGATTAAAATGAATTACCAACCGACCAATCTGGAGGTATCCTTTTAAGTCAATATTTTAAATAGTGAATATATTATTTTTAAGGGAGATTAATCTAAATAGCAATAATAAAAGAATTACATTTCACCCTAGCTGGGGAAGTTACCTCCTCATGGTGAATAGTAAGAACTGTAAAAAGTAAATTACTATATTTACAAAACGTATTTAAAATTATTTACAAAACTAAAAACTAAAAAAAAAAACTAAAAACTAAAAGAAAATATAGAGAGAAACTCTATCTTTACATCAAAGAGATGAGAGAGAGTGGTGCATCTAAAACTGAAATCTCGAGCTCAATTTATAGGCGCGGATTGGCATCGGGCGTCGCGACGCCAAAGGCTTTGGCGTCGCTACGCTAGCTTCTGTCGACGTGGCACGCTCTGGTTCGTCGGCTGCAGATTCTGGATAAGGTGACACATGGCGAGGTGGTTGAGGCTCAATTATTATGACACGTGGAGGCTTCTGATTGGTTGGATAGATTCTTATCCGCCACGTGTCAGATAAGGATTAAATAGCCAATAATTGATGCTGATATGGCGATGATATGGCAGTGACGTGGCGACACGTGGCAAAGTGATTACCGGCACCATAAAATTACGATATGTGGCACTTCCTGATTGGCTGATGATGACGTGGCAGTTTGACTCGGTCAACCTAGTGATGTAGACGATAATGTGGAGTGACACATGGTGACACGTGGTGATGGTGACTGTCGGCACCATAGGATGCTGACACATGGCACGACGCTTGTTAGCAGATCGGCTGTGATGGTGACACGTGGCACGACGCACGTTAGCAAAGCCAAAATTTTCTCATATTCTGACATGTGGACCCGGCGTACGTTAGCACTGTTCGGTGCACGTTAGGCGTCGCGACGCTGAAGGTCTTGGCGTCGCGATGCGGGAAATTACCAAAATGCCCTTTTCATCCAATTTTCACTGTTTTGGCCCAAATCACCTCTAGAATGTCCTGAAACTTTATTTATCTACAAAATAACAAAAAACACATCAAAATATTCACAAAACTGAAGAAACTATACAAAATATTAGGTTAAATGACTGGGAAATAGTGATAGATTTACCACTCATCAGTCTTGGATCTCATCCCGGAGGTGGGCATAGTTGTCAGTGTCGTGGCTTTTTCTTGATGGAAGTGACAGTATAGGTTTAGGTCAAGGTGGTGTGGCATAAGGTTTGGAAATGGTCTAGGTTCTAAGGGTTTTAGACGTCCTTGCCTCTTACGCTTTTCAAACACCTTTGACAAAGGTCTACCGAAATTGGAGAATCGCCTGTTTCTAATGGCGGCGACCTCAGCAGGAGCGAGCTTGGTCTCTGGCTGTAAAACTTTCTGTTCTTGACTTCCTCTTCGTCGATATCCATGACATTTTCTCTTAACTGTCGAAAGTCGCTAATCATGGAGGTCATCCTTCTTAGCTTGTTATAAATGGAGGGCTTGGTGCCCTTAATGATCATCTTAATCTGGTCCGACGGTCGTGTCTGCATCTTCAAGAGCAGACTTCTCCAGTGATCCACATAATATTTGAAGGTCTCTTTTGGCTTCTGTTTGGTGCTTTCTAGGTCACGGAGTGACAAGTCTATCTCTAGGTCCGTGACATATTGGTTTAGAAAGGCCTCTACTAATGCCCTCCAGTCATCCCTGACCTATCTCTCCAGGCCATGATACCATTGTTAGACAATTATGACCCATAGCATCACTATTTATACAGAACCTGGTGTTGTTGTACAAATTAACTATATGACAAAGGAAATTTCTCTTTTATCATTTGTAATTGGATTACCAAGATACATAAATGATAAAAGTCTATATGATTAGTTCCGGATTAATAAGATATGAGACAGTATTAATCCACTAAGGTTTAATCATTAAAATATCCATAGTCGTAGTATTATCGAGATTGGACATCGATAATGCAGAATAGACTAGTATTGTACTTGTGTGTGTTATGGGAGCATAACGACATAGTTCTCATATATCAGTTGGATATTAGATGGGTGAGGGTAATTTTGGAAATTATTGTAATAAATTTAGAATTTATTAAATTGGACCTGCGTGTCCAGCCTATTACCTCTTGACTCTTTGTATTTCTCTTCTCACCTATTCCCCTCAATGTAAATGAGGTTTCTTTAGAAGTGTTATGTAATTGGGTAGAAGTAAGATTTGTGCTAGCGGGAGAGAGGAAAGTGAGAGATTTGTTCTAGGAACAAGTTGTTTTAAATATCTATCCGCATATCATTATTAATTTATTTACCGCGCCTTATTATGCTTTTAGAATGCATGCTTAAGTGTGTATGATGAGACCTAATCAAAGATAATTAATTGGTTGCCAATTACGCAAAAAACCCTCAACAAATATTAAGTGTTTTTCCTTCAATTGAATGATTCATTCTCAAGATCCAAGATTGGCACTGGTTTGTTGGCCAAAGTCAAGACCTTTGTCCATCGCGGATGTGTTTGAATCATGAAGGCTTTGTTCCATATCACATGTCTTGTCCAAGTTGTGATTTGTTGGCCAAAGTCAAGATCACTTCTTGTCCATCGACATCGATTACGAAGCTTTCCAAGGTCAATGGGTCCCGCTTAACTATAATCATTAAGTTTGTTGTGCCAAAGCCAAGGCTTAATTGATTCATAGGAAAAATGTTAGGGAATATATTGGATATATTGGCATATATTAGATATGTGTTTCAGACTTGGATGTCCACCTACTGGATCTAGGAATTGGATGAGATCCAATTGATCTTAGAGATCTACCTAGTAAAATATCATACAGCTTGTTGGCCAAAGTCAAGGTTGTGTGTTATTTAACGGGATCCTAGCCCACTAGGAAACAAGGTTTCCCGAGTACTCAACTGAGGGTTAGAGGGTCGCCGAAAAATAGTGGGATGCGTTTATTAAATTTGTAATTTCGTTTAGATACTTGCCAATACGCGCTCATTTCAATTTTTTGTCAATACATAAATATATAAGTTGGACTAATATTTAATCGTTGTTTTAATTAAACAGTTGGACTGTATTCAAACTACTTCAAATTATAGTTGATTATATAATTGGATTATAGTAATCAATATATTTGAATTTAATCAATCAAATTAAAGTTGATTCTATAGTTAGACTATAGTAATCATTATATTCAATAGTACCCGGAATCGTTGATTGGGTAGTTGGACTATAGCAAGTAAGATAACTGAAAGATTAGCGTTTAAAACATAAACCTGGGTAAAAATGTCTTTAAACCGCTTTAATTTTCAGATTGGGAATAAGACCTCTGGATAGTCCTGGGAACTGAGAAGTTATTCTATTTGATAGAACAACCTCTTGGGCCTAAGCCCGGAGTTGAGCAAATAGTAGAACATGATCTTTGTAAGATTCATGTAATGATAACTTTAGTGCTCAATCCATTATGCTTGATACAATGACACTTTAATTTCGTCGTCAGAATTAAGGATTAGATCATTGTACCATGATGATAAAATTAAAGATCTTCATAGATTTATTCAAAGATCTTAGAAGTACTAATTGCAAAAGAAGCTCTTTCGCTCGCGTATGTCAGAGGGTACATCTGTCGAGCACAAGGTGCCGCAGATGATTGCTGACATCGATCAGCTAGGTTAGCTGGGCATTACCTACATGGCCGATACAACCAAAGATTTGATCTTATAGTGTCTACCCGAAAGCTGGGGCAGGTTCATTAGAACCAAGAGTAAACTCTTGGAGAGTTGAAGGCTATGCTCAAGGAAGCAGAGCCAGAGCTTCTAAAATGAGCAAAGGTAAAATCATCATAGTCTTCTGGGAAGACAAAGGACATATCCCAAGATGTCTGCCTAAACTGTGGCAAACGGAGTCACTGGAAGCGTGACTGCCGTATGGACAAGGCATACATGAAGGAAGTAATGGCGGGGCAAGGCTCCGGCTTCAAGCATGTTTGTCATAAACATGTTCACTATTAGTTTCAAAATTGGATTTTGATACTAGATGTGGTACATAGATATGTACTGATGTGCGAGATCTGCTGATAAGCAGGAGACTGACTTCAGTTGAGATCTATCTACGAATCGGAAACGGGACAACAGTCGCTGTTTTAACCGTAGAAACCTAAGTTTAGGAACTACCATTCGGGTATGTACTTAAATTAGGAAACTGTTATAATGTACCTAGTTTGACTAGAAATATTATCTCTATATCAGAGTATAACTCGTTGCGGGTATACCTTTATATTCTAGAACACTAAAGTGTTTCATTTTATAAAGATGATATTGAGATAAACAGATTAGATGTGAATAACATTATTTATATTTTGAATATAAATGAATCTCAAACATATGACATGACAAACAAATAGCTCAAATTGAATTAATCAGATGAGACTTATTTGTGGCATTGTTGTCTGGGACACATTAAACAAGACTCGTATATCCACACTTTCGAAGAGTGGATACTAGGACGGATTTGATTCTATTCAAATGATGTCTACGAATCTAATTTATTAGGCAAAGTGCCTAAAAAACTTTTTACTTGGTAAAAGTGAAAGTGCCACCGATCTGTTAGCCCTCATTCATAGTGACGTAAGTGGGCCCATATCTAGCTAGGCTAGAGGTGGATATGAACACTTCATAACCTTTACGGATGTGGCATCGCATTATGGTTATGTGTTTCTTTTGAAAAACGAATAGGAAACTTTTGATAAATTCAAAGAGTTTCGACACGAAGTAGACAGACAAATCGCCTAAAGTATTAAACCGTCATGGTTTAGACCGTGGTGGAAAATACTTAAGCAATAAGTTTCTCGATTACATGAAAGAGTATAGTATTATTTCACAGTAGACTCCTCCCGGAACACCTCAATTTGATGGTGTATCCGAACAGAAAAACCGAACCTTGTTGGACATAGTAAGTTTAATCATGAGTCGCTCTGAGCTACCATTTTCCTTCCAAGGATATGTATTAAACAGTGCAAAACTTATTTTGAATAAGTTTCCACGAAAATCTGTTTGACAGACTTCATATTAGATATGAACAGGAAATAAACCGGGTTTTCTCATTCCTGATGATTTGGGTATGTTGGGCATATGTTTAGATGATACAAAACTAGAACCCAAATCGGATAAGTGCCTAATTTTTAGGTTATCCTAGGGTAACCAAAGTATAGTATTTATACAACTCACAAGAGAACAATTTAATTGTTGTTCGCCATGCGGTTTTCCTAAGAGGAATACCTATATACAGTGGTAAGTGGGAGGAAAGTAAAACTCGATGAAAATATGAGTAATACTGTTCCAGGCACTGATTCCTTAATGGAACACAAACAGTTCATCAGTGATGAAACTGTACCACAATATTCGAATACACAAGAACCACGTAAGTCGGAGAGAGTAAGAAAATAACCTGGAAGGTATGAGTTTCTGATCACACCTCGTAAAGATGTCAATCTTATTGAGGAAGACGAACTGACTACGTTTGAGGAAGTGATACAAGGTATCGACTCCTTTTATGGCAGAGTGCCATAATGTCCTAAATGGATTCCATGTATACCAACCAAGTTTAGACACTGGTTGTTGTACCGGAAGGCATTGTGCCTTTTGGTACTATATAAGTCTTCAAGGAAGACATACATGGATGGCAACATACCAACGTAAAAAGCTAGGCTTGTAGCGAAAAGGTATCGTTATCAACATTGTGTTGATTACGACGTAACCTTTTACTCGTTGCCATGGTTAAATCCATTTGGATAATGCTTGCTAATGCTGCATGTTTCATTTATGAAATATGGCAGCTGAACGTCAAAATCACTTTCCTTAAACGGAAACCTTTTGGAGGATGTTTACAATATCCTGACGGTTTTATCGTACCAAAACAAGCAAACAAGGTTTGCAAGTTAAATCGATCAATTTATGGATTGAAGCAAGCATTGCGTTCTTGGAACCAACGTTTTGATGTAATTATAATGGTATATGATTTAATTCAAAACGAAAATGATTCTTGTGTATATAAGGAGGTTAGTGGGAGTGCACTGACAATGATTGTCCTATAAAATTATGATATATCATTTCTTGGAAATGACATTCCTATAATACAATCGATGAAAGCTTGGCTTTCATGAAAAATTCTCCGTATAATACTTGGGAGAGACAACCTTTAATCTAGGAATAAGGATCTACTGGGATAGATCTAAAAGTTGTTGACACTCTCTGAGAACTCTTACATTGAAATATATGTACGCGACCTGGTGTCTCATATCCTTTGAGCATATGGAGTCACAATCAGGCCAATCCAAGTGATAGTCACTGGATTGATGTTAAGAACATCCTTAAGTATCTTAGAAGAACTAATGATGCTTTCTTAAGCTATGGAGAATGAGAACTTGAAGTGACTAGGTTCACCATTGCAAGTTTCCAAACCGAAAAAACGACTATAAGTCATAATAAAGGTACTATATAGTTTGAACAACGGAACAGTGAGCTGGAAATCTTCCAAGCAAGATATTGTTACCGAATAAACAACAAAAGCGGAATATTGTTGTAGCTGAGGCTGCAATAGAAGCACTTTGGTTCTTAATAATCCTAATTAGATTAGGAATAGTTCTGTTAGCTGCCGAGCTAGGCAACAACACAGGCTAAAGAATTAATGGTCTCATCAACTATCCAAGTATATACTTCAACTATTCATCTGATTCGTTCGGATCATACATCATGGCGATGTGATGATCGAATAAATCGCATCAGATGATTACTTTGCAAATCCACAGACAAAAGCAGTTTCTCAGCAGAAGTTTGACCGACCCGTACATAGTTCAAGTGTAGGAAACTTGAGAGATTGGCTATAGGCCAAGTGGGAGATTGTTGGACAATTATGACCCATAGCATCACTATTTGTATATAACATGGTGTTGTTGTACAAATTAACTATGTGACAAAGGAAATTGCTCTTTTATCATTTGTAATTAGATTACCAAGATATATAAATGATAAACGTCCATATGATTAGTTCCGGATTAATAAGATATGAGACAGTATTAATCCATTAAGGTTTAATCATTAAAACATCCCTAGTCGTAGTATTATCGAGATTGGACATTGATAATGTGGAATAGACTAGTATTGCACTTGTGCACATTGTGGGAGCATAACATCATAGTTCTCATATATTTAAGTACTGGATACTTATGCAAGTTTAATAGGAGGTTGTGTTTACTAATGGTACGGAAACAGCTTCGCTCTGGATAGACCCCTCGGAATTCCATTGGTAGTATGACTATGTGTCTATGGAAGTCCGAATCAGGGTATGTGTATTTGGTCTTAACCTGAGACTTGCATCGCTAACACTTTGGTTTTGGTCATCCAGGCCTTAAACAGGTTCTGTGTACGCCTTTTCTGGGTATATTGAGAATCGTAGTGTATTAGGTGTGATGTCAAGATGGAAGTATCACTTCAGTCATATGGAGATGATGGTTACGTAGACACAATTCCAGCCTCAGGCCTAGCACGTGACATCCGATACTGGATCGCAATACGCAATACTACGTATACTACGCCTGATATAGATTACATATTCCTTTAAGAATATTTCTGGAGAATTGGGAAGGCAAGGTGCTTTGCTAGAAGCCAACCATGTCTTGTAAATCGGTAAAAATGTAGTACTAGGTACGTATGTGTTCGGATAGTCTGACGACCGGATTTACTGCCAACATATCCAGGGATCTCATCGGTCGCTTCCCGAAGATTCACCGATGACGTATGACTCGTACATAATTAATCTGGGATTAATTATAAGAGAGAAAATTAATCTAGTATTAATTAGAGAGATATTTTATCTAGGATAAGATATTATTAAAAGAAATAGAACGATTAATTTGGAATTAATGGATAAAATAATATATTCGATATATTAAACGAAATTAGATTTCGACGCGAAATTGAAATTGGATTTCAATTCGGGCAAACGAATTGATTTAGAATTAATTCGCTAGTGACGTGAATAGTAATTTTGCTAATTTGGAATTAGCGAACCCAAGCCCGGGAGTGTTTGTGGGCCCACTCGCATTTAGAATTAAAGTACGGCCCACAAGTCACATCACGCGTCACATCACCAGTCACCTTTTGTGATGGAAGTCACATCAACTTTGAGTGATGTGATGCAAGTCACTTTTTGGTGATGTGAGTTGTTGGAGGCATTAATGCCTTGTACCAATTTTGGAAATTGAATTATTTTATTTGATTTTTGAAATCAAAACACACAACACAATTTCATCTTCTCTCCCTCTCCCACCACGGCACTTTGTGCCATTTTTCTCTTAAATTCTCTCATTCGCAGAGAGTTAAAAAAAACTAATGGAAGATTTGTAGCAAACTTTTCATGGTGCTAGCACACATAAAGAGTTATACAAAGGTGATAAGGAAACCCATCTATGAGCATGGAATCAATTCACAAAGCTTGGAGCTTGAAGATCAATACAATGAGCACAAAGAAAGGGCATGGCCGAGAGTCTCAAGGAGCAGAAAATTTTTGTGTGTTCTTCGCATCACAAAGCCGATCAAAGTGAGTATTTCCGCTACTTTTCTTTGATGTATTCGCACATTTCCATATGCTTAATTGATCTTGGTTTGACCTAGAAAACCCAACAACCATACTACGGGCGCCCCTTCGAGTGACATCACAAAAATCTTCTGCACCAGGCACTTTGACAAACCCACTGAACTCATCACTGTAACATATTGTCGGAGATGGACCATAGGATCTCTGTTCCCATTGAACTTGGCCATGTCAGACATCTTAAACTAGGCAGGCAGCTGTTCTTTGAAAGTTATTGCATAATAGTCTAATAAATCTTCATGTTTTCCCATCTTACGGGTAACTGATTCTACTTGTTCTCTGAGTTTTTGTAACTCTGCCTGAGGCCTGACTATCCTTCCCGAGGCATACTCAGCCATGTCATCATCAAAAATAGAGATTTCTTCGCTCACCCTATTCGGGGGCTCCTCACACCTTCCATCCTCATTGTTTCATGTTCCCACTATGCGAGGTACTGTTCGATTGGCTATAACATTGGTAAAATCTTGTAGTTGTTTGGTAATTTTGGTGATGTTGGTCTCCCATTGATTCATGCGGGAATCTTCATTGTCTGACGCATCCATGTTTCCTAACCTCTTCTTGACAAGTCTTCATTCTTCTCTAACCCAAAGGATATCTATGATGGCTTTTAAGTCAAAGTGGTTAGCATGATGTGTGTTTCCATGTGATGCATGTGATGCATATGGTTATCAAAACAACATATACCATTCCGACCTTATTCCTCCCACACTCGTGGTAAGTCCATTTCTGCCCTAGGTATGGCTCATTTTATGCACCAATGTGGGGTACACAAAATCATTCTCTGCTACGCTACGGGGGTGAACCTTGGCTACCTCAGTCCATTTTCATTGGTAAAAGACAAAGACCGCCCATTTACAAGATTGACTAAGCCTATTATGGGGATCATGCCATTTTCTAGAAATGACGAATTGGGCCCTCGCTAATCACGGTTGTGGCGGGGACGTACTTGGAGATATCCAAAAGTATACAAATATACCATAACAATGCGTACTCTTCCTTTATGAAAGCCAATACAGATATTGAACTCATGCATCTGGCATATTCGGATCATATTTGGACCTTCTAAGCCCATCAATATTTTCATTCAAGTTGGCCCGTTATCATTTTAAAGCGTTCAATTAGATTATCATGAGGTGTAAACTTTTCCTAGTTTAAAAGGCCCAACAAGTTTACACTTTTGCGATAAGGTGGCTAAATAACTTCAAATGATAGGGGGCCCAAACACAAGGTGGCCCATCATCATTTTGAAAACTTTTGGCCCAATCATCATAAGATACAAACTCGTCCCAGTTTAAGTGGCCCAATAAGTTCGTATCCTATGACAAGAAGCCCAAATGGATCCAGATGATAATAGGCCCAAACATACGTATTGTGGGGTAGCTTCTATAGGGCGCATAACTATGGTTCATATGTGGGCTTTACAAGGGTACGGATAAGGCTATCAATCATGAAGGGTTGCCTACAACTAGGTCTCCCCACTCAAGGGTTGAAGCGACCAAGTGAGCACACATTTTTTATACCCTAGGGTACGTGCCAGCGAGTTATGGTTATCATCACATAATGATCTGCCGCCTTGAGTGAAAGCGACTTCATGATACATGACGCCATTGGGGTAAGAAGGGTATGCAAAATATATGAGACTTGGGTAACCAAAGCCAAAGCCACAGACAATACAAGGCATTATTTCGGGGCCGATTCTCTATCCCCAATGGAGTCACCATCTGTAGGAGGGAAGCAGGGTTTACTGCTATTCTTATGATGTTCGGCGACCATGATACTGTTGGGCTCGCAGCCCGTAGAGAGTACGGATTAGCCTGCGGGGGACTAAACCAGAGAATAAAAAAGTCGCCACCCAGTGTGAACTGGGAAAAGATTTAAGGTCGCACTCACCCCTTGCAAGGGAATACCTCAAACCGTTGGGTTCGGAATGGTCCCTTACTTATGCCAGTATAATGGACGGGTTCAGACAATGGTATAGCCAAGTCTTATGTAGTTCATGCAAGAAAAGCGAATAAAAATATAATAACATACCCAAGCAAAATAATAATCACAATAATGTAGTTCCAAAAGCATATTAAATTAAGAAATAAGAGGTGCGACAGCAAAAATTATAATAAACAATCAAAAGTAAATAAAGCGTCAATAAATAAATAGCAAAAAGGGGGGTTGATCACGCATATATGAATATTTCCCGAGTGGCAAATAGAGTTGTATCCCAAGTACAGACCGCACTACCGTCTATTAGGATTCTGCTACGGAATTTACCTCTGGGTTTTCATCCGATATACCGCAAGGGATAACACACATAATAATTAATGCAATGTAAACGTACATAAAAAATATATATGAAAACTTATAACATATCTGATCCCAGATAAAATATCTCCGCAATTAATCCCAGATTAATTTTCTCTCTCATCTAATTAATCCCAGATTAATTAAAGTGCGATTCATACGTCATCGGTGAATCTTCGGGAAGCGACCCATGAGATCCCCAGATATGTTAGTAGTAAATTCGGTCGTCGGACTATCTGATCAAGTAAGTACATAATACTACGTTTGTACCGATTTACAAGACAAGGTTGGCTTCTAGCAAAGCTCCATGCCTACCCAATTCTCCAGAAATATCCTTACAGGAATATAAGGATCTATATCAGGCGTAGTATACGTAGTATTGCGTATTTTGATCCAGTATCGGATGATCACATGCAAGGCCTGGGGCTGGTACAGTGTCTGCCGCGTACGAAACAATGATTTGATTTGCGCGAGTCAAACTCGTTTAAGAATAAATACTCAAAGTAAGTATTCTTGAATTATATTGAACTACAACTTTAAATCCAATTTATTTGTATTCAAATTTAATTCCAAATTAAATATTTACATTTACTTTTAAGCCTTAAAGACTTGGATTCCAAATCTAATCTTGATGGGTCTCAAAGGCCCAATAACATCCAATGTCATTTTAATTAAAGTCCAATGGGCTTTTAAGTAATTCTTAATTGGAATCACCATATTGCCTACAAATTAATTTAGGCCCTTAGGCCCAATTAAATTCTTTAAAGGGCCAAGTGATGTATTTGGATTTTATGGATTGATTTTTTTTGGGCCCATTGGATCAATCCAAAATTCAAAACCAAACTTGGTAAACCAAGCCCATTAAGCCCAAATACACACTTTTAGCCCAATTACATAGTTAAAGGCTTATTAACATAATATAATATTCCAAATTGTTGGTTTCTATTATATGTCCCAAGGAAAGATTAAGCATTCATGAAATACTATAAATGAATATATATAAAAGACTTGAAGCATGGCGGAATCATACTTACAAAGCTATGTGATGAAGAAGATGATCAAATGGTGGAAGCTCCAAGTGTTGGAAGATTCGGCCAAGAGGAGGAAGAAGACTTGAAGCTCCAAGCTCTTGTATTCCAAGCTCTTTGATGGTTTCCCTATCACCTCTTTTGATCCCTTGCTTGTGCTAGCAAAAATGGAGAAATGAAGATCAAATCTTCCTTGCCCTTGTCAATGGAGTTCTCGGCAATTGAGAGAGAAGAGAGATTTTTGTGAAAGTCTTAATTGATCTTTGTTTTACCAAAAAAAATTTATATTTATGTTATAATTATTAAATAAATAATAAATCTATGACATAAACCATGCAATGGCTTAGAGTGTCAAACACTCAAACTCCATGCAAAGCCTTTGAGTGTAATGCACACTATCACCATGCAATGCCTTAGAGTGTTTTGTACACTATTAACATGCAATGCCTTATCAATAAAATAATGCATATAATGACAAGTGTCATGTGGGCCCCACACGTTCCCAAATGAAAGTGGGCCCACGTCCACTCACGCGTTCGGGTTCGATATTTCCGAAATACCGAGCTAGCGTCGCGACGTTAATTAAATCGGAATTTAAATAAATAATCGCTCCTAGCGAAATTATTATTTACGTCGCTTACGAATTAATTCTAAATTAACTCGTATGCCCGAATTAAAATCTAATTTTAATTTCGCGTCGAAATCGAATTTCGATTATTATATCGAATACAATAATTTTATCGATTAATTCCAAATTAATCGTTCTCTCTCTCTCTAAATTAGGCACTTTATCCAAGATAAAGTTTCTCCGCAATTAATCCAAGATTAATTAAGTCCGAATCAAATATCATAGGTGAATCTTCAGGAAGCGACCCAAGAGATCTCCGGATATTTTGGCAGTAAATACGGTCGTCGGATAATCCGAACACGTACGTACCTCGTACTACGTCTTTACCGATTTACAAGACAAGGTTGGCTTCTAGCAAAGCGCCATGCCTACCCAATTCTCCAGAAATATTCTTATAGGAATATAAGATCTGTATCAGGCGTAGTATACCGTAGTATTGCGTACATCGATCCAGTATCGGATGATCACATGCTAGGCCTGGGGCTGGAGATGTGTCTGCCCCGTACGAAACATATATCGGACATCAAGCAACTAGTCTCTTTAAATCGGACAATCCTGACCTTGTCATATTGTCCCGACGGTTGCAACCTTTTATAGAGTACTAGTTCTGTGTCCTGCGTGATCATCACCTCCATATGTCTGAAGCGATACTTCCATCTTGACATCACATCCAGTACACTACGATTCTCGATAAACCCAGAAGAGGTGTACACAGAACCGGTTAAGGTCCCCAACCACCAAAACTAAAGTTTACCGATTGTCGCAAGTACTAGCGATGTAAGTCTCAGGTTAAGACCATATACACCTACCCTGATGCGGCCTCCCATAGACACGTAGACATACTACCAATGGGATTCCGCGGGGTCTATCCAGAGCGAAGCTGTTTTCCGTACCATCGGTAAAACACAACCTCCTATCGCACTTGCATAAGTATCCAATACTTAAATATATGAGAACTATGCCGTCGTGCCCTCACAACGTGCACAAGCGCAATACTAGTCTATTCCGCATTATCGATGTCCAGTCTCGATAATACTACGACTAGGGATATTTAATGATTAAACCTTTGGGGACTGATACTGTCTCATATCATTCTCAGTCCAGGTACTAATCATATGGACTTTCGCCATTTATAAGTCAAAGTAAATAATATTACAAAACGGCAAAAGGCAATTTCATTATCACATAGTTAATTTTGTACAATAATACAATATCATTTACAAACAGTGACGCTATGGGACATAATGTCTAACAATCTCCCACTTGGCCTATAGCCAGTCACTCAAGCATCTAATACCCGAACTATGTATGTGTCGTTCAAAAAACTTGCTGTAGAACAGCTTTCGTCAGCGGATCTGCAATGTTGTCATCTGATGTGACCTTCTCGACTTTTACATCGCCACGATGTATAATCTCCCGAATCAGATGATAACGTCGAAGAACATGCTTGGACCGTTGATGAGACCTTGGTTCCTTAGCCTGTGCTATAGCCCCGTTATTGTCACAATACAATGGAACGGGCTCAGCTGCTAACGGAACTACTCCTAATCCGATTAGGAACTTTCGGATCCAAACTGCCTCCTTTGCTGCTTCAGATGCAGCGATGTACTCCGCTTCTGTTGTTGAATCGGCAACAGTATCTTGCTTGGAAGATTTCCAGCTCACTGCTCCGTTATTCAAGCAAAAAATGTACCCGGATTGCGACTTGTAGTCATCCTTGTCGGTTTGGAAACTTGCATCGGTATACCCAGATACCGCAAGTTCTCCACCTCCATAAATTAAGAAAGCATCCTTAGTTCGTTTAAGATACTTAAGGATATTCTTAACTGCTATCCAGTGACCTTCACCTGGATCGGCCTGATAGCGACTGCACATGCTCAAAGCATATGAGACATCAGGTCGTGTACATATCATGGCATACATGATCGATCCGACTGCCGAGGCGAACGGTATCCGACTCATGTGGTCTCTCTCTCCTGAGTCTTAGGACACATGTCCTTAGACAGAGAGAGGTACCACGTACCATTGGAACCAATCCCCTCTTGGATTGTTCCATGTTGAATCTCTTCAACACTTTATCAATGTATGTACTCTGGGAGAGTCCAAGCAGCTTTCTAGATCTATCCCTGTAGATCTTTATTCCAAGAATAAAGGCTGCTTCTCCCAGATCTTTCATGGAGAATTTTAATGAAAGCCAAGCTTTCACCGACGTTAGCATGGGAATGTCATTGCCTATAAGCAATACGTCGTCGACATAAAGGACAATAAAAGTAAGTGCTCTCCCACTAACCTTCTTGTATACACAAGGGTCATCTGCGTTTTGCACGAAATCATATTCCTTTATGATCTCATCAAAACGCTGATTCCATGACCGTGATGCTTGCTTCAATCCATAAATGGATCGATTTAACTTGCAAACCTTGTTTGCAAGTCTAGGTACGATAAAACCGTCAGGCTGTTGCATATAAACATCCTCCAAAAGGTTTCCGTTAAGGAAAGCGGTTTTAACGTCCATTGCCATATCTCGAAGTCGAAATATGCAGCTATTGCAAGCATTATCCGAATGGATTTAATCATGGCAACGGGTGAGAAGGTTTCGTCATAATCAATACCATATTGTTGACGATACCCCTTCGCTACAAGCCTAGCCTTGTACGTTTGTACGTTGCCATCCATGTCGGTCTTCTTCTTGAAGATCCATCTGCATCCAATAGGCTTTACGCCTTCTGGTGCATCAACCAGTGTCCAAACTTGGTTGGCGTACATGGAATCCATCTCGGACTTCATGGCTTCTTGCCATAAAGCGGAATCGATATTTTGTATCGCTTCCTCATACGTAGCCGGCTCATTATCCTCAATAAGATTAATATCTATATGAGGTGAGATCAGGAACCCATACCTCTCAGGTACTGTTCTGACTCTCTCCGACCTACGCGGTCCTTGTGTATGTGAAGTTTGTGGTACAGACTCATCCCGGATGGTCTGTTCTTGTTCCGTCGTTGATTCATTGCCAGGAACAGTATCACTACGATCTTCATCGAGTTCTACTTTCCTCCCACTTACCACTGCATTTAGGAATTCCTTCTCAAGGAAAACCGCATGTAGAGCAACAAATACTTTGTTCTCTTGTGGGTGTAATAGAAGTAATATCCTTTGGTTTCCCTAGGATATCCAACGAAAAGGCATTTATCAGATTTGGGTTCAAGTTTGGTGCCTTCCAAACGTTTAACATATGCCCAGCATCCCCAAATCTTTAGGAAAGAGAAACCTGGTTTCCTTCCTGTCCATATCTCATATGGGTCTGTTCAACAGACTTCGACGGTACCTTATTCAAAATAAGTATAGCACTGTTTAATGCGTATCCCCAGAAGGATATTGGTAGCTCAGTGCGACTCATCATTGACCTCACCATGTCCAACAAGGTGCGGTTTCTCCGTTCGGACACCGTTTAATTGTGGTGTTCCAGGAGGAGTCCACTGTGAAAGAATACCATATTCTTTCAAGTAATCTTGAAACTCATAACTTAAGTATTCGCCACCACGGTCTGACCGTAATGTCTTGATACTCATCCCTGTTTGTTTTCTCCACTTCGTGTCGAAACTCTTTGAATTTCTCAAAAGTTTCCGACTTGTGTCTCATAAGATACACATAACCGTAACGAGATGCATCATCTGTAAAGGTTACGAAGTAGTGAAATCCACCTCTAGCCTGGCTAGACATGGGCCCGCATACGTCAGTATGAACGAGAGCTAACAGTTCTGTGGCACGTTCACCTTTACCGCTAAAAGGTGATTTAGGCATTTTGCCTAAAAGACAAGATTCGCAGACGTCATATGAATTGGGATCAAATTCGTCCAAGTACCCACTCTTTGAAAGTGTGGATATGCGAGTCTTGTTGATGTGTCCTAGACGACAATGCCACATATAAGCTTCATCTTTTAGATTACTCCTTTTGAGCCTTTTGTTTGTCATTTTAGGAGATTCATTTATATTCAAAATATAAAGACCGTTATTTGCAACAGCTGTGCAAATTTCTGTATCATTTTTATATAAATAACACCCTGTGTTCCTGAATACAAAAGTGTAACCCTGCTGGGTTAACAAGGATACAGATATAATATTCCTAGTTAAACTAGGCACAAAATAACAGTTCAAAAGTTTAAGTTCATGCCCTGAGGGCAGTACTAAAACAAAAGTCCCTACGGCCAAAACAGCAACTGGTGTTCCGTTTCCGACCCGTAGATCCATCTCCCCTGATGCCAGCACCCTGCTATCATGCAGATCCTGCACATCAGTACAAATATGAGCACCACAACCAGAATCAAAAATCCAATTTTTAAAACTAGAAGTATTCATATTTATCTCAATAACAAACATACCAGAGGCAATGGCCTTGCCAGCCTTGATATCCTCCCTCTGCACAATGCTCATTCGGCAGTCACGTTTCCAGTGACCCCTCTTGCCGCAGTTGAGGCAGATGTCGCGAGATTTGTCCTTTGGCTTCCTAGAAGCCACTGTCAACTTGCCTTTACCCTTCTTCTTGAACTTCTTCTTCCTTGCACCTCCAATTGCCTTGGGGCCACCCTTTGGCGCATGAGAGGTCAATGCAAAATGCGCCTCGCGCTTGCTCCCCTTTAGGAGTTCCCTTTCGGACTCCTTCAGCACAGACAACAACTCTCCAAGAGTGTCGTCAGTATCCATCAACTTGTAGTTGACTATGATTTGTTTCCAAGTATCAGGAAGTGACTGCAAGATCATATCTATAGTCAGATCAGCCTCCAAGACTATTCCCATATTGGCCAACTCATCAATATCGGCAATCATTTGAGCCCCGTGGGCTTCAACTGATGCGCCGTCTGTCATCCGGGAGCGGAAGAGTTTCCTTACTAGCTCGTACCTCTTCATCCGCTTATTGGTGCGGTGAAGATCACGCAATCTTGCCATCATGTTATAGGGATCCAAATCCCTATTCTGGCGTCTGAAATGCTGAGTCATTGCAGCTAGCATAACTGACTGAGCTTGGTCACAATCATCACTATGAGTTTTCCATAACTCTAGCTCCAGTGGCTCAGTGGGTTTAGGCGGGAGAGGTCTCTGAATAGTATACAGTATCCTCTCAGCCCCAAGCACTATCTTGAGGTTCATTTCCCAGTCGGCAAAGTTTGTCCCTTTGAAGACATTATCGCCCATGATTATGTCGCGGATATTACCTTTGCCAATCATCTTGACAACTATAGTCCAACTATAAAGTCAACGATGTTATGGGTACAGTCAAACTGTTACATATAAAAATAACAATATATTAGTCCAACTAATTATTTAAAATATTGACGAAATAATTTTGAAAGACGCGTAAGGCTAAATATCTGAATGAAATTGCAAATTCAATAATAGCCTCCCACTATTTTCTTCAAGTTTCTAACCCTCTGTAGACAACTCGGGAAATCGAATTTCCTAGTGGGCTAGGATCCCGTTAAATAACACACAACCTTGACTTTGGCCAACAAGTTGTATGATATTTAACTAGGTAGATCTCGAAGATCAATTGGATCCCATCCAATTCCTAGATCCGGTAGGTGGACATCCAAGTCCGAAACATATATATCTAATACATATGTCAATGTATCTAATACATTTTCCTAACCATTTCCTCTGAATCAACTAAGCCTTGGCTTTGGCACAACAAACCTAATGATTCCAGTTAAGCGGGACCCATTGACAAGGAAAATTTCGTAATCAATGTCGATGGACAAGAAGTGATCTTGACTTTGGCCAACAAATCACAACTTGGACAGGACACCGATGTGGAAAAAAATTCTCATGATTCAAACACATCCTCAATTGACAAAGGTCTTGACTTTGGCCAACAAACCAATGCCAATTTCGGATCTTGAGAAAGAATCATTCAACGGAAGGAAAATCGCTTAATATGTTTGAGGGATTTTTGCGTAATTGGCAACCAATTATTTATCTTTGTTAGGTCTCATCATCATACACCCTTAAGCATGCTTCTAAAACATCATAAAGCGCGTGTAAAGTAAAGTAATAGTGATATGCGGATGGATATATAAACAACTTGTTCCTAGAACAAATCACTCCCTTTCCTCTCCCCGTTAGCACTATTCTACTTCTACCCAATTACATAACACAATAAGAGAAACCTCATTTACATTGAGGGGAATTAGGTGAGAAGAGAATACAAAGAGATAAAGAGATAAGGCTGGACACGCAGGTCCAATTTATAAATTCCAAATTTACAATAATTTCTAAAATTACCCTTTCCCTTCTAATATCCATCCGATATACACTATTCATTCATCACATACATATATATTCAAACAAGACATGCTTTTACAACCAATCTAATCCAATTAATTAGTCTTTGTTAAAGTGATCATCCAATGTTCAAACAACGGTTTGATTTTGCGCGAGTCCAACTCGATTTAGAATAAGTACATAAGGTACGAATTCGCGAATTATATCGAACTACTAATTAAATCTAATTTAATTCGTATTCAATACTAATTCAATTATTTAATTCCAAATTAAATGTTTACACTTTTAATGTGCTTTAAAGACTTAGATTCTAAATCCAATTCTATTGGGTCTCAAAGCCCAACTAACATCCAATGTTTAATTTAATTCAAGTCAAATGGGCTTTCAATTGATTTATTAAGGCTTGGGCTTTGGTCAATGTGGGTCATACCCAATTACCAAGCCCAAATAAGGAATCACCCTTAAGTGCCATAAAACCAATTTCAAGCCCATAAGGCCCAATTAAATTATTAAAGCCCATTATATTATATTTGGACTTAATGGAGTGATTTAGGCCCAAATTGGATCCAATCCATTTGGCCCAAATCTACTTGGTCCAACCAAGCCCATTATGCCCAAATACAATATTAAAAGCCCAATTCACCAATTAAGCCCATTAATTAAATTTTAATATTCCAAACATTAAAGTCCAATTAATTAAAGTGTATAATACAAGATTAATATATTAAACCAAATATTTCAAAAAATACCCATTTAATTTATTAATCATGTATTGTTCAAAATAAATGTCCAACATTAATTTTAACAAAAAATCAACTCCTTTACATGTCTTATGTATTCGGCCAAGGTGAGTTTTTTGTGTCGATTTGTTTTCAATCCGATTGAATTACTAATCTACGTTCCGTACACGTTCTAAGTCATCCAATGATCTTAAACACAAAAAATCCAATCCACTCCAAGTAGCAACACATTCGGCCAAGGCATGAGTTGGGGGAAAAATCATCCAATGCATTTTTCATAAAATTGATTCCATATAACATCATGTTATACACATGCAAGCATACTTATTAATCAAATTTCATAAGAACATGCTTATATCAATTTCTTCATGCCATTCGGCCAAGGTGAAGATATTGGGGAAAAATCATCCAATGCATTTTTCATAAAATTGATTCCATGTAATATCATTCTATATACATGCAAGCATACTTATTCATCAAATTTCACAAGAACATGCTTTATCAATTTACCACACCCATTCGGCCAAGGTCAAATTTTGGGGAAAAATCATCCAATGCATTTTTCATAAAATTGATTCCATGTAATATCATTCTATATACATGCAAGCATACTTATTCATCAAATTTCACAAGAACATGCTTCAACCAATTTGTCAAATTTTAACCTAAAGTATTTCATGCTTAACCTGGCTCTGATACCATTGTTGGTTTCTATATATGTCCCAAGGAAAGATTAAGCATTCATGAAATACTATAAATGAATATATATAAAAGACTTGAAGCATGGCGGAATCATACTTACAAAGCTATGTGATGAAGAAGATGATCAAATGGTGGAAGCTCCAAGTGTTGGAAGATTCGGCCAAGAGGAGGAAGAAGACTTGAAGCTCCAAGCTTTTGTATTCCAAGCTCTTTGATGGTTTCCCTATCACCTCTTTTGATCCCTTGCTTGTGCTAGCAAAATGAAAAATGGAGAAATAGAAGATCAAATCTTCCTTGCCTTGTCAATGGAGTTCTCGGCAATTTGAGAGAGAAGAGAGATTTTGTGTAAAGTCTTAATTGATCTTTGTTTTACCAAAAAAAATTTATATTTATGTTATAATTTATTAAATAAATAATAAATCTATGACATAAACCATGCAATGGCTTAGAGTGTCAAACACTCAAACTCCATGCAAAGCCTTTGAGTGTAATGCACACTATCACCATGCAATGCCTTAGAGTGTTTTGTACACTATTAACATGCAATGCCTATCAATAAAATAATGCATATAATGACAAGTGTCATGTGGGCCCCACACTTCCCAATGAAAGTGGGCCCACGTCCACTCACGCGTTCGGGTTCGATATTTCCGAAATACCGAGCTAGCGTCGCGACGTTAATTAAATCGGATTTAAATAAATAATCGCTCCTAGCGAAATTATTATTTACGTCGCTTACGAATTAATTCTAAATTAACTCGTATGCCCGAATTAAAATCTAATTTTAATTTCGCGTCGAAATCGAATTTCGATTATTATATCGAATACAATAATTTTATCGATTAATTCCAAATTAATCGTTCTCTCTCTCTAAATTAGGCACTTTATCCAAGATAAAGTTTCTCCGCAATTAATCCAAGATTAATTAAGTCCGAATCAAATATCATAGGTGAATCTTCAGGAAGCGACCCAAGAGATCTCCGGATATTTTGGCAGTAAATACGGTCGTCGGATAATCCGAACACGTACGTACCTCGTACTACGTCTTTACCGATTTACAAGACAAGGTTGGCTTCTAGCAAAGCGCCATGCCTACCCAATTCTCCAGAAATATTCTTATAGGAATATAAGATCTGTATCAGGCGTAGTATACCGTAGTATTGCGTACATCGATCCAGTATCGGATGATCACATGCTAGGCCTGGGGCTGGAGATGTGTCTGCCCCGTACGAAACATATATCGGACATCAAGCAACTAGTCTCTTTAAATCGGACAATCCTGACCTTGTCATATTGTCCCGACGGTTGCAACCTTTTATAGAGTACTAGTTCTGTGTCCTGCGTGATCATCACCTCCATATGTCTGAAGCGATACTTCCATCTTGACATCACATCCAGTACACTACGATTCTCGATAAACCCAGAAGAGGTGTACACAAGAACCGGTTAAGGTCCCCAACCACCAAAACTAAAGTTTACCGATTGTCGCAAGTAAATAGAGTAGCGATGTAAGTCTCAGGTTAAGACCATATACACCTACCCTGATGGGCCTCCCATAGACACGTAGACATACTACCAATGGGATTATCGCGCGGGGTCTATCCAGAGCGAAGCTGTTTCCGTACCATCGGTAAAACACAACCTCCTATCGCACTTGCATAAGTATCCAATACTTAAATATATGAGAACTATGCCGTTGTGCCTCACAACGTGCACAAGCGCAATACTAGTCTATTCCGCATTATCGATGTCCAGTCTCGATAATACTACGACTAGGGATATTTAATGATTAAACCTTTGGGGACTGATACTGTCTCATATCATTCTCAGTCCAGGTACTAATCATATGGACTTTCGCCATTTATAAGTCAAAGTAAATAATATTACAAAACGGCAAAAGGCAATTTCATTATCACATAGTTAATTTTGTACAATAATACAATATCATTTACAAACAGTGACGCTATGGGACATAATGTCTAACAAAATATCACAAATTTTTATTTTAAAAATTAAAGTGTATTAGCAATGGATAATTTAATTAAACTCAATATTTCCAATACCAAGTAAACCTTAATTAATCATGCTTAATCCATTCCATTCATGCTCAACACAATGAAGCCAAAACAAATCATTTCATGCTCAACACAAATTGAAGCCAAAAGACATCATTTCATGCTCACATGATCTTGATTAACATAAACATATTTACTTTGATTCTAATCAATCAAACCAACAATCAACATTTTATCATGCATTTAAACACATCCAATGTGTAAAATGAAAAATCAAAGTGCAGTCCACTGGTAGTGCATTCGGCCACACATAAGGGAAATTAAAATTTTTTGATCCAATCAAATTTTCTAAATATTATCAAGCTAACTCTAATTAACATAATCTAAGCATGCTCAAAGCATCAATTTGAAGGAAATCATGCTCAAAACACAAAAGCCCCAAATTTTAGTCTCATGAACCCTAAAATTTTCATGCTTAAATTGGCTCTTGATACCATTGTCAGTATTCCTAGAATATGCCAAGGATCTAATAAGCAAGAAAATGTGTTAATAAATCATTATAAGTTGCGGAATTACTTAATTGAATGGATTTGAGCTTTTAAAATTTGAGAAGAAGATACTCCAAGATCCAACCTTTGTGTTGATTCAAGCTTTGATTTGTGAATGAAGATCTCCAGATCCAAACCTTGTGTTGATTTCAAGCTTTGAGTTGTTTGAATGAAGATCTCAAATCCAGATAATCCAACCTTTGTGTTGATTCCAAGCTTTGAGTTGGTTTCCCTATCACGTTAGTTGATGTTCTTGAAGTGATAGCTTTGTTGATTTTGCAACAAAATCAAAGAGAGGGAGTAAGGAAGCTCACGCCCATAATGGTGTGTTCTTAGGGTTTTTCTTTTGTTCCAAGTGTTGTTGTTAGAAGTGAGGAGAGTTGGTTTGGTAAAGGGTTTTACCCTTTTCACACCCAAACTTGGTAGTGGGTCTTGGTTTTCAAAACCAAAACCATGTAGTTGAAAAGCAAGTGGTTTTGGCATAATTGCCAAAAACTACTCTCTCAATACCACTTCACACATGTGAAGTGGGCCCCACACTCTTTTGGAATTCAAAATTCAAAAGAAAGTCTCTACGAATATTCACCGCGGCTCGGATACGTTTAATCCGATTAAATGAACTTTCGTCACTAAATAATTAAATCTAATTTAATTAAATACGATGCCATCGCAAATATATTAAGAACGTCGTTTACGAATTAATTCTAATTAATTCGTTCATTTGTATTAAAGTCCAACTTTAATTTCGTAATGATCCAATTCATATAATATATCCGATATATTAATTTTAGCCCATACGAATAAATTAAAAGAAAAATAAAATTTAACTATTAAATTTATTTTACCGATTAATTCCAAATTAATCGCGTTCTCTCTATTCCGAACACATTTAAACCCAGATTAAACAATGCCTCAATTAATCCCAGATTAATTTTCTCTCTCTTAATTAATCCCATATTAATTCTAATTTAAATCAACTGTCATCGGTGAATCTTTGGGAAGCGACCCAAGAGATCCCTTGATATGTTGGCAGTAAATACGGTCATCGGATTATCCGAATACGTGCGTACCTCGTACCACATGCTTACCGATTTACAAGACATGGTTGGCTTCTAGCAATGCACCGTGCCTACCGAATTCTCCAGAAATATTCTTACTGGAATATATAATCTATGTCAGGCATAGTATACGTAGTATTGCGTATAGCGATCCAGTATCATATGTCACGTGCTAGGCCTGGGGCTGGAATTATGTCTGCCTCATACGAAGCATATGTCGGATGTCTGGTAACTAGTCTCTATAATCGGATGAACATGACCTAGTCATATCATCCCGATGACTGCAGTACTTAAGAGTACTAGTTCCGTATCTTACGTGACATCATATCCACTATGACTGGAGTGATACTTCCGTCTTGACATCACACCCAATACACTACGATTCTCAATATACCCAGTAGAGGCGTACACAGAACCGGTTAAAGCCCTGGACGACCAAAACCAAAGCATATTGATTGTCGCAAGTATTGGCGGTGCAAGTCTCAGGTTAAGACCAAATACACCTACCCTGATTTCGGACTTCCATAGATACATAGTCATACTACCAATGGAATTCCGAGGGGTCTATCCAGAGCGAAGCTCTTTTCCGTACCATCGGTAAAACACAACCTTCTATTACACTTGCATGAGTATCCAATACCCAAATATATGAGAACTATGCTATTGTGCCCTCACAACGTGCACAAATGTGGTACTAGTCTTTTACGCATCATCGATGTCCAATCTCGATAATACTCTGACTAGGGATATTTAATGATTAATCCTTCGAGGACTGATACTGTCTCATATCATCTCAATCGAGGAACTAATCATAAGGACCTCATATCATTTATACATCTAGGTGATCTAATCACAAATGATAAGAGTGCAATCTCCTTGTCACATAGTTAATTTGTACAACAACACCATGATCTGTACAAATAGTGACGCTATGGGTCATAATTGTCCAACAATCTCCCACTTGGCCTATAGCCAGTCACTCGAGTGTCATACACCCAAACTATGTACGGTTCGCTCAAACTGCTGAGGAAAAGGTTTCGTCAGCGGATTTGAGTGATTATCGTCTGATGCGATTTATTCGATCATCACATCTCCACGATGTATGATCCGAACGAATCAGATGAATAGTCGAAGTATATATCTGGATCGTTGATGAGACCATTAATTCTTTAGCTTGTGCTGATGCCTTGCTCAGCTGCTTTCAGAACTATATCTAATCTAATTAAATTTATCATCGACCCAAATGGCTTCTATTGCTGCCTCAGCCGCAGCAATAACCCGCATTTATTGTTTATTCGGTAACAATATCTTGCTTGGAAGATTTCCAGCTCACTATTCCGTTATTCAAACTGTATAGTACCGTTATTGTTATCGGTTAGGAAACTTGCAGTAGTGATCCCAATCACTTCAAGTTCTCCTTCTCCATATTTTAAGACAACATGTTTAGTTCTCTAAGATACTAAGTATGTTCTTAACATCAATCCAGTGACCATCATTAGGATTGGCCTGTTTGTGACTCCATATGCTCAAAGCGTATGAGACACCAGGTCACATACATTTTTCAATTTATGAGTTCTCGGAGAGTCTTAACAACTTTAAATCTATCCCAGTAGTTCTTTATTCCTAGAATAAAGGTTGTTTCCCCAAGAATTCTATAGAGAAGTTTTCATGAAAGCCAAGCTTTCACCGATTGTAATATGGGAATATCATTTCCAAGAAATTACATATCATCATTATTTAGGACATCATTGTCAGTGCGCTCCCACTAACCTCTTTATATACACAAGAATCATATTCATTTTGAATCAAATCATACACCATTATGATTACATCAAAACGATAGTTCCAAGAACCCAATACTTACTTCAATCCATACATGTATTGAATAACCTGCAAATCTTGTTTGCTAGTTTTGGTACGACAAAACCGTCAGGATGTTATAAACATCCTCCAAAGAGGATTCCGTTTAAGGAAAGCGATTTTGACGTTCAGCTGCCATATTTCATGAATGAATAATGCAGCATCAGCAAGCATTATCCAAATGGATTTATCCATGGTAACAGGTAAAAGATTTCGTTATTATTGACACAATGTTGATAACGATACCTTTCCGCTACAAGCCTAGCTTAGTACGTTGGTATGTTGCCATCCATGTATGTCTTCATTGAAGACTTATATAGTACCAATAGCCACAATGCCTTCTGGTACATCAACTAGTCTCTAAACATAGTTGGTATACATGGAATCCATTTCGGACTTAATGGCACTTTGCCATAATGGGGAGTCGATACCTTGTATCACATCCTCAGATGTAGTCAGTTTGTCTTCCTCAATAAGATTGACATCTTTATGAGGTGAGATCGGAAACCCATACCTCCCAAGTTTTTTTCTGACTCTCTCTGACTAACGTGGTTCTTGTGTATTCGAAGATTGTGGTACAGTTTCTTCCTTGATGAATTGTTTGTGTTCCATTAAGGACTAGGTGGCTTGAACAATATTACTCTAATTTTCATCGAGTTTTACTATCCTCCCACTTACCACTGCATTGTTAGACATTATGTCCCATAGCGTCACTGTTTGTAAATGATATTGTATTATTGTACAAAATTAACTATGTGATAATGAAATTGCCTTTTGCCGTTTTGTAATATTATTTACTTTGACTTATAAATGGCGAAAGTCCATATGATTAGTACCTGGACTGAGAATGATATGAGACAGTATCAGTCCCCAAAGGTTTAATCATTAAATATCCCTAGTCGTAGTATTATCGAGACTGGACATCGATAATGCGGAATAGACTAGTATTGCGCTTGTGCACGTTGTGAGGGCACAACGGCATAGTTCTCATATATTTAAGTATTGGATACTTATGCAAGTGCGATAGGAGGTTGTGTTTTACCGATGGTACGGAAAACAGCTTCGCTCTGGATAGACCCCGCGGAATCCCATTGGTAGTATGTCTACGTGTCTATGGGAGGCCGCATCAGGGTAGGTGTATATGGTCTTAACCTGAGACTTACATCGCTAGTACTTGCGACAATCGGTAAACTTTGGTTTTGGTGGTTGGGGACCTTAACCGGTTCTGTGTACACCTCTTCTGGGTTTATCGAGAATCGTAGTGTACTGGATGTGATGTCAAGATGGAAGTATCGCTTCAGACATATGGAGGTGATGATCACGCAGGACACAGAACTAGCACTCTATAAAAGGTTGCAACCGTCGGGACAATATGACCAGGTCAGGATTGTCCGATTTAAAGAGACTAGTTGCTTGATGTCCGATATATGTTTCGTACGGGGCAGACACATCTCCAGCCCCAGGCCTAGCATGTGATCATCCGATACTGGATCGATGTACGCAATACTACGGTATACTACGCCTGATACAGATCTTATATTCCTATAAGAATATTTCTGGAGAATTGGGTAGGCATGGCGCTTTGCTAGAAGCCAACCTTGTCTTGTAAATCGGTAAAGACGTAGTACGAGGTACGTACGTGTTCGGATTATCCGACGACCGTATTTACTGCCAAAATATCCGGAGATCTCTTGGGTCGCTTCCTGAAGATTCACCTATGATATTTGATTCGGACTTAATTAATCTTGGATTAATTGCGGAGAAACTTTATCTTGGATAAAGTGCCTTATTTAGAGAGAGAACGATTAATTTGGAATTAATCGATAAAATTATTGTATTCGATATAATAATCGAAATTCGATTTCGACGCGAAATTAAAATTAGATTTTAATTCGGGCATACGAGTTAATTTAGAATTAATTCGTAAGCGACGTAAATAATAATTTCGCTAGGAGCGATTATTTATTTAAATCCGATTTAATTAACGTCGCGACGCTAGCTCGGTATTTCGGAAATATCGAACCCGAACGCGTGAGTGGACGTGGGCCCACTTTCATTGGGAAACGTGTGGGGCCCACATGACACTTGTCATTATATGCATTATTTAATTGATAAGGCATTGCATGGTGATAGTGTGCATTACACTCAAATGTTTTGCATGGAGTTTGAGTGTTTGACACTCTAAGCCATTGCATGGTTTGTGTCATAGATTTATTATTAATTTAATAAAATTATGGCATAAATATAAATTGATTTTGGTAAAACAAAATCAATTACACAAAACTCTTCTCTCTCAAATTTCTTCACATTGCCGTGAACTCCATGGAAGGACAAAGGAAGATTTGATCTTCTATTCTCCATTTTTGCTAGCACAAGCAAGGGATCAAAAGAGGTGATAGGGAAACCATCAAAGAGCTTGGAATACAAAAGCTTGCTTCAAGTCTTCTTCCTCCTCTTGGCCGAATCTTCCAACACTTGGAGCTTCCACCATTTGATCATCTTCTTCATCACATAGCTTTGTAAGTATGATTCCGCCATGCTTCAAGTCTTTTATATATATTCATTTATAGTATTTCATGAATGCTTAATCTTTCCTTGGGACATATTATAGAAACCAACAATGGTATCATGGAGCCTGGTTTAAGCATGAAATACTTTAGGTTAAAATTTGACAAAATTGGTTGAAGCATGTTCTTGTGAAATTTGATGAATAAGTATGCTTGCATGTGTATAGAATGATTACATGGAATCAATTTTATGAAAAATGCATTGGATGATTTTTCCCCAAAATTTTGACCTTGGCCGAATGGGTGTGGTAAATTGATAAAAGCATGTTCTTGTGAAATTTGATGAATAAGTATGCTTGCATGTATATAGAATGATATTACATGGAATCAATTTTATGAAAAATGCATTGGATGATTTTTCCCCAAAATCTTGACCTTGGCCGAATGGCATGAAGAAATTGATATAAGCATGTTCTTATGAAATTTGATTAATAAGTATGCTTGCATGTGTATAACATGATGTTATATGGAATCAATTTTATGAAAAATGCATTGGATGATTTTTCCCCAAATTCATGCCTTGGCCGAATGTGTTGCTACTTGGAGTGGATTGGAATTTTTTGTGTTTAAGATCATTGGATGACTTAGAACGTGTACGGGACGTAGATTAGTAATTCAATCGGATTGAAAAACAAATCGACACAAAAACTCACCTTGGCCGAATGTACAAGGACATGAAAAGGAGTTGATTTTTTGTTAAAATTAATGTTGGACATTTATTTTGAACAATAAATGATTAATAAATTAAATGGGTATTTTTTGAAATATTTGGTTTAATATATTAATCTTGGTTTTACACTTTAATTAATTGGACTTTAATGTTTGGAATATTAAAATTTAATTAATGGGCTTAATTGGTGAATTGGGCTTTTAATATTGTATTTGGGCATAATGGGCTTGGTTGGACCAAGTAGATTTGGGCCAAATGGATTGGATCCAATTTGGGCCTAAATCACTCCATTAAGTCCAAATATAATATAATGGGCTTTAATAATTTAATTGGGCCTTATGGGCTTGAAATTGGTTTTATGGCACTTAAGGGTGATTCCTTATTTGGGCTTGGTAATTGGGTATGACCCACATTGACCAAAGCCCAAGCCTTAATAAATCAATTGAAAGCCCATTTGACTTGAATTAAATTAAACATTGGATGTTAGTTGGGCTTTGAGACCCAATAGAATTGGATTTAGAATCTAAGTCTTTAAAGCACATTAAAAGTGTAAACATTTAATTTGGAATTAAATAATTGAATTAGTATTGAATACGAATTAAATTAGATTTAATTAGTAGTTCGATATAATTCGTGAATTCGTACCTTATGTACTTATTCTCAATCGAGTTGGACTCGCGCAAAATCAAACCGTTGTTTGAACATTGGATGATCACTTAAACAAAGACTAATTAATTGGATTAGATTGGTTGTTGTAAAAGCATGTCTTGTTTGAATATATATGTATGTGATGAATGAATAGTGTATATCGGATGGATATTAGAAGGGAAAGGGTAATTTTAGAAATTATTGTAAATTTGGAATTTATAAATTGGACCTGCGTGTCCAGCCTTATCTCTTTATCTCTTTGTATTCTCTTCTCACCTAATTCCCCTCAATGTAAATGAGGTTTCTCTTATTGTATTATGTAATTGGGTAGAAGTAGAATAGTGCTAACGGGGAGAGGAAAGGGAGTGATTTGTTCTAGGAACAAGTTGTTTATATATCCATCCGCATATCACTATTAATTTACTTTACGCGCTTTATGATGTTTTAGAAGCATGCTTAAGGGTGTATGATGATGAGACCTAACAAAGATAAATAAATTGGTTGCCAATTACGCGAAAATCCCTCAATTTATATTAAGCGAATATCCTTCCATTGAATGTTCTTGTTCAAGATCCGAAGTTGGCATTGGTTTGTTTTTGACCAAAGTCAAGACCTTTGTCAATCAAGGATGTACTTGAATCATGAGAGTTTTGTTGCATATCGGTGTCTTGTCCAAATCGTGATTTTTATTGGCCAAAGTCAAGATCACTTTTTGTCCAACGACATTGATTACGAAACTTTCCTCGTCAATGGGTCCCGCCTTCTTAACTAGTTGATTCGGAGGATTAGGGTTAGGAAAATGTATTAGATACATTGACATTATACATATGTTTCGGACTTGGATGTCCACCTAACCGGATCTAGGAATTGGATGAGATCCAATTGATCATGGAGATCTACCTATGTTAAATAGCATACAATTTTTATTGGCCAAAGTCAAGGTTGTGTGTTATTTAACGGGATCCTAGCCCACTAGGAAATTCGATTTCCCGAGTTCTCTACAGAGGGTTAGAAACTTGAAGAAAATAGTGGGAGGCTATTATTGAATTTGCAATTTCATTCAGATATTTAGCCTTACGCGTCTTTCAAAATTATTTCGTCAATATTTTAAATAATTAGTTGGACTAATATATTGTTATTTTTATATGTAACAGTTTGACTGTACCCATAACATCGTTGACTTTATAGTTGGACTATAGTTGTCAAGATGATTGGCAAAGGTAATATCCGCGACATAATCATGGGCGATAATGTCTTCAAAGGGACAAACTTTGCCGACTGGGAAATGAACCTCAAGATAGTGCTTGGGGCTGAGAGGATACTGTATACTATTCAGACACCTCTCCCGCCTAAACCCACTGAGCCACTGGAGCTAGAGTTATGGAAGACTCATAGTGATGATTGTGACCAAGCTCAGTCAGTTATGCTAGCTGCAATGACCCAGCATTTCAGACGCCAGAATAGGGATTTGGATCCCTATAACATGATGGCAAGATTGCGTGATCTTCACCGCACCAATAAGCGGATGAAGAGGTACGAGCTAGTAAGGAAACTCTTCCGCTCCCGGATGACAGACGGCGCATCAGTTGAAGCCCACGGGGCTCAAATGATTGCCGATATTGATGAGTTGGCCAATATGGGAATAGTCTTGGAGGCTGATCTGACTATAGATATGATCTTGCAGTCACTTCCTGATACTTGGAAACAAATCATAGTCAACTACAAGTTGATGGATACGGATGACACTCTTGGAGAGTTGTTATCTGTTGAAGGAGTCCGAAAGGGAACTCCTAAAGGGGAGCAAGCGCGAGGCGCATTTTGCATTGACCTCTCATGCGCCAAAGGGTGGCCCCAAGGCAATTGGAGGTGCAAGGAAGAAGAAGTTCAAGAAGAAGGGTAAAGGCAAGTTGACAGTGGCTTCTAGGAAGCCAAAGGACAAATCTCGCGACATCTGCCTCAACTGCGGCAAGAGGGGTCACTGGAAACGTGACTGCCGAATGAGCATTGTGCAGAGGGAGGATATCAAGGCTGGCAAGGCCATTGCCTCTGGTATGTTTGTTATTGAGATAAATATGAATACTTCTAGTTTTAAAAATTGGATTTTTGATTCTGGTTGTGGTGCTCATATTTGTACTGATGTGCAGGATCTGCATGATAGCAGGGTGCTGGCATCAGGGGAGATGGATCTACGGGTCGGAAACGGAACACCAGTTGCTGTTTTGGCCGTAGGGACTTTTGTTTTAGTACTGCCCTCAGGGCATGAACTTAAACTTTTGAACTGTTATTTTGTGCCTAGTTTAACTAGGAATATTATATCTGTATCCTTGTTAACCCAGCAGGGTTACACTTTTGTATTCAGGAACACAGGGTGTTATTTATATAAAAATGATACAGAAATTTGCACAGCTGTTGCAAATAACGGTCTTTATATTTTGAATATAAATGAATCTCCTAAAATGACAAACAAAAGGCTCAAAAGGAGTAATCTAAAAGATGAAGCTTATATGTGGCATTGTCGTCTAGGACACATCAACAAGACTCGCATATCCACACTTTCAAAGAGTGGGTACTTGGACGAATTTGATCCCAATTCATATGACGTCTGCGAATCTTGTCTTTTAGGCAAAATGCCTAAATCACCTTTTAGCGGTAAAGGTGAACGTGCCACAGAACTATTGGCTCTCGTTCATACTGACGTATGCGGGCCCATGTCTAGCCAGGCTAGAGGTGGATTTCACTACTTCGTAACCTTTACAGATGATGCATCTCGTTACGGTTATGTGTATCTTATGAGACACAAGTCGGAAACTTTTGAGAAATTCAAAGAGTTTCGACACGAAGTGGAGAAACAAACAGGGAAGAGTATTAAGACATTACGGTCAGACCGTGGTGGCGAATACTTAAGTTATGAGTTTCAAGATTACTTGAAAGAATATGGTATTCTATCACAGTGGACTCCTCCTGGAACACCGCAATTAAACGGTGTGTCCGAACGGAGAAACCGCACCTTGTTGGACATGGTGAGGTCAATGATGAGTCGCACTGAGCTACCAATATCCTTCTGGGGATACGCATTAAACAGTGCTATACTTATTTTGAATAAGGTACCGTCGAAGTCTGTTGAACAGACCCCATATGAGATATGGACAGGAAGGAAACCAGGTTTCTCTTTCCTAAAGATTTGGGGATGCTGGGCATATGTTAAACGTTTGGAAGGTACCAAACTTGAACCCAAATCTGATAAATGCCTTTTCGTTGGATATCCTAGGGAAACCAAAGGATATTACTTCTATCACCCACAAGAGAACAAAGTATTTGTTGCTCTACAAGCATTTTTCCTTGAGAAGGATTTTATAAATGCAGTGGTAAGTGGGAGGAAAGTAGAACTCGATGAAGATCGTAGTGATACTGTTCCTGGCAATGAATCAACGACGGAACAAGAACAGACCGTCCGGGATGAGTCTGTACCACAAACTTCACATACACAAGGACCGCGTAGGTCGGAGAGAGTCAGAACAGTACCTGAGAGGTATGGGTTCCTGATCTCACCTCATATAGATATTAATCTTATTGAGGATAATGAGCCGGCTACGTATGAGGAAGCGATACAAAATATCGATTCCGCTTTATGGCAAGAGGCCATGAAGTCCGAGATGGATTCCATGTACGCCAACCAAGTTTGGACACTGGTTGATGCACCAGAAGGCGTAAAGCCTATTGGATGCAGATGGATCTTCAAGAAGAAGACCGACATGGATGGCAACGTACAAACGTACAAGGCTAGGCTTGTAGCGAAGGGGTATCGTGGTATTGATTATGACGAAACCTTCTCACCCGTTGCCATGATTAAATCCATTCGGATAATGCTTGCAATAGCTGCATATTTCGACTACGAGATATGGCAGATGGACGTTAAAACCGCTTTCCTTAACGGAAACCTTTTGGAGGATGTTTATATGCAACAGCCTGACGGTTTTATCGTACCTAGACTTGCAAACAAGGTTTGCAAGTTAAATCGATCCATTTATGGATTGAAGCAAGCATCACGGTCATGGAATCAGCGTTTTGATGAGATCATAAAGGAATATGATTTCGTGCAAAACGCAGATGACCCTTGTGTATACAAGAAGGTTAGTGGGAGAGCACTTACTTTTATTGTCCTTTATGTCGACGACGTATTGCTTATAGGCAATGACATTCCCATGCTAACGTCGGTGAAAGCTTGGCTTTCATTAAAATTCTCCATGAAAGATCTGGGAGAAGCAGCCTTTATTCTTGGAAAATAAAGATCTACAGGGATAGATCTAGAAAGCTGCTTGGACTCTCCCAGAGTACATACATTGATAAAGTGTTGAAGCGATTCAACATGGAACAATCCAAGAGGGGATTGGTTCCAATGGTACGTGGTACCTCTCTGTCTAAGGACATGTGTCCTAAGACTCAGGAGGAGAGAGACCACATGAGTCGGATACCGTTCGCCTCGGCAGTCGGATCGATCATGTATGCCATGATATGTACACGACCTGATGTCTCATATGCTTTGAGCATGTGCAGTCGCTATCAGGCCGATCCAGGTGAAGGTCACTGGATAGCAGTTAAGAATATCCTTAAGTATCTTAAACGAACTAAGGATGCTTTCTTAATTTATGGAGATGGGGAGAACTTGCGGTATCTGGGTATACCGATGCAAGTTTCCAAACCGACAAGGATGACTACAAGTCGCAATCCGGGTACATTTTTTGCTTGAATAACGGAGCAGTGAGCTGGAAATCTTCCAAGCAAGATACTGTTGCCGATTCAACAACAGAAGCGGAGTACATCGCTGCATCTGAAGCAGCAAAGGAGGCAGTTTGGATCCGAAAGTTCCTAATCGGATTAGGAGTAGTTCCGTTAGCAGCTGAGCCCGTTCCATTGTATTGTGACAATAACGGGGCTATAGCACAGGCTAAGGAACCAAGGTCTCATCAACGGTCCAAGCATGTTCTTCGACGTTATCATCTGATTCGGGAGATTATACATCGTGGCGATGTAAAAGTCGAGAAGGTCACATCAGATGACAACATTGCAGATCCGCTGACGAAAGCTGTTCTACAGCAAGTTTTTGAACGACACATACATAGTTCGGGTATTAGATGCTTGAGTGACTGGCTATAGGCCAAGTGGGAGATTGTTAGACATTATGTCCCATAGCGTCACTGTTTGTAAATGATATTGTATTATTGTACAAAATTAACTATGTGATAATGAAATTGCCTTTTGCCGTTTTGTAATATTATTTACTTTGACTTATAAATGGCGAAAGTCCATATGATTAGTACCTGGACTGAGAATGATATGAGACAGTATCAGTCCCCAAAGGTTTAATCATTAAATATCCCTAGTCGTAGTATTATCGAGACTGGACATCGATAATGCGGAATAGACTAGTATTGCGCTTGTGCACGTTGTGAGGGCACAACGGCATAGTTCTCATATATTTAAGTATTGGATACTTATGCAAGTGCGATAGGAGGTTGTGTTTTACCGATGGTACGGAAAACAGCTTCGCTCTGGATAGACCCCGCGGAATCCCATTGGTAGTATGTCTACGTGTCTATGGGAGGCCGCATCAGGGTAGGGTAGGTGTATATGGTCTTAACCTGAGACTTACATCGCTAGTACTTGCGACAATCGGTAAACTTTGGTTTTGGTGGTTGGGGACCTTAACCGGTTCTGTGTACACCTCTTCTGGGTTTATCGAGAATCGTAGTGTACTGGATGTGATGTCAAGATGGAAGTATCGCTTCAGACATATGGAGGTGATGATCACGCAGGACACAGAACTAGCACTCTATAAAAGGTTGCAACCGTCGGGACAATATGACCAGGTCAGGATTGTCCGATTTAAAGAGACTAGTTGCTTGATGTCCGATATATGTTTCGTACGGGGCAGACACATCTCCAGCCCCAGGCCTAGCATGTGATCATCCGATACTGGATCGATGTACGCAATACTACGGTATACTACGCCTGATACAGATCTTATATTCCTATAAGAATATTTCTGGAGAATTGGGTAGGCATGGCGCTTTGCTAGAAGCCAACCTTGTCTTGTAAATCGGTAAAGACGTAGTACGAGGTACGTACGTGTTCGGATTATCCGACGACCGTATTTACTGCCAAAATATCCGGAGATCTCTTGGGTCGCTTCCTGAAGATTCACCTATGATATTTGATTCGGACTTAATTAATCTTGGATTAATTGCGGAGAAACTTTATTGGATAAAGTGCCTAATTTAGAGAGAGAACGATTAATTTGGAATTAATCGATAAAATTATTGTATTCGATATAATAATCGAAATTCGATTTCGACGCGAAATTAAAATTAGATTTTAATTCGGGCATACGAGTTAATTTAGAATTAATTCGTAAGCGACGTAAATAATAATTTCGCTAGGAGCGATTATTTATTTAAATCCGATTTAATTAACGTCGCGACGCTAGCTCGGTATTTCGAAATATCGAACCCGAACGCGTGAGTGGACGTGGGCCCACTTTCATTGGGAAACGTGTGGGGCCCACATGACACTTGTCATTTATGCATTATTTAATTGATAAGGCATTGCATGGTGATAGTGTGCATTACACTCAAATGTTTTGCATGGAGTTTGAGTGTTTGACACTCTAAGCCATTGCATGGTTTGTGTCATAGATTTATTATTAATTTAATAAAATTATGGCATAAATATAAATTGATTTTGGTAAAACAAAATCAATTACACAAAATCTTTCTCTCTCAAATTTCTTCACATTGCCGTGAACTCCATGGAAGGACAAGGAAGATTTGATCTTCTATTCTCCATTTTTGCTAGCACAAGCAAGGGATCAAAAGAGGTGATAGGGAAACCATCAAAGAGCTTGGAATACAAAAGCTTGGAGCTTCAAGTCTTCTTCCCTCTTGGCCGAATCTTCCAACACTTGGAGCTTCCACCATTTGATCATCTTCTTCATCACATAGCTTTGTAAGTATGATTCCGCCATGCTTCATGTCTTTTATATATATCATTATAGTATTTCATGAATGCTTAATCTTTCCTTGGGACATATTATAGAAACCAACATGCATGCGGTATTCCTCTTAAGAACAAATGCATGCGAGCAATACTTACATCGTTCTTCATGTGAGATGTATAACACTATAATTTGGTTTCCTAAGTATAACTTACAATTTCGGCACTTATCCAATTTGGGTTTAGTTTGGTATCATCCAAACCTATGCCAAAGCTCCCTAAATCTACAGGGTGAGAGACAAACCCCGTAGTTTTTTTCCTGACATATCTATATGAATCTGTCAAATAGCTTTCATGGAACCTTATTCAAAATAAGTATTGCACTGTTAAATGCTTATCCTTTTGAGGAAAATGGTAGCTCAGAGCGACTCATGATTAACCTATCATGTCCAACAAAATTCGGTTTCTTGTTCGGACACACCGTCAAACTGACGTGTTTTGTTACGGGAGGAGTCCTCATTGAAATAATACTATACTCTTTCAAGTATTGAGAAACTTCTTGCTTAAGTATTTTCATCTCGGTCTTACTATGCGGTTTTAATACTTTAGCTGATCTGTTGTCTACTCGTGTCGAAACTCTAAAGTTCTGATTTGTGTTTCGTAAGAGACACATAACCATAACCGATGCCACACCCGTAAAGGTCACAAAATACTCATATCCACCTCCAGCCTAGCTAGATATGGGCCCACTTACGTCACTATGAATGAGGGCTAACAGATCGATGGCACTTAACTTTACCAAGTAAAAGGTATTTTAGGTACTTTACCAATAAACTAGATTCGTAGACATCATTTGAATGGAATCAAATCCGTCCTAGTATCCACTCTTCAAAATGTGGATATACGAGTCTTGTTTAATGTGTCTCAGACAACATGCCACAAATAAGTCTATCTGATCAAATCAGTTTAAGCTATTTGTTCGTCATAATTATATGTTTGAGATTTATTTATATTCAAAATATAAATACTGTTACTCACATCTAATGTGTTTATCTCAATATCATCTTTATAAAATAAACACTTTAGTGTTCTAGAATATAAAGGTATACCCGCAACGGGTGTTAAACCCTGATATGGAGATAATGTTTCTAGTCAAACTAGTTACATTATAACAGTTTCCTAATTTAGTACACACCGAAGGGTAGTTCCTAAACTTAGGTATCTACGGTTAAAACCGCGACTTTCGTCCCGTTTGATTCGCAGATTATCTCAATTAAAGTCAGTATCCTGCTCATAGCGATTATGCACATCAATGCATATTTATGTATCACACTAAGTATTTATTTAAAATCCAATTTTAATACTAGTAGTGAACATATTTTGACAAACATATTTGAATTCAGAGCCTTGCTCGTCTTCAATTCCTCATGTCTGCTTTGTCCATACGGCAGTCACGCTTCAGTGATCCCATTTGTAACAGTTTAAGCAGGCATCTTGGGATATGTCATTGTCTTCCTAGAAGTAAGTAATGATTTTGCCTTTGCCCTTTTCTATATCCCAGAAGCTTTGGCCAAGCCTTGGATTTCTAGAATATCGAAGTAAGGTGCGTCTTGCGCTACTTGCCTTATTGCAAACTTTGGCTTTATCTCATTGAGAATAGCCATTAACTCTCCAAGAGTTATTAATTGCAATTTAATACTTCTAAGATCTAAGAATAAATCTATGAAGATCCTTCAATTTCTTCATCATACTTTAAGGATCTAATCTTTAGTTCTGATTAGGAAATTAAGGAGTCATTTTGACAAGTATAATGGATTATGCACTAAAGTTATCATCACATCAATCTTCCAAAGATCATGCTCTACTATTTGCTTAACTCTGGGCTTAGGCCTAATATGTTATTTTATCAAATAAAGTAACTTATTAGTTTCCAGAACCATTATGATATTTTATTCCCAATTTGAAAATTAAAGTCGTTTAAACACATTTTCACCCAGGATTATGTTTTAAACACTAATCTTTTAGTTATCTTGATTCCAATAGTCTAACTATCCAATCAACGATTTCGGGTACAATATAAGTAATGATTACTATAGTCTAACTATATAACTAATTACAATTTTTATTGGGTTAAAATCAATATATTGTGATTACTAGAATCCAATTATATATAAAATATAACTGATCGGTAAAATCAAATATATTGAATTATAATCCAATTATATAATCAATATAAATGAAGTAGTTTGAATACAGTCCAACAGTTTAATTAAAAAACAATTAAATATTAGTCCAACTAATATATAATTTATGACGAAATACTGAATGAGCGCGTATGGCAAGTATCTAAACGACATTGAAAATCTAAACTTGCCCTCCCACTATTTTTCGGCGAGCCTCTAACCCTTTGTTGAGTACTCGGGAAACCTTGTTTCCTAGTGGGCTAGGATCCCGTTAAATAATCACACAATCTTGACTTTGGCCAACAAATTGTATGATACTTAACTAGGTAGATCTCTAAGATCAATTGGATCTCATCCAATTCCTAGATCCAGTAGGTGGACATCCAAGTCCGAAACATATACAATATATTGCCAATATATCCAATATATTTTCCTAACCTTTCCTCTGAATCAACTAAGCCTTGGTTTTGGCACAACAAGCTTAATGATTCCAGTTAAGCGGGACCCATTGACATGGAAAGCTTCGTAATCAATGTCGATGGACAAGAAGTGATCTTGACTTTGGCCAACAAATCACGACTTGGACAAGACACCGATATGGAACAAAACTCTCATGATTCAAACACATCCGCAATTGACAAAGGTCTTGACTTTGGCCAACAAACCAATGCCAACTTTGGATCTTGAGTAAGAATCACTCAACGGAAGGAAAAACGCTTAATATGTTTTGAGGGTTTTTTGCGTAAATTGGCAACCGATTTATTATCTTTGATTAGGTCTCATCATACACCCTTAAGCTTGTATTCTAAAATCATAATTAGGCGCGATAAATAAATTAATAATGATATGCGGATGGATATGTCACAAATTGTTCCTAGAACAAATCACTACCTTTCCTCTCCCCGGCTAGAACTATTCTAAGTTCTACCCAATTACAGAATACAATAAAGAAACCTCATTTACATTGAGGGGAATTGGTGAACAGAGAAATACAAAGAATTATGAGATAAAAAGGCTGGACACGCAGGTCCAATTTTATAAATTCTAAATTTATTACAATTTCCAAAATTGCCCTCACCCTTCTAATATCCATCTGATATACATTATTCATCCAATACATTCATGTATTCATACAAATCATGTTATTCAATCAATCTAATCCAATTATATTCATCCAAACGATTTTATTTACGCGAGTGAAACTCGTTTAAGAATAAATACTCGAAGTAAGTTTTCTTGAATTATATTGAACTACAACTTTAAATCCAATTTATTTGTATTCAATGCTAATTCCAAATTTAATTCCAAATTAAATATTTACACTTACTTATAAGCCTTAAAGACTTGGATTCCAAATCTAATCTTGATGGGTCTCAAAGGCCCAATAACATCCAATGTCATTTTAATTAAAGTCCAATGGGCTTTTAAGTAATTCTTAATAGGAATCACCTTATTGCCTACAAATTAATTTAGGCCCATTAGGCCCAATTAAATTCTTTAAAGGGCCAAGTGATGTATTTGGATTTTATGGAATTGATTTTGGGCCCAATTGGATCCAATCCAAAATTCCAAAACCAAACTTGGTCAAACCTGTAAGGGTTTTTAGGGGGTGAATCCGGTAACGCAGCGGAAGCGGTGGAAAATCGTATTTTCCGATTTCAAAAATTTTTCTCGGATTAATTAAATAAACATATTTATTTAATATTCAAATAATCAAATTATGAAATAAAATTCAATAAATCATATTTAGGTGAATTTACCAAATTACCCTTGGTATTTTTGTCCATTTTAGTCCGAAATTGATCAAATCAATTTTGAATGATTCTAAATCATTTTAAGATGAACTTAGCATGTTCAAAACATCAAAACACCAAAGCAACCAAAATCCCCAAATTTCAAGTTCTTGGCCGAGAGCCTCCAAAGGGGTGCCATTTGTGCACTTTGTCATTTCATGCTTCTAAACACATCAAGATGTAATCCAATCAACATGAAACTTTATATGCATCATATACACATCCAAATACAAAACATATATGAAAAGCCCCAAATTTGGAATTGGTCATGAACCCTAATTTTTCAATTTCTTCAAATTGGACTAATTAGACCAAATAGTTTAAATCAATTACTTTAATCATCATTCTTCCATCCAATCAAAGTCTCAACACAATGAAACAACTCAAGATCAAATCTAGGTCATCTTAGAGTGGATCAACAACTCTAGATTAGCAACAAGGTTTCCAAAACCATAAAAGAATGCTTACAACTACAATAGTTACAAGCTTCATTCATCACACATGCTCAACACTTCCAACAAAACTTCCATCATCAAAAACACAAAGAATAAAGAAAAGAATAACTTAAGAACATCAAAAGATGTTGCCTAGATCATAAGGAACATTTTCTTATCTAATAGTAAGTTGGAAAAACTTACTAAATCCAAGCTTTTTCTTTAGTTTTCACCTTCTTCCTCTCAAGCTTTCTTTGTTTCTTTAATGGAGTTTCTTTGTAAAGTGTATTAGGTTAAGAATAAAATGAAATGAAAAACAATATATACTTGTATCAAATAAGCCTTGGCCGAAAATCACCAAACCAAATACAAGTTTATTAATTTCATTTTCATTTCACTTTAATTTAGTCAACTTGCATAAATATCCAAATAACACTTTATTAGATATTTAATAAAGTCAACAAAGGCAACTAATATCATTTACTTCAAATATCCTAATGTAAGATATTTATATTTTAATTAATTTAATCATTTAACAATTAAATAATCAAATACAAATATATTAAATACATGTATAATATTTACATTAAATATTAAAAACATATATTCATTTAGGATATAAGTCAAATAACTCATTTTGACTATTAATTAATGTGTATTTAAATTAATCAAGTATTAAATGTAAATACACAATAATTAGGCAAATGACTATCTAGTCCCTTTAGCACGTATCTTGTGTTTAACATTTAAACGACTTTATAAATAATCAATATTATTTATTAATGTTGCTCTAGTGCTCTACGAGTATGTTTCATTATTGAGACTATCTAGATTCAGGTATATCCGTCACGAAATCAAATTTCGTGTCCATAATCTATCCACCCGTAGATTATGACGATCACGGATAATCTCGCTGAACCATACAGGTCGAGGTCATGGAAAATGTATAATTCCTCCGTCCCAGGTATCCGGATAAATCCCAGAGATATAGATGTAAACGTCAAATCTCTACGGGGATTATCCAGTCGACTATTCCATTAGCAATCTCTAAAAGAATGTTTAGAACTAGCTTCTAAACATTACCACGGGCCCATGGTTTTATCTGATTACTAATCATATGGACTACCTATGCTCTGGTACACAGAACTGACGGATCCTATCTTGATACACATAGGACACCCTGAGGATCTATCTACACCCAATGAACAGGCGGTGGTCTGATCTAAATAGATCGGTGACGTGACTGTCATCTAAGTGTAGAAGATGTCTCATGTGCCCACAATGGCATCTCAAGTCTAAGAATCATAAGTGTTACTCAACCCGAGAAGATTCTTATTGACGCTGGTGTACCATCCATTAATAATCTTCGGTGAGTCGTTCAGTGTTTATCCGCTATAAACACCTACACGTCTATACTAGTCTCCAAGACTAATGGTTCATTGAGAAACCATTGGAATCATATATTCCAGTATACGACATGTACCGGTCTCAACAGGTTTACTTTACTGACCAAGTAGTGTAAACCTTGACCAGGAACTGTCTGAGAATGACAAGGTCATGATACTACTCAATGTCATTTGCGACGCTTTTGCAACAGTACCATAACTAATCATTCTAAGGTCATTACGTCTTTACCATATAAAAAGATAGATTATATTATAGAAACCTCATATATTATTCATAATAATAATGTTTTACAGAAGTATTCAAAAGAAATACAACCAGGAATTGGCGCTCTGAGCACCAACCCCAACAAAATCTCCCACTTGCTCTAGTGCCAATATCGATTGTATCTAATACCCATCGACTCCACGTGTTTATCAAACAGCTTCGGAGGTATGGCCTTCGTCAGCGGGTCTGCTACATTATCTTTACTCGGTACCTTGCACACAACAATATCCCCTCGCAACACGATCTCTCGAATGATGTGGTACTTGCATTCCACATGCATCGACTTCTGATGCGCCATCGGTTCATTTGCTTGCGCAATGGCTCCAGTATTATCACAGTATAACGGAATCGCATTCTCGATACTTGGGACAACTCCCAATTCTATGATAAAGTTCTTTATCCACACAACCTCTTTTGCAGCTTCAGAAGCTGCAATATATTCTGCCTTAGTGGTGGAATCAGCTGTCGATCCTTGTTTGGAACTCTTCCAAAAAATTGCACCTCCGTTAAGGGTAAAGACAAATCCATATGTAGACTTTCTATCTTCGGGATCCGATTGGAAATCGGAGTCTGTATACCCATTAACCTGCAGTTCGTTTCCTCCATAAATTATTAACTTATCTTTGGTACCTTTAAGATACTTTAGGATATGTTTAATGGCCATCCAATGGTCATTACCTGGATTGGACTGATATCGACTAGTTACGCTAACAGCGAAACTGATATCAGGCCTCGTACATAACATGGCATACATTATGCTACCCAAACACGAAACATAAAGTTGGTTAGACATTCTAACCTTCTCATCTTCTGTTTGTGGACACATCTTCTTAGAAAGATGAATCCCATGTCTGAACGGTATGTTTGCTGTCTTACAGTTACCAAAACTATACCGTTTAAGATCTTATCTATGTACGTTGATTGGGATAACCCAATCAGCCTCCTTTGTCTATCTCTATAGAGTTTTATCCCTAAAACATAGGAAGCTTCTCCCAAGTCCTTCATGGAGAAATTCTTACAGAGGTACGCTTTGACGCTTTGTAACATACCTAAATCATTCCCAATGATTAGGATGTCATCAACATATAGGACTAAAAATACGACCATGCTCCCACTGGCCTTCTGATACACACAGGATTCTTTCGAATTCTTGAGAAAACCAGACGATCTAATAATCTCGTCGAATCGAAGATTCCAAATTCGCGAAGCTTGTTTAAGTCCATAAATGGACTTCTTAAGCTTACATACCATACCCTAGGTTTCGCTGGACGCGAAACCTTCAGGCTGTTCCATATAGATTTCTTCATCAAGAAATCCATTTAGAAAATCCGTTTTGACATCCATTTGCCAAATCTCGTAGTCATGATACGCAGCTATAGAAAGCAAAATCCGGATAGACTTAAGCATTGCCACCGGTGAAAAAGTTTCATCGTAGTCGACGCCAGGTCGCTGCGTGTAACCTTTTTCTACCAGTCGGGCCTTGTAAGTTTCAACCTTACCGTCAGGCCCGCGCTTCCTCTTGTAAACCCATTTACAACCGATAGAACAATTCCTTCGGGAAGCGGAATCAAGTCCCAAACTTGATTTTCATGCATTGAGTCTATCTCGGATTTCATGGCACTTTGCCATTTCACGGAGTCGATGTCCAACATCGATTCTCTATAGGTGAAAGGATCTGTCTCTTCAACTAAGAGAACATCCAGACTCGTTTCTTGTATCAAATACAAGCGTTCAGGAGGTCTAAATACCCTTTCCGACCTACAGAGCGTGTGTGTTGAAGGTCCTTCATCTACTTGAACTTCAGGTTCCTCCGTTGGTTCGTTGTTTTCAGGTTGGACTTCATCAAGCTCAACCTGTCTATGATTACCACCTTCTGACAAAAATTCTACTTCTAGAAATTTTACAAAGCGAGCTACGAACACATTTCGATGCTCGGTATCATAGAACAGATATCCCCTCGTATTCGAAGGATATCCGACAAACCTAAATTTTTGCCCTCGAGGCGAAAGCTTATCTTGCTGAGTCACCCTGACATAGGCAGGACAACCCCAGACCTTAATATAATTAAGATTTGGTCTCCTACCGAACCATATCTGATACGGAGTCGTAGGAACAGCTTTTGAAGGAATCTTGTTCAAAAGATATGCGGATGTTAAGAGAGAGTAGCCCTATAAGTAATAGGGCAAATCTGTGAAACTCAACATTGATCGGACCATATCCAATAAAGTCTGATTTCTCCTCTCAGATACTCCATTGTGCTGTGGAGTACCTGGAGGAGTATATTGAGCGAGAATCCCATTCTCCTTCATATAATCCATGAACTCACCACTCATATATTCGCCGCCTCGATCTGATCGAAGGCATTTAATATATTTACCAGTTTGTTTTTCTACTTCATTTCGGAACTCTTTGAACTTTTCAAAGGTTTCCGATTTATGTCTCATCAAATAGACATAATCGTACCGTGACAGATCATCGGTAAAGGTAACGAAGTACGAATAACCACTGTGAGCAGTTTGACTTAGTGGACCATATACATCAGAATGTACGAGTTCCAGTAAGTTAATGGCACGGTGTCCAACACCAGAAAATGGGGCTTTGGTCATCTAACCCTGAATACAGGATTCACAAGTTGGATAGGATTCAATGGTAAGATCTGGTATCAAACCATTCCTAACCAATTGGGTAAGGCGTTTAACGCCAATGTGACCAAGTCTCATATGCCAAAGTTCAGTATTATTAATTACAGGTAAACTACGTTTATTAACTCTAGTATTTAATATATCTTTTGAAGTTTGCAATGTATAATGACCATGCTGGTTTGGACAACAAAGGATCTGAATATTATTACTATCATATAAATATAAAGAACTGTTCTTAATATTAACACAAAAGCCTTCTGTATCCAATAAAAAAGTGATATAATATTAGCTACACATCCAGGTACAAAATGGCATTCATTTAACAAAAGTGTCCCATTCGGCAATGAGATCTCGCATACTCCCACTGCAACTACATCCAAAGAGTCTCGACTCCCGAACCGCAACTGCATCTCCCCGGACTTCAGCCTCCTACTTTCCTTCAGCACTTGCAACGAATTGCAAATGTGAATGGGACTAGCAGAATCTAAAATCCAGTTGGATGTAACGGCTTCACAAGCCAAAGATAAATCAATAACTGGAAAAATAAAAGTACCTGATGTAGATGCTCTGTCTCTCCTCAGCTGGGTGATGTAATCAGGACAGTTCCTTTTCCAATACCCGAATTTGCCGCAGTGGTGACATTTGTCTTCAGAAGCCCTCTTGGGCTTAGCAATCTTCGCCTACTGTTGAGGACCGAAAGCCTTCTTCTTCTTCCATTTCTTCTTCTTTCCCTTGGACCATCCTTGGGAAGAAGCAAAGAGAGAAGTAGATCTAGGTGGGCGAGTCGGTACTCCCTTCTTAAGATCCTCTTCTGCCGTGAGCAACATCCTATGTAGCTCCTGGTAGGTACAGACAGTCCCGTTCATGTTGAAGTACATCACGAACTGGCGAAATGAAGCTGGAAGTGAACCAAGAATGACACTCCTACCAAGAACGTCATTCAAGATGAGATTATGTTGCCTCAATTGATCGATCAAATCGATCATCTGAAGAACATGTGGGCTAAAATTTTGCCCCTCATCCAGACGCGCATGGAACAGTTCCATGGAGACTTTGTGAACAATCACTTGTTCTTGGTTCTCAAACGATTATCTCAATCGCGTCATTATACTATAAGAATCTAGCATACCATAGTACTATTGCTTGAGTTTCGGAGACAGTGAACTAAGGATGTATGATTTAACCCTTAAATCATCATCCTTCCAAGTTTCAAAAACTTGGCGTTCCTCCTCCGAAGCATCCGCACCCACAGCAAGGGGCAACAGACCCTCAAGAACATATCCCAGCTTTTCGGAATCGAGGACAATCCTCAAATCCAATTCCCAGTCAGCGAAGTTCTCAGCGCCTTTCAGTTTGTTCGCATCAAGCATACGCGCAAACTGATTTGTGTTGGATAATATGACCCATAGCGTCATTATTTGTACAGATCACGGTATTGTTGTACAAATTAACTATATGACAAGGAAATTGCACTCTCATCATTTGTGATTAAATCACCATAAATGTATAAATGAAGAGAGGTCCATATGATTAGTTCCTGGATTGAGAATGATATGAGACAGTATCAATCCCCGAAGGATTAATCATTAAATATCCCTAGCCGGAGTATTATCAAGACTGGACATCGATAATGCGGAATAGGCTAGTATTGCACTTGTGTGCGTTGTGAGGGCACAACGACATAGTTCTCATATATATAAGTATTGGATACTTATGCAAGTGTGATAGGAGGTTGTGTTTCACCGATGGTACGGGAAACAGCTTCGCTCTGGATAGACCCCTCGGAATCCCATTGGTATTATGACTATGTGTCTATGGGAGGCCGAAATCAGGGTAGGTGTGTATAGTCTTAACCTGAGACTTACATCGGTAATACTTACGGTAATCGGTAGACTTTGGTCTTGGTGGTACATGAATTTAACCGGTTCTGTGTACACCATTTCTGGGTTTATCAGAGAGTCGTAGTGTATTGGGTGTGATGTCAAGACGGAAGTATCACTTCAGTCATATTGGAGATGATGTCACACAGGATACGGTACTAGTGCTCTTAAGTGTTGCGCAACCAATCGGGAAATTGTGACCAGGTCATAAATATCCGATTATAGAGACTAGTTACCAGACATCCGACATGTGCTTCGAACGGGGCAGACACTTATCCAGCCCCAGCCCTAGCACGTGACTATCCGATACTGGGCTGATATACACAATACTACGGTATACTACGCTTGATACAGATCTATATAATCCTGTAAGAATATTTCTGGAGAATTGGGTAGGCATGGCGCTTTGCTAGAAGCCAACCTTGTCTTGTAAATCGGTATAAACGTAGTACGAGGTACTTACGTGTTCGGACAGTCCGACGATCGTATTTACTGCCAACATATCCGGAGATCTCATGGGTCGGTTCCTGAAGATTCACCGATGACGTATGACTCGCACTTTGATTAATCTGGGATTAATTAGAAGAGAGAGATTAGAATTAATCTGGGATAAATTTGATGAGAGAGAAAATTAATCTGGGATTAATTGCGGAGATATTTTATCTGGGATAAAATATTAATTAAAGAGAGAGAACATTAATTTGGAATTAATCGATAAAATAATATATTCGATATATTATAAGAAATTGGATTTTGACGCGGAATTAAAATTAGATCTTAATTCGGGCGAACGAATTAATTTAGAATTAATTCGTTAGCGATGTGAATAGTGAATTCGCTAGGCGTAATCATTTAATTACGACGCGACGGAAAATTCGTTAATTTGGAATTAGCGAACCCGAGCCCGAGAGTGATTGCGAGCGCATTCGCATTTCGAATTCGAGCGCGGCACGCAAGTCACATCAAGCGTCAAATCGTTAGTCACATCATGCGTCAAATCAATTGTCACTTTGAGTGATGTGACTTGACAACATGTCACTTTATTAAAGTGATGTGATGTGACTTAAAGTAAAAAGTAGAAATGATGGAAAGCTTTATTGCTTTTATTTTTTGACTTTTGAATAAAAGTAATATATATATTTTATTTAATTTACTTGGTAAATGTAATAAATATATATATTAAATCTTTTCTCTCTCTCACATGCAAGATACGATCTCTCATTTTCCCTCTCTTTTCCTCTCCTCTTCTTCACGGCTTCACTGCCGATTTTTGCTTAAAAAGTTTCTGGTTTCACCGGTTTTTGAGAAGCAAAATTGAAGAAGACTTAGTGCTAGCACACCATGAGTGATACATAGGTGATAGGGAAGTGTCTTCATGAGCTTGGATTTAATTTTTGAACTTGAAGCTTTGAGCTTCCATGGAATCCTTCAATGGCCGAATGAACAAGGAGCAAAACAGCCCCTACCGTGCACTCCACTGCTGTTCCAGAAGCCATTGCCGAGCTTGGAGGGAGGCAAAAACGCATCTTCTTTGTTGCATCTCAAACCGTTCAATGTGAGTTATGTTTCCGCCTTACTCCTTTGATGTGTTCATACTCGGTTTTTATGCATGTTTGATGATCTTTGGGACTTGATTTAACTCAACAATGGTATCTTGAGCTATTGGATGCATAAATTCGAATTAGGGTTCTTGAGCATAATTTGGGGCTTTTTTGATTTAAGCATGATTTTGACAAATTGTTTGTTTAAGAATGCTTGTATATGATTGAATTAGAGTTATATGTAATCAATTTGAAGAAAATTTGATTGGATTGATTTTCCCCAATTTGCTTAATGTTGGCCAAAACTTTAATTTGGGTAAACTCAATTTAAGCATCTAATGATTAAATTGTTTAGTATAGTATGCTTGAATGAGGTTGATTGATGTTGAATTGTGTGTGCAATCAATTTCAAGAAAATTGGATTGGATCAATTTTCCCCAATTCTTTAGGTTGAACATGTAACTTGAAATTGGGTAAAATGTGTTTGAGCATGTTTTAATTAAATTGGATGTTTAAGTATGCTTAAACATGTTTAATTGAGATTGTGTGTGATCAATTTCAAGAAAATTGGATTGGATCAATTTTCCCCAAATTGGAGGCATGACCGAAATTGGAAGAACCCTAATGTCTTGGAATTAATTTGTTTTTGATCATTGGATGACTTAAAACAATTGGGTAATGTTGTTTTGAAGTTCAATTGGATTGAATTTTGATTTGGAACATTTTTTTCCCTTTTAAAGTGGCTTGGCCGAATCTTAATGAACATGAAATTCATTGTGATTTTTTGTTTTAATTCATTGGATGAATTGAATTGATTTGGGAAATGATGATTGTGGATTCAATTGGATTGAAACCGAATCGGATTGAAAAACCCCTAATTGCCGAGACTTGAAAGCATGTAAATTGGGTTTGATTTTAATTGAATTGTGTTGGACACTATTTGGTTGTTAAAGTGCATGATTAATTAGGCTAATTGATGTTTAGAAATGTTAATTTGGTAATTGATTGTGTATTACACTTAGGTTAATTAATTGTGAAATTTGGAATTTTATAAGTTAATTAATTTGGGCTTGATTTTGGAAATTGGGCTTGTTAGGTTGTAATTGGGCTTTTGGGCTTTGTTGTAACAAAGTTGAGTTTAGGCAAATTTTGTTGGATCCAATTGGGCCTAAAACCGCATCCATAAAGTCCAATTATGACTTAATGGACCTTAATTATTTAATTGGGCCTAATGGGCCAAAATTAATTTAAAGGCTTAGCTTATGGGGTAACTCCCGGATTGGACTTGGTTGCGGGTTTGACCCGAGTTGACCAAAAGTCCACGCCTCAAGAAATTAATTAAAAACCCATTGGACTTTAATTAAATTAATATTGGATATTAATCGGGCTTTGAGACCCGTAACGATTAAATTTGGAATTTAAATCGTAAAGGTATTTTATAAAGTGTAATATTTAATTTAGAATTAAATAATGAATTAGAATTAAATACGTATTAAATTGGATTTAATTATGTAATTTAATTTAATTCGTAGAAATCGTACTTTGAGTACGTGTTCGCAATACGAGTTTGACTCGAACAAAATCAAATCTTTGTTTGAACATTGGATGATCACTAATTATCAAGATTAATTAATTGGATTGATTGATTGATAACATGCTTGTATGAATACATGATTGTGATGTTTGAATAATGTATATCGGATGGATATTAGCCGGGTTGGGCGATTTTGGAAATTGTAATAAATTTGATTTATTAAATTGGACCTGCGTGTCCAGCCTTATCTCCTATTTCTTTGTATTCTCTTCTCACCTATTCCCCTCCATGTAAAAGAGGTTTCTTTAGAAGTGTAGTGTAACGGGAGGTAGAAGAAATATTAGTGCTAGCGGGAGAGAGAAAGTGAGAGATTTGATCTAGGATCAATGTAAAATATCCATCCGCGTATCATTATTATTTTATTTCATACTCGCTTTATTATGTGTTTAGAATGCATGCTTAAGGGTGTATGATGATGAGACCTTAACAAAGATAATTAAATTGGTAGCCAATTTGCACGCGAAAAACCCTCGATAAATATCATGCGTTTTTTCTTCCATTGAGTGATTCTTACTCAAGATCTGAGATTGGCAGAGGTTGTTGGCCAAAGTCAAGCCCTTGTCCATCAAAGATGTGTTTTAATCACGAAGCTTTGTTCCATATCGGTGTCGTGTCCAAGTTGTGGTTTGTTGGCCAAAGTCAAGACCACTTCTTGTCCATTAACATTGATTACGAAGCTTCCATGTCAATGGGTCCGCGCTTGACTGAGATCACTAGGTTTGTTGTGCCAAAGCCAAGGCCTAGTTGATTCAGAGGAAAAAGGTTAGGGTATACATTCGATGTATAGGCCATATAAAGATATATGTTTGGGACTTGGATGTCCACCTACTGGATCTAGGAGTTGGATGAGATCCAATTGATCTTCGAGATCTACCTAGTTAATTATCATACAATTTGTTGGCCAAAGTCAAGATTGTGTATATTTAACGGGATCCTAGCCCACTAGTAACACGGTTCCCGGTACTCGACAGAGGGTTAGAGGCTCGACGAAAATAGTGGGAGGCAAGAATTGAATTTGCCAATATTCGTTCATTACTCGCCATACGCGCCAATTTAAATTATTTCGTCATTAGATTAAATGTTAGTAGACTAATATTAAATTGTTGTTTTAATAAACAGTTGGACTGTATTATACTTGATTATATATAATTGGATTAATATTAATCAATATATTGAATTAATTAATTTCAGTTTACGTTGATTTTATAATGGATTATAGTAATCATGTAATTGAGGTTAATTATTTGGATTATATTGATTATATGTTGGTATTATAATCATTATAATATATAAAGTACCACTAATCATTGATTAAATGTTTGGAACGGGGAGGGAATGTGGAGCAATAGAATATCAGAATGGACTAGTGTAATAGGTTATTAAATAAAGCTTAGAAGAATGTACATATAAATTGAAATGAGTTGGAATTTGGAATATTAAGATTCAAAGGAGAATATAATGAAATATGGTGATTTATAAGATTTTGAGTGGAATTAAAATAATTGGGATTAATATAATTGATTAATTTTAAATTGGGAATAAATAATAGTTCTTTATTGATAAAATAACTTCTTATACCTAGCCCAAAATTAAGCAGAAAGTAGAGCATAAAATCTTGGAAGATTTATGTGATGATGACTTTAATGCTTAATTTAATATACTTGTTCATAAATCTAATTTTAGATTTAAGAAGTATTAAAATTGCAATTTATAATTCTTGGAGAATTAATTGACTATTTATATAAAGTCAAAGTTTTGCAATTGGGCATGTAGCACGAAGTGCACATTCTTTCAATATTCTAAAACCCAAGGCTTGGCCTAAGGTTTCTGAAATATTGAAAAAGATAATTGACATATCCCAAAGTGACTACCATTTGGATATGGCAGACACGAAGGAATTAAAGAAAGGGCAAGGCTCTTACTTGAAAATGTTTGTCTTAGTTATCTTCACAGCTATATTGAAATTAGATTTAAATACTTAGTGTGGTACATAAAATATATGTATTGATGTTCAGAATCTGCTTTGAGCAGGATACTGACTTCAAGCTGAGATTGCTCTGCGAATCGGAAATGGGACGAAAGTCGCTGTTTCGACCGTAGATACATAAGTTTAGGAACTACCCTTTGGGTATATACTTAAATTAGGAACTGTTATAATGTAACTAGTTTGACTAGAGACATTATCTCTATATCAGTGTTTAATCCGTTATAGATAAAACCTTTATATTATAGAACATTAAGTTTTTATTATATAAGATGATACTGAGATAAATACATTAGATGTAAATAACAGAATTTATATTTTGAATATAAATAAAATCTCAAACATATAAATTGACAAATAAATAGCTCAAATTGATTGATCAATAGAGACTTAAGATGTTTTCTTAACTATGGAGATGGAGAATTTGAAGTGACTGGGATCACTGCTGCAAGTTTCCAAACCGGTAAATACTGCGGTACTATAAAGTTTGAACACTGGGACAGTGAGCTGGAAATCTTCCGAGCAAGATAATGTTGCCGATTAACAACAAATGCGATTATTGCTGCAGCTGAGGCAGCAATAGAAGCCATTTGGATCGATAATAATCTAATTAGATTAGATATAGTTCTGTTAGCAGCTGAGCTAGGCGTCAGCACAGGCTAAAGAATTAAAGGTCTCATCGACGATCCAGATATATACTTCTATATCATCTGATTCTTTCGGATCATACATCGTGGCGATTGATGATCGTGTAAATCTCGTCAGACGATAATTAAGCAAATCCGCTGACGAAAACCTTTCCTCAGCAATTTGAGCGAATTGTATATAGTTCGGGTGTTAGACACTCGAGTGACTGGCTATGTGCCAAGTGAGATGTTTTGGCTAATATGACCCATAGCGTCACTATTTGTACAGATCACGGTGTTGTTGTACAAATTAACTATGTGACAAGGAAATTGCACTCTCATCATTTGTGATTAAATCACCATAAATGTATAAATGAAGAGAGGTCCATATGATTAGTTCCTGGATTGAGAATGATATGAGACAGTATCAATCCCCGAAGGATTAATCATTAAAATATCCCTAGCCGGAGTATTATCGAGACTGGACATCGATAATGCGGAATAGGCTAGTATTGCACTTGTGCGTTGTGAGGGCACAATGACATAGTTCTCATATATATGTATTGGATACTTATGCAAGTGCGATAGGAGGTTGTGTTTCACCGATGGTACGGGAAACAGCTTCGCTCTGGATAGACCCCTCGGAATCCCATTGGTATTATGACTATGTGTCTATGGGAGGCCGAAATCAGGGTAGGTGTGTATAGTCTTAACCTGAGACTTACATCGCTAATACTTACGGTAATCGGTAGACTTTGGTCTTGGTGGTACAGGGCTTTAACCGGTTCTGTGTACACCACTTCTGGGTTTATCAGAGAGTCGTAGTGTATTGGGTGTGATGTCAAGACAGAAGTATCACTTCAGTCATATTGGAGATGATGTCACGCAGGATACGGTACTAGTGCTCTTAAGTGTTGCGCAACCAATTGGGATATTGTGACCAGGTCATAAATATCCGATTACAGAGACTAGTTACCAGACATCCGACATGTGCTTCGGACGGGGCAGACACTTATCCAGCCCCAGCCCTAGCACGTGACTATCCGATACTGGGCTGATATACACAATACTACGGTATACTACGCTTGATACAGATCTATATATTCCTGTAAGAATATTTCGGGAGAATTGGGTAGGCATGGCGCTTTGCTAGAAGCAAACCTTGTCTTGTAAATCGGTATAAACGTAGTACGAGGTACTTACGTGTTCGGACAGTCCGACGATCGTATTTACTACTGCCAACATATCCGGAGATCTCATGGGTCGGTTCCTGAAGATTCACCGATGACGTATGACTCGCACTTTGATTAATCTAGGATTAATTAGAAGAGAGAGATAGAATTAATCTGGGATTAATTTGATGAGAGAGAAAATTAATCTGGGATTAATTGCGGAGATATTTTATCTGGGATAAAATATTAATTAAAGAGAGAGAACGATTAATTTGGAATTAATCGATAAAATAATATATTCGATATATTATAAGAAATTGGATTTTGACGCGGAATTAAAATTAGATTTTAATTCGGGCGAACGAATTATTTTATAATTAATTCGTTAGCGACGTGAATAGTGAATTCGCTAGGCGTAATCATTTAATTACGACGCGACGGAAAATTCGTTAATTTGGAATTAGCGAACCCGAGCCCGAGAGTGAATGCGAGCGCATTCACATTTCGAATTCGAGCGCGGCACGCAAGTCACATCAAGCGTCAAATCGTTAGTCACATCATACGTCAAATCAATTGTCACTTTGAGTGATGTGACTTGACAACATGTTACTTTATTAAAGTGATGTGATGTGACTTAAAGTAAAAAGTAGAAATGATGGAAAGCTTTATTGCTTTTATTTTTGACTTTTGAATAAAAGTAATATATATATTTTATTTAATTTACTTGGTAAATGTAATAAATATATATATTAAATCTTTTCTCTCTCTCTCACATGCAAGATACGATCTCTCATTTTCCCTCTCTTTTCCTCTCTCCTCTTCTTCACGGCTTCACTGCCGATTTTTGCTTAAAAAGTTTCTGGTTTCACCGGTTTTTGAGAAGCAAAATTGAAGAAGACTTAGTGCTAGCACACCATGAGTGATACATAGGTGATAGGGAAGTGTCTTCATGAGCTTGGATTTAATTTTTTAACTTGAAGCTTTGAGATTCCATGGAATCCTTCAATGGCCGAATGAACAAGGAGCAAAACAGCCCCTACCGTGCACTCCACTGCTGTTCCAGAAGCCATTGCCGAGCTTGGAGGGAGGCAAAAACGCATCTTCTTTGTTGCATCTCAAACCGTTCAATGTGAGTTATGTTTCCGCCTTACTCATTTGATGTGTTCATTCTCGGTTTTTATGCATGTTTGATGATCTTTGGGACTTGATTTAACTCAACAATTTGTGGATTGTGCCGCCATCGCCAATCTATCATATAGATCACGAAAAATGGTTAGCAGAAATTAAGCAGTTTCATATAATATCAAAAACATAAACTAGATCATGGATTTTTAATCTAAAAATGCCCCTCCCACTAAATCATGCAATACTGTAATCCCCAAACAGAATACAAAGATTTAATAATTAAATTAAATACTAATAGTGAAAGGTGGATCCCGTGAATATATTTCGGCTCACAACAGAGGCACGGTCTCGCCTACATATATTCATCAGGTAGACAACTCATTTGTCAATCATTCTCTAATGACTCATGGGTTTCCGGTCCTGGTCGTTTCTCATTTTCGCTGCGAAGGCAGGCCCACAAGGAGACGTACCAAGGTTAAACTCGTCAATGATAAACTCAAGTTACTTACGTAATCCTGACAGTTAGGGCACGTTCAGAATTCTGCTTTTACTTGAATTTACCTAGTATATGATATACATCCGGTATAAATAAATCTCTATCAGCTACACCCTCACAGCAGAGGCACGGTCTCGGATGTAGTCACAGAGAAGTATTCATAAACCGTATTGACAAGACGGACCACATAACATGCATCAAATACATAAGCATGTATAAACAAATTAGATTATAATAAGCATGTATAAAGTCAAGAAAACATGATTAAACATTGATTTAATTAAAGCTAATCATTTTAGGGGGCCTAGAATCAGACTCGCTCTGATACCATTGTGTAGGGGTTTTTAGGGGGTGAATCCGGTAATGCAGCGGAAGCGGTGGAAAATCGTATTTTCCGATTTCAAAAATTTTTCTCGAATTTATTAAATAAACATATTTATTTAATATTCCAATAATCAAATTATGAAATAAAATTCAATAAATCATATTTAGGTGAATTTACCAAATTACCCTTACTTGGTATTTTTGTCCATTTTAGTCCGAAATTGATCAAATCAATTTTGAATGATTCTAAATTATTTCTAAGATGAACTTATTATGTTCAAAACATCAAAACACCAAAGCAACCAAAATCCCCAAATTTCAAGTTCTTGGCCGAGAGCCTCCAAAGGGGTGTCATTTGTGCACTTTGTCATTTCATGCTTCTAAACACATCAAGATGTAATCCAATCAACATGAAACTTTATATGCATCATATACACATCCAAATACAAAACATATATGAAAAGCCCCAAATTTGGAATTGGTCATGAACCCTAATTTTTCAATTTCTTCAAATTGGACTAATTAGACCAAATAGTTTAAATCAATTACTTTAATCATCATTCTTCCATTCAATCAAAGTCTCAACACAATGAAACAACTCAAGATCAAATCTAGGTCATCTTAGAGTGGATCAACAACTCTAGATTAGCAACAAGGTTTCCAAAACCATAAAAGAATGCTTACAACTACAATAGTTACAAGCTTCATTCATCACACATGCTCAACACTTCCAACAAAACTTCCATCATCAAAAACACAAAGAATAAAGAAAAGAATAACTTAAGAACATCACAAGATGTTGCCTAGATCATAAGGAACATTTTCTTATCTAATAGTAAGTTGGAAAAACTTACTAAATCCAAGCTTTTTCTTTAGTTTTCACCTTTATTCCTCTCAAGCTTTCTTTGTTTATTTAATGGAGTTTCTTTGTAAAGTGTATTAGGTTAAGAATAAAATGAAATGAAAAACAATATATACTTGTATCAAATAAGCCTTGGCCGAAAATCACCAAACCAAATACAAGTTTATTAATTTCATTTTCATTTCACTTTAATTTAGTCAACTTGCATAAATATCCAAATAACACTTTATTAGATATTTAATTAAGTCAACAAAGGCAACTAATATCATTTACTTCAAATATCATAATGTAAGATATTTATATTTTAATTAATTTAATCATTTAACAATTAAATAATCAAATACAAATATATTAAATATATGTATAATATTTACATTAAATATTAAAAACATATATTCATTTAGGATATAAGTCAAATAACTCATTTTGACTATTAATTAATGTGTATTTAAATTAATCAAGTATTAAATGTAAATACACAATAATTAGGCAAATGACTATCTAGTCCCTTTAGCACGTATCTTGCGTTTAACATTTAAACGACTTTATAAATAATCAATATTATTTATTAATGTTACTCTAGTGCTCTACGAGTATGTTTCATTATTGAGACTCTCTAGATTCTGGTATATCCGTCACGAAATCAAATTTCGTGTCCATAATCTATCCACCCGTAGATTATGACGATCACGATAATCTCGCTGAACCATACAGGTCGAGGTCATGGAAAATGTATAATTCCTCATTCACAAGTATCCGGATAAATCCTAGAGATATAGATGTAAACGTCAAATCTCTACGGGGATTATCCAGTCGACTATTCCATTAGCAATCTCTAAAAGAATGTTTAGAACTAGCTTCTAAACTTTACCACGGGCCCATGGTTTTATCTGATTGCTAATCATATGGACTACCTATGCTCTGGTACACAGAACTGACGGATCCTATCTTGATACACATAGGACACCCTGAGGATCTATCTACACCCAATGAACAGGTGGAGGTCTGATCTAAATAGATCGGTGACGTGACTGTCATCTAAGTGTAGAAGATGTCTCATGTGCCCACAATGGCATCTCAAGTATAAGAATCACAAGTGCTACTCAACCCGAGAAGATTCTTATTGGCACTGGTGTACCATCCATTAAGAATATTCGATGAGTCGTTCAGTGTTTATCCGCTATAAACACCTACACGTCTATACTAGTCTCCAAGACTAATGGTTCATTGAGAAACCATTAGAATCATATATTCCAGTATACGACATGTACCGGTCTCAACGGGTTTACTTTACTGACCAAGCAGTGTAAATCTTGACCAGGAACTGTCTGAGAATGACAACGTCATGATACTACTCAATGTCAGTTGCGACGTTTTTGCAACAGTACCATGACTAATCATTCTAAGGTCATTACGTCTTTACCATATAAAAAGATAGATTATATTATAGAAACTGCATATATTATTCATAATAATAATGTTTTACAGAAGTATTCAAAAGAAATACAACCGGGAATTGGCGCTCTGAGCACCAACCCCAACAAAACCAAGCCCATGAAGCCCAAATACACACTTTTAGCCCAATTACATAGTTAAATGCTTATTAACATAATTATAATATTCCAAATATCACAATTATTTTAATTAAAGTGTATTAGCCATGATTAATTAATTAAACTCAATATTTCCAAAATACCAATTAACTTAATTAATCATGCTTAATCCATCCATTTATGCTCAACACAAATTGAAGCCAAAACACATCATTTCATGCTCAACACAAATTGAATCCAAAATACATCATTTCATGCTCAACATGATCTTTGATTTAACATAAACATTATTGACTTTGATTCTAATCTAATCAAACCAACAATCAAAATTTTATCATGCATTTAAACACATCCAATAGTGTAAAAAATGAAAAATCAAAGTGCAGTCCACTGGTAGTCCATTCGGCCACACTAAGGGAAATTAAATTTTTTTGATCCATTCAAATTTTCTCAAATCTAATCATGCACAACTCTAAGTTAACATAATCTAAGCATGCTCAAAGCATCAATTTGAAGAAATCATGCTCAAAACCCAAAAGCCCCAAATTTTAGTCTCATGAACCCTAAAATTTTCATGCTTAAATTGGCTCTTGATACCATTGTTAGTGTTCCTAGAACATGCCAAGGATCTAATAAGCAAGAAAAGGTGTTCACAAATTCATTATAAGTTGCGAAATTACTTACATTGAATGGATTTGAGCTTTTAAGATTTTGAGAAGAAGATCTCCAAGATCCAACCTTTTTGTTGATTCCAAGCTTTGAGTTGTGAATGAAGATCTCCAAGATCCAACCTTTGTGTTGATTCCAAGCTTTGAGTTGTTTGAATGAAGATCTCCAAGATCCAACCTTTGTGTTGATTCCAAGCTTTGAGTTGGTTTCCCTATCACGTTAGTTGATTTCTTGAAGTGCTAGCTTTGTTGATTTTGCAACAAAATCAAAGAGAGGGAGTAAGGAAGCTCACGCCCATAATGGTGTTCTTAGGGTTTTCTTTTGTTCCAAGTGTTGTGTTAGAAGTGAGAGAGTTAGGTTTGGTAAAGGGTTTTACCCTTTTCACCCAAACTTGGTAGTTGGGTCTTACTTTTCCAAAAACCAAAACCATGTAGTTGAAAAGCAAGTGGTTTTGGCATAATTGCCAACTACTCTCTCAACTACCACTTCACACATGTGAAGTGGGCCCCACACTCTTTTGAATTCAAAATTCAAAAGAAAGGTCTCTACGAATATTTGTCGCGGCTCGGATCCGTTTAATCAGATTAAATGAACTTTCGTCACTAAATAATTAAATCTAATTTAATTAAATAACGATGCCTCACAAATATATTACGAACGTCGTTTACGAATTAATTCTAAATTAATTCGTTCGTTCGTATTAAGTCCAACTTTAATTTCGTAATGAAATCCAATTCATATTAATATATCTGATATATTAATTTTAGCCCATACGAATAAATTAAATAGAAAAATCAAATTTAACTATTAAATTTATTTTACCGATTAATTCCAAATTAATCATGTTCTCTCTCTTCCGAACACATTTAATCCCAGATTAAATAATGCCTCAATTAATCCCAGATTAATTTTCTCTCTCTTAATTAATCCCAGATTAATTCTAATTTAAATCAACTGACATCGGTGAATCTTTGGGAAGCGACCCAAGAGATCCCTGGATATGTTGGCAGTAAATACGGTCATCGGATTATCCGAATACGTGCGTACCTCGTACCACGTACTTACCGATTTACAAGACATGGTTGGCTTCTAGCAAAGCACCGTGCCTACCCAATTCTCCAGAAATATTCTTACTGAAATATATAATCTATGTCAGGCGTAGTATACGTAGTATTGCGTATAGCGATCCAGTATCAGATGTCACGTTCTAGGCCTGAGGCTGGAATTATGTATGCCCCGTACGAAGCACATGTCAGATGTCTGGTAACTAGTCTCTATAATCGGATGAACATGACCTAGTCATATCATCCCGATGACTGCAGTACTTAAGAGTACTAGTTCCGTATCTTACGTGACATCATCTCCACTATGACTGGAGTGATACTTCCGTCTTGACATCACACCCAATACACAACGATTCTCAATATACCCAGCAGAGGCGTACACAGGACCGATTAAAGCCCTTGACGACCAAAACCAAAGCATATTGATTGTCGCAAGTATTAGCGGTGCAAGTCTCAGGTTAAGACCAAATACACCTACCCTGATTTCGGACTTCCATAGACACATAGTCATACTACCAATGGAATTCCGAGGGGTCTATCTAGAGCGAAGCTATTTTCCGTACCATCTGTAAAACACAACCTCCTATTACACTTGCTTGAGTATCCAATACCCAAATTTATGAGAACTATGCTATTGTGCCCTCACAACGCGCACAAGTGTGATACTAGTCTTTTACGCATTTTCGATGTCCAATCTCGATAATACTCTGACTAGGGATATTTAATGATTAATCCTTCGAGGACTGATACTGTCTCATATCATCTCAATCTAGGAACTAATCATAAGGACCTTCTATCATTTATACATCTAGGTGATCTAATCACAAATCATAAGAGTGCAATCTCCTTATCACATAGTTAATTTGTACAACAACACCATGATCTGTACAAATAGTGACGATATGGGTCATAATTTTCCAACACTCCTATCATTTATACATCTTGGTGTTCTAATCACAAATGATAAGAGAGCAATCTCCTTTGTCACATAGTTAATTTGTACAACAACAACACCATGATCTGTACAAATAGTGACGCTATGGGTCATAATTGTCCAACAATCTCCCACTTGGCCTATAGCCAGTCACTCGAGTGTCTGACACCCGAACTATGTACGGTTGGCTCAAAATACTGGGGAAAGGCTTTCGTCAGTGGATTTACATGATTATCATCTGATGCGATTTATTCGATCATCACATCGCCACAATGTATGATCCGAAAGGATCAGATGAATATCGAAGTATGTATCTGGATCGTTGATGAGACCATTAATTCTTTAGCCTGTATCCAAATGGCTTCTATTGCTGCCTCAGCTGCAGCAATAACCCGTATTTGTTGTTTATTCGGTAACAGTATCTTGCTTGGAAGATTTCCAGCTCACTGTACCGTTATTCAAACTGTATAGTACCGTTTGTGACTTATAGTTGTTTTATCGATTGGGAAACTTGCTGCAGTGATCCTAGTCACTTCAAGTTCTCCTTCTCCATAGATTAAGACAACATCCTTAGTTCTATAAGATACTAAGTATGTTCTTAACTTCAATCCAGTGACCATCACTAGGATTGGCCTGATTGTGACTCCATATGCTCAAAGTGTATGAGACACCAGGTCGCGTACATTTTTCAATGTACGGTTTCTCAGAGAGTTTTCTCGAAAGCCAATCTTTCGCCGATTTTATTATATGGGAATATCATTTCCAAGAAATGACGTATTATCATTATTTATAGGACAACCACTGTCAGTGCGCTCCCACTAACCTCCTTATATACACAAGAATCATATTTGTTTTGAATTAAATCATACACCATTATGATTACATCAAAACGATAATTCCAAGAACTTAATGCGTGCTTCAATCCAAACATGGATCGATTAACCTGCAAACCTTGTTTGATAGTTTTTTGGTACGATAAAACCGACAGGATGTTGCAAACATCCTCCAAAAGGTTTCCTTTTCAGGAAACCGATTTTCCCATTCAGCTGTCATATTTCATAAATGAAACATGTAGCATCAGCAAGCATTGTCCAAATGGATTTACCGTGGTAACAGGTAAAAGGTTGAATCGTAATCTGTTGAGTTCTAATATATGTCCCAAGATCAACAAATCAAGCAAGAAAACGCATGAATACACAACATAGGAGGTGCGGAATATACTCACAATGGTCGGTTTTGATGCGAAGAAGAACACAAGCCATTTCCGTCCTCCATTGAGTTCGGCAGTAGCTCTCCTTGACAGTGGACTGCTCGGTTGGGGGCTGTTTTTGATGCTCCAAAATCGGCCATGCAAGACTCCATTGAAGCTCCAAGCTTCAAGCTTTCCAAGCTCACAAATTCGTTTCCCTATCACCTATGTATAACCCAAGGTGTGTGCTAGCACTTGTCTTCTTCATTTACTTCTCAAATGCTCGGTCAAACCAGAACAAAGACAAGAAGAAATCGGCTTGAAGCCGTGAGATGAAGAAGAAGAAAAGAGAGGGAGATGAGAGATCGTGAATGGGAGAGAGAGAAAAGTCAAAAGAAATAAAATTGTAAAAGGTTTTTATAATTTCTAAAATTAAAAAACCATTTTCCAATTCTCTTTTTACTTTTCATTAAATACTAAAGTCAAAAATTAAAAAGCAAGAGTTGCTTTTTCAACTTCTACTTTTCCTTTAAGTCACATCACATCACTTTAATAAAGTGACATGTTGTCAAGTCACATCACTCAAAGTGACAATTGATTTGACAATTGACGCGACTAGTGAATTGACGCTTGATGTGACTTGCGTGCCGCACTCGAATTCGAAATGCGAATGCGCTCGCAATCACTCTCGGGCTCGGGTTCGCTAATTCCAAATTAACGAATTTTCCGTCGCGTCGTAATTAAATGATTACGCCTAGCGAATTCACTATTCACGTCGCTAACGAATTAATTCTAAATTAATTCGTTCGCCCGAATTAAAATCTAATTTTAATTTCGCGTCGAAATCCAATTTCTAATAATATATCAAATATATTATTTTATCGATTAATTCCAAATTAATCGTTCTCTCTCTTTAAACGATATTTTATCCGAGATAAAATATCTCCGTAATTAATCCCAGATTAATTTTCTCTCTCTAGAAATTAATCTTCTCTCTTTACTAATTAATCCCAGATTAATCAAAGTGCGAGTTATACATCATCGGTGAATCTTCAGGAAGCGACCCATGAGATCTCCGGATATGTTGGCAGTAAATACGGTCGTCGGACTATCCGAACACGTAAGTACCTCGTACTACGTTTATACCGATTTACAAGACAAGGTTGGCTTCTAGAAAGGCGCCATGCCTACCCAATTCTCCAGAAATATTCTTACAGGAATATATAGATCTGTATTAAGCGTAGTATACCGTAGTATTGTGTATATCAGCCCAGTATCGGATAGTCACGTGCTAGGGCTAGGGCTGGATAAGTGTCTGCCCCGTCCGAAGCACATGTCGGATGTCTGGTAACTAGTCTCTATAATCGGATATACATGACCTTGTCATAATATCTCGATGGCCGGCCAGTACTTAAGAGCACTAATACCGTATCCAGCGTGACATCATCTCCACTATAACTGAAGTGATACTTTCGTCTCGACATCACACCCAATACACTATGACTCTCTGATAAACCCAGAAGCGGTGTACGCAGAGCCGTTAAAGCCCTGTACCACCAAGACCAAAGTCTACCGATTATCGCAAGTATTAGCGATGCAAGTCTCAGGTTAAGACTATACACACCTGCCTTGATTTCGGCCTCCCATAGACACATAGTCATAATACCAATGGTATTCCGAGGGGTCTATCCAGAGCGAAGCTGTTTCCCGATTCTCCATCGCTGAAACACTACCTCCTATCGCACTTGCATAAGTATCCAATACTTAAATATATGAGAACTATGGCGGTGTGCCCTCACAACGCGCACAAGTGCAATACTAGCCTATTCCGCATTATCGATGTCCTGTCTCGATAATACTCCGGCTAGGGATATTTAATGATTAATCCTTCGTGGACTGATACTGTCTCATATCATCTCAATCCAGGAGGTAATCATATGGACCTCTCTTCATTTATACATATATGGTGATCTAATCACAAATGATGAGAGTGCAATTTCCTTGTCACATAGTTAATTTGTACAACAACACCGTGATCTGTACAAATAGTGACGCTATGGGTCATATTATTCAACAATCTCCCACTTGGCACATAGCCAGTCACTCGAGTGTCTAACACCCGAACTATGTACGGTTTGCTCAAATTGCTGAGGAAAGGGTTTCGTCAGCGGATTTGCGTAATTATCTTTTGACGCGATTTATACGATCATCACATCGCCACGATGTATGATCCGAACGAATCAGATAAATATAGAAGTATATATCTGGATCGTCGATGAGACCATTAATTCTTTAGCCTATGCTGATGCCTAGCTCAGCTGCTAACAGAACTATATCTAATCTAATTAGATTTATTATCGATCCAAATGGCTTCTATTGCTGCCTCAGCTGCAGCAATAATCCGCATTTGTTGTTAATTCGGCAACAGTTATCTTGCTCGGAATATTTCCAACTTACTGTCCCGTTATTCAAACTTTATAGTACCGCAGTATTTACCGGTTTGGAAACTTGCAGCAGTGATCCTAGTCACTTCAAGTTCTCCATCTCCATAGTTTAAGACAACATCTTTAGTTCTCTAAGATACTAATAGATGTCCTTAACTTCAATCCAATGACTATCACTTGGATTGTCCCGATTGTGACTCCATATGCTCAAAGTGTATGAGACACCAATACAAGTACATTTTAAATGTACAATTTCCAGAGAGTGTTAACAACTCCAAATCTATCCCTGTAGATCTTTATTCCTTGAATAAAGGTTGTTACTCCCCAGAATTCCACGGAGAATTTCTTATGAAAGCCAAGCTTTCACCGATTGTTTTATGGGAATTTCATTATCAGTGCTCTCCCACTAACCTCCTTATATACACAAGAATTATTTCGTTTTGAGTCAAATCATAAACCATTATGATTATATCAAAACGTCAGTTCCAAGAACCTTATGCTTGTTTCAATCCAAACATGGATCGAATAACCTGCAAACCTTGTTTGTCGGTTATACAAAATCGTCAGGATGTTGTAAGCATCCTCCAAAAGGTTTCCTTTTCAGGAAAGTGATTTTGATCTGCAACTGACACATTTCATAAATGAAATATGCAGTTATCAACAAGCATCTTCAAAATGGATTTACCATGGCAACAGGTAAGAGGTTGAACCGTTATTAACACAATGTTGATAACGATACCTTTCCGTCAAAAGCCCGGCTTTGTACGTTGGTATGTTGCCATTCATGTATGTCTTCCTTGAAGACGTTTAATGTACCAATAGGCACAATGCCTTGTGGTACAACAACTAGTATCCAAAATAGTTGTTATACATGGAATCCATTTCGGATTCATGGCACTTTGCCATAATAGGGAGTCGATACCTCGTATCACTTCCTCAAAACGTAGTCGGCGGATATACCTTCATAAGATTGACATCTTTATGAGGTTAGATCAGAAACCCATACCCTAGGTCGTTTTCTGACTCTCTCTGATCTACGGGGTTCTTGTGTACTCGAAGATTAATGGTATAGATTCATCAAAGATGAACTATTTGTGTTCCATTAAGGACTTTGTGCCTTGAACAGTATTACTCTGATTTTCATCGAGTATCACTATCCTCCCACTGACCACTGCATATCGGTATTCCTCTCAGGAAAAACCGCATGGTGAGCAACAATCACATTGTTCTCATGTGAGATTTATAAGTACTATACTTATGGTTTCCCTTAGGATAACCTATATTGGCACTTATCCAATTTGGGTCCTTAGTTTGGTATTATCCAAACATATGCCTAGCATCCCAAATAGTCAGGAATGAGAAACCCGGTTTCTTTCTCGTTCATATCCAATATGTAATCTGTCAAATAGATTATTATGGAACTTTATTCTAAATAAGTTATTGCACTGTTAAAACTTATCCGTTGAAGGAAATAGTAGCTCAGAGCGACTCATGATTAGCCTTATCATGTCTAACATGATTCGATTAATCCATTCGGACACACCGTCACTTTGACGTGTTCCGGGAGGAGTCCTCATTTGAAAGAATACTATACTCTTTCAAGTATATAAGAAACTTATTGTTTAAGTATTTTCCATTACGGTCTTACCGTGACGGTATAATACTATAGCCGATCTGTTTGTCTATTTCGTGTCGAAACTCTAAAAGTTTCTGATTTGTGTTCTTCAAAAGAAACACATAACCATAACGTGATGCCACATCCGTTAAGGTCACGAAATATTCATGTTCACATCTAGCCTAGCTAGATATGGGCCCACTAACTTCACCATGAATAGGGCTAACAGATCGGTAGCCCTTTTACTATTACTAAGTAAATAGTATTTTAGGTACTTTACCTAATAAACTAGATTCGCAGACCTTATTTGAATAGTCAAATCAGTCCTAGTATCCACTCTTCAAAAGTGTGGATATACGAGTCTTGTATAATTGTGTCCCAGACAACAATGCCACAAATAAGTCTCTATTGATCAAATCAATTTGAGCTATTTATTTGTCAATTTATATGTTTGAGATTTTAATTATATTCAAAATATAAATTCTGTTATTCACATCTAATGTGTTTATCTCAGTATCATCTTTATATATAAAAACTTTAGTGTTCTAGAATATAAAGGTTTATCCGCAACGGTTAAACACTGATATAGAGATAATGTCTCTAGTCAAACTAGTTACACTATAACAGTTCCTAATTTAAGTACACACCCGAAGGTAGTTCCTAAACTTAGGTATCTACGGTCGAAACAGCGACTTTCGTCCCGTTTCCGATTCGCAGAGAAATCTCGGTTTGAAGTCAGTATCCAGCTCATAGCGGATTCTGAACATCAATACATATATTTTATGTACCACACTAAGTATTTAAAATCCAATTTCAATACTAGTAGTGAACATAACTTTGACAAATATTTTTAAAGTTAGAGCCTCGCCCTTTCTTTAATTCCTTCGTGTCTTCCATATCCAAATGGTAGTCACTTTGGGATATGTCAATAATCCTTTCAATATTTCAGAAACCTTAGGCCAAGCCTTGGGTTCTTAGAATATCGAAATGATGTGCACCTCGTGCTGCATGCCCAATTGCAAACTTTGACTTTATCTCCTCTAGAATAGTCAATTAATTCTCCAAGAATTATAAATTGCAATTTTAATACTTCTTAAATCTAAAATTAGATTTATGACAAGTATATTAAATTAAGCATTAAAGTCATCATCACATAAATCTTCCAAAGATTTTATGCTCTACTTATTTTGCTTAATTTTGGGCTTAAGGTATAATAAGTTATTTTATCAAATACAGTAACCTATTATTTATTCCCAATTTGAAAATTAAATTATTTAAAATATTTTAATCCCAGATTATATTTTAAATATCCAACTTTTCAATTTTATCTTGATTACAATAGTCCAACTATTTAATCAACGATTAGTGGTACTATATATATTATAATGATTATAATAGTCCAACTATATAATCAAATATAATCCAAATTAATTAACCTCAATTACATTGATTACTATAATCCAATTATAAAATCAACTGTAAACTGAAATTAATTAATTCAAATATATTGATTAATATAATCCAATTATATATAATCAAATATAATACAGTCCAACTGTTTATTAAAACAACAATTTAAATATTAGTCCAACTAACATTTAATCTAACGACGAAATAATTTGAATGAGCGCGTATGGCGAGTAATTGAACGAGTATTGCAAATTCAATTCTTGCCTCCCACTATTTTTCGGCGAGCCTCTAACCCTCTGTCGAGTACTCGGGAAACCGTGTTTCCTAGTGGGCTAGGATCCCGTTAAATATCACACAATCTTGACTTGGCCAACAAATTGTATGATAATTAACTAGGTAGATCTCGAAGATCAATTGGATCTCATCCAATTCCTAGATCCAGTAGGCGGATATCCAAATCCTAAACATATATCTTATATATGCCAATACATCCAATGTATTACCTAACCTTTTTCCTCTGAATCAACTAAGCCTTGGCTTTGGCACAACAAACTTAGTGATCCCAGTCAAGTGTGACCCATTGACCATGGAAAGCTTCGTAATCAATGTCGATGGACAAGAAGTGGTCTTGACTTTGGCCAACAAACCAGAACTTGGACAAGACACCGATATGGAACAAAGCTCTCGTGATTCAAACACATCTTCGACGGACAGGGCTTGACTTTGGCCAACAACCCAATGCCAATCTCGGATCTTGAGTAAGAATCACTCAATGGAAGGAAAAACACTTGATATTGAATGAGGGTTTTTCGCGTGCAATTGGCTACCAATTTATTATCTTTGTTAAGGTCTCATCACCAACACCCTTAAACATGCATTCTAAAGACATAATAAAGCGCATATGAAATAAAATAATAATGATATGCGGATGGATACTTTACATTGATCCTAGATCAAATCTCTCATTTTCTCTCTCCAAAACTAGCACATGTACTTAATTCTACCCGTTACACTACACTTCTAAAGAAACCTCATTTACATTGAGGGGAATAGGTGAGAAGAGAATACAAAGAGTATAGAGGTGATAAGGCTGGACACGCAGGTCCAATTAATAAATCAAATTTATTACAATTTCCAAAATTATCCCACCCGACTAATATCCATCCGATATACATTATTCATGCATCGCAACCATGTATTCATACAAGCATGTTATCAATCAATCAAATCCAATTAATTAATCTGATAATTAGTGATCATCCAATGTTCAAACAACGATTTGATTTTTGCTCGAGTCAAACTCGTTTTGCGAATAAGTACTCAAAGTACGAATTCTTGAATTAAATTAAACTACATAATTAAATCCAATTTAATACGCATTTAATTCTAATTCACTATTTAATTCCAAATTAAATAATACACTTTTATTAACGAACCTTTACGACTTAAATTCCAAATTTAATCGCAACGGGTCTCAAAGCTCGATTAACATCTAATGTTTATTTAATTAAAGTCCAATGGGCTTTTAATTAATTTCTATAAGGCGTGGACTTTTGGTCAACTCGGGTCAAACCGAAGAACCAAAATCCAATCCGGGAGTTACCCCATCAGCCTTTAAATTAATTTTGGCCCATTAGGCCCAATTAAATAATTAAGGTCCATTAAGTCAAAATTGGACTTTATGGATGCGGTTTTAGGCCCAATTGGATCCAACCAAATTTGCCTAAACTCAACTTTGTTACAACAAAGCCCAAAAGCCCAATTACAACCTAACAAGCCCAATTTCCAAAATCAAGCCCAAATTAATTAACTTATAAAATTCCAAATTTCACAATTAATTAACCTAAGTGTAATACACAATCAATTACCCAATTAACATTTCTAAAACATCAATTAGCCTAATTAATCATGCACTTTAACAACCAAATAGTGTCCAACAAAATTCAATTAAAATCAAACCCAATTTACATGCTTTCAAGTCTCGGCAATTAGGGGTTTTTCAATCCGATTCGGTTTCAATCCAATTGAATCCATAATCATCATTTCCCAAATCAATTCAATTCATCCAATGAATTAAAACAAAAAAAAATCACAATGAATTTCATGTTCATTAAGATTCGGCCAAGCCACTTTAAAAGGGAAAAAATGTTCCAAATCAAAATTCAATCCAATTGAAGTTCAAAACAACATTACCCAATTGTTTTAAGTCATCCAATGATCAAAAAACAAATTAATTCCAAGACATTAGGATTCTTCCAATTTCGGTCATGCCTCCAATTTGGGGAAAATTGATCCAATCCAATTTTCTTGAAATTGATCACACACAATCTCAATTAAACATGTTTTAAGCATACTTAAACATCCAATTTTTAATTAAAACATGCTCAAACACATTTTACCCAATTTCAAGTTACATGTTCAACCTAAAGAATTGGGGAAAATTGATCCAATCCAATTTTCTTGAAATTGATCATGCACAACTTCAATTAATCAACATACAAGCATACTTAATCAATCAATTCAACCAAATCATGCTTCAATTGATTTTACCCAATTTGTCATGCCCAAAATTTGGGGAAAATTGAATCCAATCCAATTTCATGAAATTGATCATGCACAACTTCAATTCATCAACATACAAGCATACTTAATCAATCAATTAAACCAAATCATGCTTCAATTGATTATCCCCAATTTCAAACCCTAAAAGTTTCATGCTTGATAATAGCTCAAGATACCATTGTTGAGTTCTAATATATGTCCCAAGATCAACAAATCAAGCAAGAAAACGCATGAATACACAACATAGGAGGTGCGGAATATACTCACAATGGTCGGTTTTGATGCGAAGAAGAACACAAGCCATTTTCGTCCCCATTGAGTTCGGCAGTAGCTTCCTTGACAGTGGACTGCTCGGTTGGGGGCTGTTTTGATGCTCCAAAATCGGCCATGCAAGACTCCATTGAAGCTCCAAGCTTCAAGCTTTCCAAGCTCACAAATTCGTTTCCCTATCACCTATGTATAACCCAAGGTGTGTGCTAGCACTTGTCTTCTTCATTTGCTTCTCAAATGCTCGGTCAAACCAGAACAAAGACAAGAAGAAATCGGCTTGAAGCCGTGAGATAAAGAAGAAGAAAAGAGAGGGAGATGAGAGATCGTGAATGGGAGAGAGAGAAAAGTCAAAATAAATAAAATTGTAAAAGGTTTTTATAATTTCTAAAATTAAAAAACCATTTTCCAATTCTCTTTTTACTTTTCATTAAATACTAAAGTCAAAAATTAAAAAGCAAGAGTTGCTTTTTCAACTTCTACTTTTCCTTTAAGTCACATCACATCACTTTAATAAAGTGACATGTTGTCAAGTCACATCACTCAAAGTGACAATTGATTTGACAATTGACGCGACTAGTGATTTGACGCTTGATGTGACTTGCGTGCCGCACTCGAATTCGAAATGCGAATGCGCTAGCAATCACTCTCGGGCTCGGGTTCGCTAATTCCAAATTAACGAATTTTCCGTCGCGTCGTAATTAAATGATTACGCCTAGCGAATTCACTATTCACGTCGCTAACGAATTAATTCTAAATTAATTCGTTCGCCCGAATTAAAATCTAATTTTAATTTCGCGTCGAAATCCAATTTCTAATAATATATCAAATATATTATTTTATCGATTAATTCCAAATTAATCGTTCTCTCTCTTTAAACGATATTTTATCCGAGATAAAATATCTCCGTAATTAATCCCAGATTAATTTTCTCTCTCTAGAAATTAATCTTCTCTCTTTACTAATTAATCCCAGATTAATCAAAGTGCGAGTTATACATCATCGGTGAATCTTCAGGAAGCGACCCATGAGATCTCCGGATATGTTGGCAGTAAATACGGTCGTCGGACTATCCGAACACATAAGTACCTCGTACTACGTTTATACCGATTTACAAGATAAGGTTGGCTTCTAGCAAGGCGCCATGCCTACCCAATTCTCCAGAAATATTCTTACAGGAATATATAGATCTGTATCAAGCGTAGTATACCGTAGTATTGTGTATTTCAGCCCAGTATCGGATAGTCACGTGCTAGGGCTGGGGCTGGATAAGTGTCTGCCCCGTCCGAAGCACATGTCGGATGTCTGGTAACTAGTCTCTATAATCGGATATACATGACCTTGTCATAATATCTCGATGGCCGGCCAGCACTTAAGAGCACTAATACCGTATCCAGCGTGACATCATCTCCAATATAACTGAAGTGATACTTCCGTCTCGACATCACACCCAATACACTACGACTCTCTGATAAACCCAGAAGCGGTGTACGCAGAGCCGGTTAAAGCCCTGTACCACCAAGACCAAAGTCTACCGATTATCGCAAGTATTAGCGATGCAAGTCTCAGGGTAAGACTATACACACCTACCTTGATTTCGGCCTCCCATAGACACATAGTCATAATACCAATGGGATTCCGAGGGGTCTATCCAGAGCGAAGCTGTTTCCCGATTCTCCATCGCTGAAACACGACCTCCTATCGCACTTGCATAAGTATCCAATACTTAAATATATGAGAACTATGCCGGTGTGCCCTCACAACGCGCACAAGTGCAATACTAGCCTATTCCGCATTATCGATGTCCTGTCTCGATAATACTCCGGCTAGGGATATTTAATGATTAATCCTTCGTGGACTGATACTGTCTCATATCATCTCAATCCAGGAAGTAATCATATGGACCTCTCTTCATTTATACATATATGGTGATCTAATCACAAATGATGAGAGTGCAATTTCCTTGTCACATAGTTAATTTGTACAACAACACCGTGATCTGTACATATAGTGACGCTATGGGTCATATTATCCAACATAATCAACACAATGTTGATAACGATACCTTTTCGCTAAAAGCCTAGCTTTACACGTTGGTATGTTGCCTTCCATGTATGTCTTCCTTGAAGACTTATATAGTACCAATAGGCATAATGCCTTGCGGTACATCAACTAGTGTCCAAACATAGTTGATATACATGGAATCCATTTCGAACTCATCGCACTTTGTATCACTTCCTCATACGTAGTCAGTTGGTACTCCTCAATAAGATAGACATCTTTATGAGGTGAGATCAGAAACCCATACCCCAGGTTGTTTTCTGACTCTCTCCGACATACGCGGTTCTTGTGTATACGAAGATTACTGGTATAGTTTCATCCTTGATAAACTATATTTGTTCCATTAAGGAATAGGTGCAAGGAATAGTATTACTACGAATTTCATCGAGTTTTACTATCCTCACACTTACCACTGCATATCGGTATTCCTCTTAGGAAAACCGCATGGCGAGCAATAATTAAATTTTTCTCTTGTGAGTTGTAGAATTACTATACTTTGGTATCCCTAGGATAACCTACAATTGGCACTTATCCAATTTGGGTTTTAGTTTGGTATCATCCAAACATATGGCTAGCATACCCAAATTTTCAGGAATGAGAAACTTGGTTTCTTTCCTGTTCATATCTAATATGATATCTGTCAAACTGATTTTTATGGAACCTTATTCAAAATAAGTTCTGCACTGTTAATGCTTATCCGTTGAAGGAAATAGTAGCTCAGAGCGACTCAGGATTAACCTTATCATGTCTAACAAAATTCGGTTACTCATTTCGGACACACCGTCAAGTTGACGTGTTCCGGGAGGAGTCCTCATTGAAAGAATACTATACTCTTTCAAGTATTTTAGAAACTTATTGCTTAAGTATTTTCCATTACGGTCTTACCGTGACGGTTTAATACTTTAGCCGATCTGTTTGTCTATTTCGTGTCGAAACTATAAAAGTTTCCGATTTGTGTTCTTCAAAAGAAACACATGACCATAACGAGATGGAACATCCGTAAAAGTCATGAAATATTCATATCCACATATAGCCTAGCTAGACATGGGCCCACTTGATTCACTATGAATTAGGGCTAACAGATCGGTGGCATTTCCACTTTTACCAAGTAAAGGTGTTATAGGCACTTTGCCTAATAAACTAGATTCATAGACTTTATTTGAGTAGGATCAAATCAGTCCTAGTACCTACTCTTCGAAAGTGTGGATATACGAGTCTTGTTTAATTGTGTCCCAGAAAACAATGCCACAAATGATTTCTTCTGATCAAATCAGTTTGAGCTATTTGTTTGTCATGTTATATGTTTGAGATTTTATTTATATTCAAAATATAAATGATGTTATTCACATCTAATGTGTTTATCTGAATATCATCTTTATATAATAAAACACTTTAGTGTTCTAGGATATAAAGGTTCACCCGCAGAGGGTTAAACACTGATATAGGGATAATGTTTCTAGTCAAACTAGTTACATTATAACAGTTTCCTAATTTAAGTACATACTCGAGGGTAGTTCCTAAACTTAGGTATCTACTGTTAAAATAGCGACTTTCGTCCCGTTTCCAATTTGTAGATATATCTCAATTGATGTCAGTATCATGCTCATAGCAGATTCTGAAATCAGTGAATATTTATGTATCACACTAAGTATTTAAAATCTAATTTTAATACTAGTAATGAACATAATAATGACAATCATATTTGAAGTAAGAGCCTTGCTCGTCTTCAATTCATTCATGTCTGCTTTGTTCAAATGACAGTCACGCTTCCGCGATCCCGTTTGCCAAAATTTAGGCAGACATTTTGGGATTTGTCCTTTTATCTTCCCAGAAGATTATAATGATTTTGCCTTTGCCCTTTTCCACATTCCAGAAGCCTTTGGCCAAGCCTTGGGTTTCTAGAATATCGAAGTAAATTGCGCCTTGCGCTACTTGCCTAATTGCAAACTTTGACTTTATCTCCTTGAGAATAGTCATTAACTCTCCAAGAGTTTATTATTGCAATTTTCTAAAATATAAGTATAGATTTATGAAGATCCTTCAATTTCAATATCATACTTTAAGGATCTAACCCTTAGTTCTGATAAAGAAATTAAGGAGTCTATTGTGACAAGCTTAATGGATTAAGCACTAAAGTTATCATTACATGAATCTTCCAAAGATTATGTTCTACTATTTGCTTAACTCTAGGCTTAGGACTAATATCTTATTTTATAAAATAAAGTAACTTATTAGTTTCCAGGACCATCTTGAAATTTTATTCCCAATTTGAAAATTAAACTATTTAAATACATTTTCCCTAGGATTATGTTTTAAATGTCAATCTTTCAATTTTATCTTGATTCTAATAGTACAACTATTTAATCAACGATTTAGGTACTATTTATTATAATGATTATTATAGTCCAACTATTTAATCATCTATACTTTAATTATTTGAATATAGTCCAACTATTTATTAAAACAACATTTAAATATTAGTTTAACTAACATTTATTTTATTTGACGAATGATATTTGATTGAGCGCGTATGGCAAGTAATTAAACGAATATTGCAAATTTAATTCTTGCCTCCCACTATTTTTCGGCGAGCCTCTAACCCTCTGTCGAGTACTCGGGAAACCGTGTGTCCTAGTGGGCTATGATCCCGTTAAGTATCACACAATCTTGACTTTGGCCAACAAATTGTATGATAATTAACTATGTAGATCTCTAAGATCAATTGGATCCAATCCAATTCCTAGATCCAGTAGGGGGACATCCAAGTCCGAAACATATATCTTATATATGCCAATATATCCAATATATTGCCTAACCTTTTTCCTCTGAATCAACTAAGCCTTGGCTTTGGCACAACAAACTTAGTGATCACAGTTAAGCGCGACCCATTGACCATGGAAAGCTTCGTAATCAATGTCGATGGACAAGAAGTGGTCTTGACTTTGGCCAACAAACCACAACTTGGACAAGACACCAATATGGAATAAAGCTCTCGTGATTCAAACACATCTTCGACGGACAAAGGCCTTGACTTTGGCAAACAAGCCAATGCCAGTCTTGGATCTTGAGTAAGAATCACTCAATGGAAGGAAAAACGCTTAATATTTTGCGAGGGTTTTTCGAGTGCAAATTGGCAACCAATTTATTATATTTGTTAAGGTCTCATCATCATACACCCTTAAACATGCATTCTAAACACATAATAAAGCGCATATGAAAAAAAATAATGATATGCGGATGGATACTTTACACATTGATCCTAGATCAAATCTCTCACTTTCTTCTCCCGCTAGCACAAGTATTACTTCTACCCGTTACACTACACTTCTATAGAAACCTCATTTACATTGAGGGGAATAGGTGAGAAGAGAATACAAATAGTAAGGTGGTAATAAGGCTGGACACGCAGGTCCAATTTAATAAATTCCAAATTTATTACAACAATTTCTAAAATTGCCCCACCCATCTAATATCCATTTGATATACATTATTCATGCATCGCAACCATGTATTCACACAAGCATGTTATCAATCAATCTAATCAAATTAATTATTCTGATAATTAATGACCATCCAATGTTCAAACAACGATTTGATTTTGCTCGAGTCAAACTCGTTTTGCGAATAAGTACTCAAAGTACGAATTCTCGAATTAAATTAAACTACATAATTAAATCCAATTCAATTTGTATTTAATACTAATTCGCTATTTAATTCCAAATTAAATACTACATTTTATTTAACGAACCTTTTACGATTCAAATTCCAAATTTAATCGTTATGGGTCTCAAAGCTCGATTAACGTCCAACGTCAATTTAATTAAAGTCCAATTGGCTTTTAATTAATTTCTTTAAGGCGTGGACTTTTGGTCAACTCAGGTCAAACCCAATAACCAAAGCCCAATCAAGGAATTACCCCATAAGCCTAGAAATAAATTTAGGCCCAATTAAACTTTAAAGGTCCATTAGTCGCATTTGGGTTTATGGAAGCGGTTTTGGGCCCAATTGGATCCAACCAATTTAGCATAAACCCAGCTTAGTACAACCAAGCCCAATAAGCCCATTTACAACATTACAAGCCGAATTTCCAAAATTAAGCCCATTTAATTAATTACAAAAAATTCCAAATTTCATACTTAATTAACCTAAAGTGTATAACACAATTAATCACCCAAATAAATATTTCTAAAACATCAATTAGCCTAATTAATCATGCTCATTTACAACAAAACATGTCCAACACATTTTATCAAAAATCAAACCCAATTGTACATGCTGTATTCTCGGCAATTTGGGGAAAATTATGCCCAATTCAAATTCAATCCAATTAAACATAAAATCAACATTCTCAATTGATTCTAACTCATCTAATGAATCAAAAAATCAAAAATCACCCAGAATTAGGGATATGACATTCTCGGTAAAGCTAAGATATTTGGGAAAATTTGTTCCAAAAAACATTTGATCAAATTGATTCAATCAATCTTCAATTAAAACACATTTAAGCATACTAATTCATCCAATTTCATTAAATCATGCTCAAAAATATTTTACCCAAATTTTAACCCTAAGTTATATTTCATGCTTTTCAATCGCTCTGATACCATTGTTGGAGTTCTACGGCCCCGAGGATCGAATACAAAGCATAAAACACATGTGCGAATACAACGAGAGTTGCGGAATACTCACATCGATCGGTTTAGCGACGCTGCAACGAAAAAAATCTGATTTTTGCTCACTGCAGCTCACGACAGTTTCTGTTTTAGAGTCCCCATTTTCGGCTTCAATCTTCAAGAATCCAAGCTCCAAGCTTCGTAAAATGATTCCAAGCTCATGGATGGACTTCCCTATCACCTTCGCATGTCTCTCAGAGTGCTAGCTCTTGATGATTTTGCCACAAAATCACCACATTTTTGCTTCCCTTGCTCACGGTTTTGCAAACCATAAAACATAAAATTTTGCCTCTAAGTCCGAGAGAGAGAGATGAGTTAAAGAGAGAGAGATGTGTTTTTGTTACCAAAAAAATGGTAAATGATTTTCCAAAAATCATATACACAAATTGCTTTCAAAAAGTCAACAAAGTACAAGCTTTAAAAGCTCCCAACAACTCCCATCAAGTCACATCATTCAATCAATCAATGGTCATATCACTCAAAGTGACATGTGATTTGACGTTTGATGCTACTAGTGATTTGACGCTTGATTTGACTTGCGTGCCGCTGACCGGCGTAAACACACACGTATAACGCAAGTGCACGTATCGTTCAAGTAGTATAAAAATATCGATCCCACGAGGACTTAATATCTAATCTATTAATTTTATGAAGTCAAATGATTACTAGTATCTAACAGGTTGTTTGATTGATTTGAAATGGTGACGATTCTAAATTTAAAAACAAGTAAATAAAATTGTTCGAAAGTAGGTTTTAAGAAAATTCAATATTAAAAACTATCTAGGGTTGTGATTTCTTCCAATATCATTTTAAAGATGAAGTGGTTATTTTATGTTTGTGTAATAAATCGTTTTACTAACCTGGAACACTAAATTATGCAAAAGCCTATGTCGATGGTCAGACGCAAATACCCAGTTTAACCCAATTGAACCATATGTCTATATCAACCAAATTATCTGGATTCATTAAGTTTAAGTTCCAATTATGGCTACCCCCGCCCGACAGGTATATGTCTATCCTGTAAGGAAATCTATTAAAGGGTTATCTATCCTCAAGGAAGATCGTGGGCTATTAAGTCTAAGGCTGAAACCTAAAATCCCTATGTCTAGTTCATTTTAGATTTACCACATCAATCTTATTGGTGATCAGACAACAAGAAGCATTAAGCTTAAAACTTAATAAGTAAACCTTTAAATTACCCAAACTATAATTTAACCCTTTATAAACCGGTGATATTGGATTTCATCACAACCCCAGATAATTGGCTTAGTTACAACACATATTTACGGGTAGTAAAAAAAACTTAAATAAAATAAAAGACATAAAGTAAAATACTGAAAATTAAATGCTGAAAGTAAATGCTGAAAAGTAAATGCTGAAATTAAATACTGAAAATTAAATGCTGAAAGTAAATGCTGAAAAGTAAATTGCTAAAAAGTAAATTGCTGAAAAGTAAATTGCTGAAAAGTAAATAAAGTAAAATTACAATAAAAGAAAATGCTGAGGTAAAAGGATCCACTTTTATTACTTCTATTTTAGATATCTCCCTTAATATAATATATTAACTTTGCATGATAATTACCAACCAGCCATATAGGCGGTATCCAGATTAAGTCAAATTAATAATTAATTACCAACCGACCAATCAGGCGGTATCCAGTTTAGTCACGTTAAAACCAATGTAAATAATTACCAACCGACCAATATGGCGGTATGCTCGTTAAGTCAGGTTTTAACTAGTTTATATATTATAATTAAGGGAGATTAATCTAAATATAAGTAATAAAAGTTTTACCTTTTACCCCAGCAAAGGGGAGTTACCTCCTCATTACTCAAAAGTAAAAACTGAAAATTAAATAAAGAAAAGTACTGTGCGTAAAAGTAAATTGCGGAAAGTAAAAACTGAAAAGTAAAGAAAAGAAAGTGTGAAAACGAAAATTAATTACTGAAAGCTGTAAATAAAAAAACAAGATACAATCTTCTTAGTATTCTTAAGGAATTCCTTAGAAGAAAGTATGAATTTTACAAATGAAATGGCTTGGTATTTATAGGCAAAATTTTGCCTCCATCAAATCATCCACCAAATCAATTATTAATTGCTCCACTAATTGCTCCACTAATTGCTCCACCAAATCCATTATTAATTGCTCCACTAATCTCTTATCATGTTTGGTGATTATTTGATAATTTTTATTATTTTTTTATTAATTTATTTTTTTGCTTTGAAAATGATTGAAAGTGACTTTAATAATTACACATTACACACTTCTGGATGGTTTATCAATTTCGGGCATGAAATCTTCAGAATTAGAAATTATTTTGTCTTTCAAAGTTGTAGATATTTGAGTCTTCTTTAATCTGGAACTTTAATCAGCTCAATCTGATATCTGAGTAAAAAGTTATGCCCAAAATACGACAGATGTGAAAAACTAGAATTTCCAAAACTGCACTTCGTCAAAACGCCCTTTCAAGTTTCCAATCTCCAAAATTAAAATATCAAGTCCAATAATTGCCCTTATTTGACCCATATTTCATCCTAAATGATTTCATTGAGACCCGATATTATTTTATCAGCAAAATAAACTAAAACACATCAAAACGTTCATCAAACCCGAGAAACTAAACAAAATATTAAGTTAAAGGGGCGGTAAATATTGATATATTTTCCGCTCATCACACCCCCAAACCTAACATTTTTCTAGTCCTCGAGCAAAACAACAAAATAAAAATAAAATTAAACTAAGCCACTTTCGTAGGGATCACGGTTGCATTTAGCATATGCAACAAGCCTTTAAACCCCTAGGTGTCCCTAGTGGATGAGTTGTAGTCTCGTGAGGGCTTACAACAACGATACCCACAAACGTTTTACAAAAGTAAAAAGATAATAAAACTAATGCACACAAAAGCAAAAAGACAAGAGAAAATAGAATAAAGAAGTTAGTGACTAATCAGGTGAAACTTCTACTCCAAGTCAATAGTTGTTTTGTTTCATTCTAAATTACAGAATAAGGGGCGGTAAATATTGCTTTTTGAGATGTTTCCTCCAATTAAACTAGAGCCCTGAATATTACAAACTTTTCAATTTTAGCTCATGTCCGTATGTTACCATGTATGTTGATAATATCTGTCAACTGAGCATATGAAGATTCATTTTAGTCAATTTTATGGAGAATTTACAAATTAAAAAATTCAAAAGGAAATAAACAAAAATTAACTTGTTTCGAATTAGGTTTGAGATACGTCTCAGGAGTGGAAACTCCTTACTCAGCTATCTCTTACCAATTTCACATTTTTAGTCAAAAATAAAAACACAAAAATGCAAAATATTTTTATAATTTTTGAAACATTTTCAATTTTTTTTGTATTTTTCGAAGAATTTTGGACTAAAAAAAACAACACACAACTAAAAACAAGGTATTGATCAATTAATTTCCTCCCCCAAACCTAAATGAGACATTGTCCCCAATGTCTTAAACAGTAGTAGAAGAGTTTAGAAGATAATATTGTTGGATAATATGACCCATAGCGTCACTATTTGTACATATCATGGTGTTGTTGTACAAATTAACTATGTGACAAGGAAATTGCACTCTCATCATTTGTGATTAGATCACCATAGATATATAAATGAAGAGAGGTCCCTATGATTAGTTCCTGGATTGAGAATGATATGAGACAGTATCAATCCCCAAAGGTTTAATCATTAAATATCCCTAGCCGAGTATTATCGAGACTGGACATCGATAATGCGGAATAGGCTAGTATTGCACTTGTGTGCGTTGTGAGGGCACAACGGCATAGTTCTCATATATATAAGTATCGGATACTTATGCAAGTGCGATAGGAGGTCGTGTTTCACCGATAGTACGGGAAACAGCTTCGCTCTGGATAGACCCCTCGGAATCCCATTGGTATTATGACTATGTGTCTATGGGAGGCCGAAATCAAGGTAGGTGTGTATAGTCTTAACCTGAGACTTACATCGCTAATACTTACGATAATCGATAGACTTTGGTCTTGGTGGTACAGGGCTTTAACCGGTTCTGCGTACACCACTTCTGGGTTTATTAGAGAGTCGTAGTGTATTGGGTGTGATGTCGAGACGGAAGTATCACTTCAGTCATAGTGGAGATGATGTCACGCAGGATACGGTACTAGTGCTCTTGAGTGATGCGCATCCAATCAGGATATTGTGACCAGGTCATGAATATCCGATTATAGAGACTATGTTACCAGACATCCGATATGTGTTTCGGACGGGGCAGACACTTATCCAGCCCCAGCCCTAACACGTGACTATCCGATACTAGCCTGATATGCACAATACAATGGTATACTACGCTTGATACAGATCTTTATATTCTTAAATGGATATGTCCGGAGAATTGGGTAAACTTGGTGCTTTGCTAGGAGTCGACCTTGTCTCGTAAATCGGTAGAACGTAGTGCATGGTACATACGTGATTCAGATACTCTGACGACCGCATTTACTGCCAACTTATCCGGGGATCTCATTGGTCGCTTCCCGATAATCCACCGATGATGCATAACTCGCACTCTTAAATAATCTGGGATTATATAGAAGAGAGAGAAAATTAATCTAGGATTAATTATAGAGATATTTTATCTAGGATAAAATATCGTCGAGAGAGAGATAACGATTAATTTGGAATTAATCGATTAAATTAATATATTCGATATATTAAACGAAATTAGATTTCGACGCGGAATTAAAATTAGATTTTAATTCGGGCGAACGAATTAATTTAGAATTAATTCGTTAGCGACGTGAATAGTGAATTCGCTAGGCGTAATCATTTAATTACGACGCGACGGAAAAATCGTTAATTTGGAATTAGCGAACCCGAGCCCGAGTGTGATTGCGAGCGCATTCGTATTTCGAATTCGAGTGCGGCAACGCAAGTCGCATCAAGCGTCAAATCATTCGTCACATCAAGCGTCAAATCAAATGTCACTTTGAGTGATGTGATTGATTGATGTGATTGATTGATTGAAAGACATGTCACTTTATTAAAGTTGATATGACTTAAAGTTGATGTGAATAGTTGATGCAAGTGGTTGGAAAGTATCTTTAGCTTTTTGGCTCCAACATTTACTTGATTTTGAATTAAAGTAAATGGTAAATCATTTTTATATTTTGGAAAATATAAAAGGAAAATTGATTTACACTTTTGCAAATAATTACACAACTTTCTTCTCTCTCTTTTCTCTCTTCAAACTCACGCCCAAACTACAAAAGTGGACTGGTTTTGAAGCCAAAATGGCGTGAGCAATGGGAAGCAAGAGTTGGGTTTTTGTGGCAAAAAACCGCAAGTGCTAGCACACTACGAGACTTGCGAAGGTGGTAGGGAGGTTCACCCATGAGGCGGGACTCATCCGACGGAGTTTGGAGCTTCGAAATGAGACCCGAAACTGCCAAACCAGTGAGCATGAACTGCAGCAGTGGGCGCACCAAACCAGTGGGTTTTGTGGCTTCAATCGTCTTCAAATCGACTCAACCGATCGATGTGAGTATTCCGCTACCTCCGTTGATGTATTCACACATGATTTTCATTGCTTGTTTGATCTTGGGACCTAGATAATAACCAACAATGGCATCAAGAGCTATAGGTTCAAGCATGAAATTGTAGGGCTTAAAATTTGGGTAAATTTGTTTTGAGCATGATTTGAATGAATTGATTGTTTAAGTATGCTTATAACATGTCTAATTGCATTTTGGTTGGACCAATTTGTTGAAAATTGATTTGGAATAATTTTCCCCAAAAATATCATGTTGGCCGAATATGATGATCATTTTGGAATTCTTGGAATTTTTGTTTTTGATTCATTTGATGAGTTGGAATCATTTAGGATAATGTTAATTTGAAACTAATTGGATTGGATTTTGAATTGAACATAAAATCCCCAATTGATCACCTTGGCCGAATGGAATTATGCCCTAATGTCTTGGTATCTTTTGATTTTTGAACATTGGATGTATTGGAAATCATTCGGGATAAGGATTTAATATCGATTGTGAAATTAATTGGATTGAATTCGAATCGGAAAAATCCCTCCCTTGGCTGAGACCTTAAGCATGTAAATGGGTTTGATTTTTTCATTTATGTGTTGGACATATGATAATGATAATGAGCATGATTAATTGGACTAATATGGGTTTTAGAAATATTGATTTAGTTGATTAATCATGTAATACACTTTAGATTAATGAATATGAAATTGGATTTTGTGTATTTAATTAATTGGGCCTAATTTTGGAAATTGGACTTTAATGTTGTAATTGGGCTTATTGGGCTTGATTTTATCAAGTTGGGTTTAGGCCAAATGGATTGGATCTAATTGGGCCTAAAACCACAACCATAAAGCCCAAATGCGACTTAATGAACCTTTAAAGTTTAATTGGGCCTAATGGGCCAAGATTGATTTATGGGGTTATGGGGTAAATCCCGGATTGGACTTTGGTTATCGGTTTGACCCGAGTTGACCAAAAGTCCACGCCTTAAGAAATCAATTAAAAGCCCATTGGACTTTAATTGAATTGACGTTGGACGTTAATCGGTCTTTGAGACGCGTTACGATTAAATTTGGAATTTAAATCGTAAAAGGTTTATTAAATAAAAGTGTAATATTTAATTTGGAATGAATAGTGAATTAGTATTAAATACATGTTAAATTAGATTTAATGATGTAGTTTAATTTAATTAATGAATTCGTACTTTAAGTACTTATTCGCAAAAACGAGTTTGACTCGAACAAAATCAAATCGTTGTTTGAACATTGGATGATCACTTAATTATCAGATTAATTAATTTGATTAGATTGATTGATAGAATGTTTATGTGTGTGAATACGTGGTTGTGTTGTATGAATAATGTATATCGGATGGATATTAGTCGGGTGGGGCAATTTTAGAAATTGTTGTAATAAATTCGATTTATTAAATTGGACCTGCGTGTCCAGCCTTATCACCTTCATTCTCTTTGTATTCTCTTCTCACCTATTCCCCTCCATGTAAATGAGGTTCTTTAGAAGTGTAGTGTAACGGGTAGAAGTAATACAAGTGCTAGCTTGAGTGAGAGAAAGGGAGAGATTTGATCTAGGATCAATGTGTAAAGTATCCATCCGCATATCATTATTATTTATTTTCATACTCGCTTTATTATGTATTTAGAATGCATGTTTAAGGGTGTATGATGATGAGACCTTAACAAAGATAATTAAATGGTAGCCAATTTGCACGCGAAAAACCCTCGTTAAATATCAAGCGTTTATTTTCCTTCCATTGAGTGATTCTTGCTCAAGATCCGAGATTGGCAGGGGTTGTTGGCCAAAGTCAAGCCCTTGTCCGTCGAAGATGTGTTTTAATCACGAGGCTTTGTTCCATATCGGTGTCGTGTCCAAGTTGTGGTTTGTTGGCCAAAGTCAAGACCACTTCTTGTCCATTGACATTGATTACGAAGCTTCCATGTCAATGGGTCCGCGCTTGACTGGGATCACTAGGTTTGTTGTGCCAAAGCCAAGGCCTAGTTGATTCAGAGGAAAAAGGTTAGGGTATATATTCGATATATAGGCATATATTAGATATATGTTTGGGACTTGGATGTCCACCTACTGGATCTAGGAGTTGGATGAGATCCAATTGATCTTCGAGATCTACCTAGTTAATTATCATACAATTTGTTGGCCAAAGTCAAGATTGTGTGATATTTAACGGGATCCTAGCCCACTAGGAAACACGGTTTCCCGAGTACTCGACAGAGGGTTAGAGGCTCGACGAAAATTAGTGGGAGGCAAGTATTGAATTTGCAACATTCGTTCGAATACTCGCTAAACGCGCTCATCTATATTTTACTCGTCATATTAATCAAAAGTATTAGTTGGACTAATATTTTATGTTGTTTTAAATATATATATAGTTGGACTATATACAAACTCATTCGATATATAGTTGATTTATAATTGGATTATAGTAATCAATATAATTGAATTAAAATTATAGTTGATTAAATAATTGGATTATTGTATCATTATAATAAATAGTACCTTATTAAATTGATTAAATAGTTGGACTATTGAAATCAAGATAAAATTGAAAAGTTGGATATTTAAAATATATAATCCTTGGATTAAATGTTTTAAATGATTTAATTTTCATTGGGAATTAATAATAGGTTACTTTATTGGATAAAATAACTTGTTATATCTAAGCCCATAATTAAGCAAATAGTAGAGCATAAAATCTTTGGAAGATTTATGTGATGATGACTTTAGTGTTTAATTTAATATACTTGACAATAAATCTATCTTTAGATTTAAAAGGTATTAAAATTGCAATTAATAATTCTTGGAGAATTAATTGACTATTCTAGTGGAGAAAAGTCAAAGTTTGCAATTGGGCAAGTTGCACAAGGTGCACATCATTTCGATATTCCGAAACCCAAGGCTTGGCCAAAGGTTTGTGAAATATTGAAAAGATAATTGACATATCCCAAAATGACTAACATTTGGATATGGCAGACACGAAGGAATTAAAGAAAGGGCGAGGCTCTGACTTTAAAATATTTGTCAAAGTTATGTTCACTACTAGTATTGAAATTGGATTTTAAAAACTTAGTGTGGTACGTAAAATATATGTATTGATGTTCAGAATCCGCTATGAGCATGATACTGACTTCAAGCCGAGATTTCTCTGCGAATCGGAAACGGGACGAAAGTCGCTGTTTCGACCGTAGATACCTAAGTTTAGGAACTACCCTTGGGTATGTACTTAAATTAGGAACTGTTATAATGTAACTATTTTGACTAGAGACATTATCTCTATATCAGTGTTTAATCCGTTGCGGATAAACCTTTATATTCTAGAACACTAAAGTGTTTTATTATATAAAGATGATACTGAGATAAACACATTAGATGTGAATAACAGAATTTATATTTTGAATATAATAAAATCTCAAACATATAAAAATGACAAATAAATAGCTCAATTTGATTTGATCAATAGAGACTTATTTGTGGCATTGTTGTCTAGGACATAATTAAACGAGACTCGTATATCCACACTTTTGAAGAGTGGGTACTAGGACTGATTTGACTATTCAAATAAGGTCTGCGAATCTAGTTTATTAGGTAAAGTACCTAAAATACTATTTACTTGGTAATAGTAAAAGGGCCACCGATCTGTTAGCCCTATTCATGGTAAAGTAAGTGGGCCCATATCGAGCTAGGCTAGATGTGAACATGTATATTTCGTGACCTTAACGGATGTGGCATCACGTTATGGTTATGTGTGTTTCTTTTGAAGAACACAAATCAGAAACTTTAAAGTTTCGACACGAAGTAAATAAAACAGATCGGCTATAGTATTATTCCGCCACGGTAAGACCGTAATGGAAAACCTAAGCAGTAAGTTTTAATACGTACATGAAAGAGTACGGTATTCTTTCAAATGAGGACTCCTCTCGAGACACGTCAGTTAGACGGTGTGTCCGAACTAAAACCGAATTTTGTTGGACATGATAAGGTTTATCACGAGTCGCTCTGAGCTACTGTTTCCTTCAATAGGATATGTATTAACAGTGTAAAACTTATTTAGAATAAGGTTCCATATAAATCTGTTTGACAGATGTCATGTAGGATATGAACAGGGAAGAACACGGTTTCTCATTCCTTATAATTTGGGTATGCCAGGCATAACGTTTGGATGATACCAAACTAAAAGACCCGAAATGGATAAGTGCCAATATAGGTTATCCTAAGGGAAACCATAAGTATAGTACTTATAAATCTCACATGAGAACAATGTGATTGTTGCTCACCATGCGGTTTTTTCCTGAGAGGAATACCGATATGCAGTGGTCAGTGCGGATAGTGATACTCGATGAAAATCAGAGTAATACTGTTCTAGGCACGAAGTCCTTAATGGAACACAAAATAGTTCATCTATGATGAATCTATACCATTAATCTTCAAATACACAAGAACTAGTAGATCGGATAGAGTCAGAAAACAACATAGGGTATGGGTTTCTGATCTAACCTCATAAAGATGTCAATCTTATGAAGGTATATCCACCGACTACGTTTTGAGGAAGTGATACGAGGTATCGACTCCCTATTATGGAAAAGTGCTATGAGTCCGAAATGGATTCCATGTATAAAAACTATTTTGGATACTAGTTGTTGTACCACAAGGCATTGTGCCTATTGGTACATTAACGTCTTCAAGGAAGACATACATGGAGGCAACATACCAACGTACAAAGCTGGGCTTTTGACGGAAAGGTATCGTTATCAACATTGTGTTAATAACGATTCAACCTTTTACCTGTTGCCATGGTAAATCCATTTGAAGATGCTTGTTGATAACTGCGTATTTCATTTATGAAATGTGTCAGTTATAGATCAAAATCGCTTTCCTGAAAAGGAAACCTTTTGGAGATGTTTATAACATTCTAACGATTTTGTATAACCGACAAACAAGGTTTGCGGGTTATTCGATCCATGTTTGGATTGAAGCAGCATAAGGTTCTTGGAACTGACGTTTTGAAATAATCATATTGGTTTTGATTTGAATCAAAACGAAATAATTCTTGTGTATATAAGGAGGTTAGTGGGAGAGCGCACTGACAGTTAAATTCCCATATAGCAATTGATGAAAGCTTGGCTTTCAATAGAAATTCTCCGTAGAATTCTGGGGAGTAACAACCTTTATTCGAGGAATAAAGATCTACTGGGATAGATTTGGAGTTGGTTAACACTCTCTGGAAATTGTACTTTTAAAATGTACTTGATTTGGTGTCTCATACGCTTCGAGCATATGGAGTCACAATCGGGTCAATCCAAGTGACAGTCACTGGATTGAAGTTAAGAACATCTGTTAGTATCTCAGAGAACTAAAGATGATATCTTAAACTATGGAGAAGGAGAACTTGAAGTGACTGGGATCACTGCTGCAAGTTTCCAAACGATTAAATTGTTGGAATTTAATCAAGTCCACAAGATCACAAACATGCATAAAAAACCACATATGAACACATCAAAGGAGGTGGCGGAATCAACTCACATTGAATTCGGTTTTGATGGATGAAGAACAAGATGCGTTTTTAAGCTCCCTCCACTCGGCAATGGCTTCTTCATGCAATGGGCTGTGCGATTTTGCTCCTCCTTGAACCTCCAAGAATCGGCCATGCATGAACTCCATTAAAGCTCCAAGCTTTGAGATTCCATGCTCACAAATCGTTTCCCTATCACCTAAGTATAACCCATGTGTGTGTGCTAGCACCATCCTTCTTCACTTGCTTCTCAAATCGGTCTAACCAGAAAAAATTGAGAAAAATCGGCAAGAACCGTGAATGGAAGATGAGAGAAGATGAAGAGTTTTGGCTCCATTTTTGTGTAAAACGTGAATGCCAAAAACCAGAGAGAGGGTCCGTGAAATGACCAAAAATTTGACCAAAAAAACCGTGTACTGCACATGGTCCAAGAGAGAGAATGATTTTTATATACATATATCTTTATATTCCATTTACCAAGTAAATGAATAAAAATATATATACAAAAGTCCTATCAACTTCAAACAATCACTTTCTATATTCACATCATGTCACTTTAATAAAGTGACGACATGTCATATCACATCACTCAAGTGACAATTGATTTGACGATTGACGCGACTAGTGATTTGACGCTTGATATGACTCGCGTGCCGCGCTCGAATTCGAAATGCGAATGCGCTCGCAATCACTCTCGGGCTCGGGTTCGCTAATTCCAAATTAACGAATTTTCCGTCGCGTCGTAATTAAGTGATTACGCCTAGCGAATTCACTATTCACGTCGCTAACGAATTAATTCTAAATTAATTCGTTCGCCCCGAATTAAAATCTAATTTTAATTCCGCGTCGAAATCCAATTTCGATTAATATATCGAATATATTAATTTTATCGATTAATTCCAAATTAATCGTTCTCTCTCTTTAATTAATATTTTATCCCAGATAAATATCTCCGCAATTAATCCCAGATTAATTTTCTCTCTCATCGAATTAATCCCAGATTAATTCTATCTCTCTCTTCTAATTAATCCCAGATTAATCAAAGTGCGAGTAATACGTCATCGGTGAATCTTCAGGAAGCGACCCATGAGATCTCCGGATATGTTGGCAGTAAATACGATCGTCGGACTGTCCGAACACGTAAGTACCTCGTACTACGTTTATATCGATTTACAAGACAAGGTTGGCTTCTAGCAAAGCGCCATGCCTACCCAATTCTCCAGAAATATTCTTACAGGAATATATGAGATCTGTATCAAGCGTAGAATACCGTAGTATTGTGTATATCGGCCCAGTATCGGATAATCACGTGCTAGGGCTGGGGCTGGATAAGTGTCTGTCTGCCCCGTCCGAAGCACATGTCGGATGTCTGGTAACATAGTCTCTATAATCGGATATACATGACCTGGTCACAATATCCCGATTGGTTGCGCAACACTCAAGAGCACTAGTACCGTATCCTGCGTGACATCAACTCCAATATGACTGAAGTGACACTTCCGTCTCGACATCACACCCAATACACTACGACTCCCTGATAAACCCAGAAGCGGTGTACCCAGAACCGGTAAAGCCCTGTAACCACCAAACCAGAGTTTACCGATTATCGCAAGTATTAGCGATGCAAGTCTCAGGTTAAGACTATACACACCTACCTCGATTCGGCCTCCCATAGACACATAGTCATAATACCAATGGGATTCCAAGGGGTCTATCCAGAGCGAAGCTGTTTCCCGTACCATCGGTGAAACACGACCTCCTATTGCACTTGCATAAGTATCCAATACTTATATATATGAGAACTATGCCGTTGTGCCCTCACAACGCGCACAAGTGCAATACTAGCCTATTCCGCATTATCGATGTCCAGTCTCGATAATACTTCGGCTAGGGATATTTAATGATTAATCCTTCGGGGATTGATACTGTCTCATATCATCTCAATCCAGGAACTAATCATATGGACCTCTCTCTTTCATTTATACATCTATGGTGATCTAATCACAAATGATGAGAGTGCAATTTCCTTGTCACATAGTTAATTTGTACAGCAACACCGTGATCTGTACAAATAGTGACGCTATGGGTCATATTATCCAACAATCTCCCACTTGGCACATAGCCAGTCACTCGAGTGTCTAACACTCGAACTATGTACAATTCGCTCAAATTGCTGAGGAAAGGTTTTCGTCAGCGGATTTGCTTTAATTATCGTCTGACGCGATTTACACGATCATCACATCGCCACGATGTATGATCCGAACGAATCAGATGATATAGAAGTATATATCTGGATCGTCGATGAGACCTTTAATTCTTTAGCCTATGCTGATGCCTAGCTCAGCTGCTAACAGAACTATATCTAATCTAATTAGATATATTATAGATCCAAATGGCTTCTATTGCTGCCTCAGCTGCAGCAATGATCCGCATTTGTTGTTAATTCGGCAACAGTTATCTTGCTCGGAATATTTCCAGCTCACTGCACCGATATTCAAACTTTATAGTACCGCAGTATTTACCGGTTTGGAAACTTGCAGCAGTGATCCCAGTCACTTCAAGTTCTCTATCTCCATAGTTTAAGACAACATCTTTAGTTCTCTCAGATACTAACAGATGTTCTTAATCTTCAATCCAGTGACTATCACTTGGATTGACCCGATTATGACTCCATATGCTCAAAGCGTATGAGACACCATACAAGTACATTTTAAATGTACAATTTTCTCAGAGAGTGTTACCAACTCAAATCTAGTCCGTAGATCTTTATTCCTTGAATAAAGGTGTTACTCCCAGAATTCTACGGAGAATTCTTATGAAAGCCAAGCTTTCACCGAGTGTTTTATGGGAATTTCATTGTCAGTGCCCTCTTGATGAGTGGTATTTATATCACTATTTCCCACTCATTTACCTTAATATTTTGTATAGTTTCTTGAGTTTTATGAACGTTTTGATGTGTTTTATTGTTATTTTGCAGATAAATAAAGTTTGGACAGCACTGGAGGCAATTTGGGGCAAAACCGGACAAAAATGCGTCAACAGGGATATTTTGGTCTTCTGCGCGTCGCGACGCTAGAGCACTGCGCGCCGCGACGCCCAGCGTGTGCCGGTTCTGCTAAAATGCGCCATGGTCAACGGTCAACAATTTGAAAAGTTTGACTTTGCTAAAATGCGCCGTGCCACGTGTCACCATCACAGCCGATCTGCTAACGTGCGCCGTGCCACGTGTCATCATCATATGCTGCCGACACTCAGACTTGACACGTGTCGCCTCGTCATCAGCCATGTCAGCGGTCAACGAGTCAACCTTGCCACGTGTTCATGCCACATCATCGCCACGTCAGCAGGTCAACCGAGTCAACATGCCACGTCAGCCTCAGCCAATCACAACTTGACACGTGTCGCCACGTGTCGCCAATCCCATTGTGCCGACAGTTGTACAGTCAGCCGCCACGCCACGTCAGCGCCACGTCATCGCCACGTCGCCTCCACGTCAGCATGACGTCATCACAATAATTGAGAATTAGCCGCCTTGACACGTGTCGTTGTACAGTCAGCCGCCTTGCTACGTGTCGCCGTCTCATTGTGCCACGTCGACAAATGAGCGTCGCGACGCGCAACGCCTTAGCGTCGCGACGCGAGAACAGTACCCGAACAGTAATTATTTGCTATAAATAGGCCGCGAATTTTCAGTTTTAAGTGTACCTTTCTCTCTCTTGATTTCTCTCTCTAGAATTTTTATTTTTATTTTTAGTTTTTTTTATTTTAGTTTTGTAAATAATTTTAATTACTTTTTGTAATAATAGTAATTTAATTTTTACTTTTTACTTTTTACAGTTTTTACTATTCACCATGTTGAAATAATTTCCTCAGCTAGGGTGAAAGGTAATTCTTCTACTATTGCTATTTAGATTAATCTCCCTTAAAAATAATATATTAACTAATTAAAATATTGACTTAATAAGGAATACCGCTATATTGGTCGGTTGGTAATTTAATTTTAATCTGTTTTAAACCTGACTAATCAAGGATACCGCCAGACTGGTCGGTTGGTAAATTTATTTTTGGTTCCGCCTTAATGGCTGGTTGGACTTAATTTGACTTAATCTGGATACCGCCAGACTGGTCGGTTGGTAAATTCAACACAAGTTTATATATTATTTTATGGGAGATATCTAAATTAGTAGTAGTAAAAGTAATTCCTTTTACCTTAGCATTTTATTTTATTGTAATTTACTTTTCAGCATTTTACCTTATGTCATTTTATTTTATGTATTTTATTTTTATAGTCCTAGTTATGTGTTAGTTAATTAGGGGTTGTGATGACTTTTAATATCACAGTTTATAAGGGATTATTTTATAGTTGGGTAATTTAAAAGTTTATTTATTAAGTCTTAAGCTTAATGCTTCTTGTTGTCTGATCACCAATAAGATTGAAATGGTAAATCTAAAATGAACTAGACATAGGGATTTTAGGTTTCAGCCTTAGACTTAATAGCCCACGATCTTCCTTGAGGATAGATAACCCTTTAATAGATTTCCTTACAGGATAGGAATATACCTGTCGGGCGGGGGTAGCCATAATTGGAACTTAGACTTAATGAATCCAGGTAATGTGGTTGACATAGGAATATGGTTTAATTGGGTTATACTGGGTATTTGTAATTGACCATCGGAAGAGGCTTTTACATAATTTAGTGTTCCAGGTTAGTAAACTGATTTATTACACAAACATAAAATAATCACTTCATCTTTTAAATGATATTAAAAGAAATCACAACCTTAGATTTTTGTGTCTATTATTTTCCTTAGTATTTTCTTTTATCTTTTTATTTATTTAGCAAATCTTCAATCAACCAAATCAATCAAGCAATCAATTCTATTCTCCCTTTAATTAGATATTTGTAAATAAATAGATTCAATAATTAATAACAACAGTAGGAATTAAGTCCTCGTGGGATCGATATTTTTATACTACTTGAACGATACGTGCGCTTGCGTTATACGTGTGTGTTTACGCCGGTCAAGTTTTTGGCGCCGTTGCCGGGGACTTATATTTCTTGAGTTGTTAATTTTGAAGCTATCTAATTTACTTGTATCTAATTTTCTTTATTTTTATCTGTAATTTTTATTTCTTTCTTTTGATTTCAGGTGACTTACAAATGGAACATTACTGGGAGATTGAAAGATTACGTGCTTTACAAGAAGATACACCCCAAATCTGGGAGCAACAGTCCAGTTTTCTGTGGCCTGTTGTCCAGCCCAATGATTATCACTGGATGCCAGAACCAAGTTATACTACATTTGCTCAACAGAATTCAATGTGGATATGTGACATATGTAATGGTGACCACCCAAGCGATTATTGCGAATACAACTACCATTCAGGGTGGCAGAACTATCAAGATCCTTCATGGTATGACGAGCCATCACATTTCAGAAAGCCACATTTTTCATCTTATCCACCATCTTCCTTCGATCCTTATCAAGAACCAGAACCATCCGAGGAAGATCAATTGATTCACATATTCAAAGAACAAGCAGCTCAATTTGATGCACAAATTCAGAGTCAAACAGAATCCATACAGAGAATGACAGATCAGATCAGACAATTAACAGAAAACCAGAACTATATACCTCAAGAACCATTCTCAGATGACACTGATGAAGCCTTCGAGTACCAATCATTTCACAATGACACGTCAACAGAGGAGGAGGCTGAGCAGTATCAACAACCAGAGGTATCAGTTCAGGAACTTGAACCGACAAAGTCTCGATTTGATTTCTATTATTCAGATTCTGACGAGGATGAAGCTGAAACATTTGTACCAACTGCATCAAAAATTGAGGATAGAATTCTGAATCCTCAAAACGAAGATCTTGGAGATTCCATTTCACAAATGTTTGAAGAAGATCAACTTGAGCCAATCAATTCACCCAAATCAGAGGATGAAGACCTAATGTCTGACTCATCTTTTCATCCTCAGGTGGCGCAAGAAACAGAGGAAATGGAGGAGCAAATGTCTGACCTTAATAAAAATCCAGAGCATTCAGGAAAAACATCGCTGTTTTGGGGAGTACAAATCAAAGATATCACCCAGAAGCTTGACAGAATGGAACTTCCATTCCAAGTCAAGCACCATACGAGACCTCCTAATTTTCTTTCTTTCTTTGCAGGAACCACTGGAACAACAATGAGCAAAAAGGTGGCACGAGCACTGAATGAGACAAAATTCTTTTTGCCACTTTACCGTTGGAAGAGACCCTTCAAAAGCAACGCTCACGGGATTGTCTTTAATCGGACATCCAAAACGACACTGAAACCTCCTTAACAGATAAATTTCAGTCACGTCTGGCTGAAGACGAAAATTTAGCGCTAGCAGGGAGGCAACCCATGCAATTTTGTTGTAATTTATTTTTCATATTTTGTGTGAACTTTTTAATTTTTTGTGTTAGTTTTGCAGGAAAAATTAAAAACGGAATTTTTCAGGACAAAGAGGCCAGTACAAGCGGGATTTTCAAAATAAAAATTTGACAAAATCACGAAGATACAAAGTTGATCCAGGAGACGACCGAGTAAAAAGACACTTCTTAAGAGGCGTCCCTATGGATTTATCCGTCGCAAGACATGGTTTTGCCAAAAAAAAAAAAAAATCCCGAGTCAAAACCCTAACCCTAAACCTAGTGTCGCGACGCTAGGCATTTTTGGCGTCGCGACACTGACTCAAAATCAAGCCCAAAAACAGCAGCCGCCGAGACCAGAACCCGTTTCTCTCACAGATCTCACCATTTTCTCTCAACTCACAACCACCACACAGGGAGCCTTCATCCCCACCGTGAACCAAATCATCCAACCAAAACCCATCATCATCTTCTTCCTCAAACACCACCAAAACCGAACCAGCCACCCTCACTTAGATCCAGCCAACAACCACCGCGAGCCACCCTTGCCGTGACCGAGTCTTCGCCAGCCGAGATCCACACCGTGAGCAGCCACCAACGAACCAAGCCGAGATCCACCAAGACTGCCACTGTCTCGCCGAGGCTTAACCACCACCGTCGAGATCGACACCCTCTTCATCCTTGCCGAGACCTTCATCGCCGATTCCGAGCACCACCATCTGGCCAAAACTACCCACCACGAATCCATTACCAGAGCTGTGACCCACTTCCAAGACATCACAGAACCGAACCAGAAGCCATCAACTGAGCCACCAAACGAGAAGCCGTGAACCACCACCGAGCCACCAAGATCCACCAGCCGAGACCAACTAGTCGCAAACCTCACCCTTGCCGAGCCATGAACCACCAAGCCGAAACTACCCAGATCTCACCATTTTCTCTCAAATCTCCACCACCACCGAAACCGCAAGAGTCTTCACCAACCAAGGTCCAGCCGCCACAAGTCGAGATCCACACCGTGAGCAACCACCGCGAGCCACCCTTGCCTTGACTCAACCGCGAGCCAACGAATCAAATCGGCCTTCCATCGACCAAACAGCAGCCGAAACCGGAAGTCATCACCTGCGACTAAACTGAGACAAACCAGCCCATTGCCGAGCCAAATTGCCACTGTCTTGCCGAATATTAGCCACCACCGTCGCAAACCGGAACCAAGCCATCCTTGCCGAGAACCTCCTTCACCATCACTGCCAACCAAATACACTGCCGAGAGTATCACTGCCAAAATCAGAATTTGAAAATACGGTAATGATTTGATTAAAAAATTGATTTGGTAATTGGGTAAATTGAAAAATTGAATTGTGAATTGGTTGACTGTGAATTTTGAATTGCGAAGTGTTGGATTGTTGAATTAATTTGATTCGTAGTAATTGGGGGCGAAGTGCGGTGATCGATTGATTTGGAGTGTTTGCGGTAATTTTGTTGTTTTGTGTTGTTGAGGATTTGAGGAAAACAGAGGAGATTCTGCCGAAATTTCTGAAAAATGCCACCAAAGAGATTCAGAGCTTCAACATCTGCTGAACCCAGTTTTGACACTACAAAATTTGTTTCGGCAGCTGCAGAAAGGAGATTCGAAGAGGGAATGACTAGAAAAATTCATATTATGGAGAGGGGTTTTGAAATCTGCCCCGGACTATTCCCAGAGATTGACAGGATCATTGCAACCAGACACTGGCAAAAGCTTTGTTTGCAGCCTCACCCCGCTTATACAGCTATTGTACGGGAGTTTTACGCTAATGCTTATGAGCATCGTGCATATGTAGCAATGGTTAGAAATCAACAAGTAGCATTTGATCCTACTACAATTAACAGATTCTATGGATTACCTGATATGGAAGCTGATGAATACTCTGCAGTTAAGGAGGAGATTGATATTACACATTTAACAGAAACATTGTGTGTTCCTAATGCGGCTTGGGTATTGAGTAGTAATGGGGAACACCAGAAGATAAGTTCAAGATTACTCAAACCTGAAGCAAAGGTATGGTTCCATTTTGTGACCCGATCGTTGTTACCAGGATCACACATTACTTATGTCACAAAGGAACGCATGATCTTGTTATATTGCATTCTGGAGGGCTTTACTATTGATGTTGGACAGTTAATCTCAACAATATAGCCTGGGCTGCAAGATCAACACAGGCAGGTCTGTTATACTGCTACCTGATCACATCACTTTGTACTTTGGGTATGGTTCCTGTTGATCCCAGAGAAGAACCAATGCAACCCATGACAGCCTTAACAGCCCGCATAATCCAGCAACTCCGAACAGAGAGACAAATACCTACTGGACCATCTTCCTCAGCACCTGCAGCTGCTCCACAGCAGCCACCCTCACAGTCACGCAGAGCAACACAGTCTCATACCTTGCCTGAGAGAGTCGCCAGAGTGGAAACGAAGCTGAGATATTTGGTTCAACTGCAGCAAAGAATGGCACGACATATGGGAATGCAGGAGAATCAGATGCCACCATATCCACTTTCAGATAGCGACGAGGACGAGACTGACGCATAAATTCGGTACCATTGTTCCTACATTTTGTTTATGTTTTGAACGCATTAGGGACAATGCTTAATTTAGGTTTGGGGGTGCATAACTTTTATGTTAATACTTTCCGTTAAAATTTTTCATTTATGCAACAAAATTCCGTTAAAATCAATAGGAGTTCTTTAATTGATTAGTACCTTGTTTTTAGTAGTATGTTATTTTTTATTTTTAGTTCAAAATTTTTCAAAAAAAAAAAAAAATAAAATTGAAAATTTTTCAAAATTACAAAAATATTTTGCATTTTTTGTGTTTTTATTTTGACTAAAAAGGTGGAATTGGTAAGAGATAGCCGAGTAAGGAATTTCCGCTCCTGAGACGTATCTCAAACCTATTTCGAAATAAGTTAATTTTTGTTTATTTCATTTTGAATTATTTAATTTGTGAATTCTCCTTAACACAGACTAAATTGGATCTTCATATGTTCAGTTGACAGGTATTATGAACTTACATGGAAACATACGGACATGAGCTAAAATTGAAAAGTTTGTAATATTCAGTGCTATAGTTTAATTGGAGGAAGCATCTCTAAATAGTGATGGAGTAAAAAAAAAAAAAAAAAAAAAAAAAAAAATCGTCCGAGATCCGAGTTATTAAGTCTGTAAGGGTATTTTAATACCTAGTGCCCTAAAACCAACTGGTTTGGGAGTCATTGGCCCAAAGCTCGCTACATGGATCGAAGATGCTGCAAAAATATATATATCTGAAGTCTGAGTAATTAAGTTCGTAGGGGTGTCTTAACACCTGGTGCCCTAAAGCCAACTGGTTTGGGAGCCACCAACCCAAAGCTCGCTACATAGACGGAAGGTATTGTATATAAATAAAAAATAGAGAAAAAATCAAAGAAAAAATCAGAAAAATCAGAAAATTATTCCATTGCTACAAAAAGGTGTGAAATCTGATAGAACTTTAGGACAAAAATATTACTCTCTTATCAACTGCACTTATGACTGTTGTGGGCAAAAATGAGTTGATTAATATTTTGTTGGCTGTGTATATGGAGAATGGTAAAAATAATCGGAGAATTTACTTATTCGGTAATTTAGAAAGAAACAAAACAACTAGTAACTTGGAGTAGAATTTTCACCTGATTAGTCACTATCTTTCTTTATTCTCTTTTCGCTTGTCTTTTTGCTTTTGTGTGCATTAGTTTTAATACCTTTTTACTTTTGTAAAATGTTTGTGGGTATCATTGCTGTAAACCCTCACGAGACTACACTCGTCCACTAGGGACACCTAGGGGTTTAAAGGCTTGTTGCATATGCTAAATGCAACCGTGATCCCTACGAAAATGGCTTAGTTAAATTTTATTATGTTATTTTATTTTGTATTTTGCTCGAGGACTAGCAAAATGTTAGGTTTGGGGGTGTGATGAGTGGTATTTATATCACTATTTCCCACTCATTTACCTTAACATTTTGTATAGTTTCTTGAGTTTTATGAACGTTTTGATGTGTTTTATTGTTATTTTGCAGATAAATAAAGTTTGGACAGCACTGGAGGCAATTTGGGGCAAAACCGGACAAAAATGCGTCATCAGGGATATTTTGGTCTTCTGCGCGTCGCGACGCTAGAGCACTTCGCGCCGCGACGCCCAGCGTGTGCCGGTTCTGCTAAAATGCGCCATGGTCAACGGTCAACAATTTGAAAAGTTTGACTTTGCTAAAATGCGCCGTGCCACGTGTCACCATCACAGCCGATCTGCTAACGTGCGCCGTGCCACGTGTCATCATCATATGCTGCCGACACTCAGACTTGACACGTGTCGCCTCGTCATCAGCCATGTCAGCGGTCAACGAGTCAACCTTGCCACGTGTCATGCCACATCATCGTCCACGTCAGCAGGTCAACCGAGTCAACATGCCACGTCAGCCTCAGCCAATCACAACTTGACACGTGTCGCCACGTGTCGCCATCCCATTGTGCCGACAGTTGTACAGTCAGCCGCCACGCCACGTCATCGCCACGTCGCCTCCACGTCAGCATGACGTCAGCATGACGTCATCATAATAATTGAGAATTAGCCGCCTTGACACGTGTCAGTTGTACAGTCAGCCGCCTTGCTACGTGTCGCCGTCTCATTGTGCCACGTCGACAAATGAGCGTCGCGACGCGCAACGCCTTAGCGTCGCGACGCGAGAACAATACCCGAACAGTAAATTATTTTTGCTATAAATAGGCCGCGAATTTTCAGTTTTTAAGTGTACCTTTCTCTCTCTTGATTTCTCTCTCTAGAATTTTTATTTTTATTTTTTAGTTTTTTTTATTTTAGTTTTGTAAATAATTTTAATTACTTTTTGTAATAATAGTAATTTAATTTTTACTTTTTACTTTTTACAGTTTTTACTATTCACCATGTTGAAATAATTTCCTCAGCTAGGGTGAAAGGTAATTCTTCTACTATTGCTATTTAGATTAATCTCCCTTAAAAAAATAATATTAACTAATTAAAATATTGACTTAATAAGGAATACCGCTATATTGGTCGGTTGGTAATTTAATTTTAATCTGTTTTAAACCTGACTAATCAAGGATACCGCCAGACTGGTCGGTTGGTAAATTTATTTTTGGTTCCGCCTTAATGGCTGGTTGGACTTAATTTGACTTAATCTGGATACCGCCAGACTGGTCGGTTGGTAAATCAACACAAGTTTATATATTATTTTATGGGAGATATCTAAATTAGTAGTAGTAAAAGTAATTCCTTTTACCTTAGCATTTTATTATTGTAATTTACTTTTCAGCATTTTACCTTATGTCATTTTATTTTATGTATTTTATTTTTATAGTCCTAGTTATGTGTTAGTTAATTAGGGGTTGTGATGACTTTTAATATCACAGGTTTATAAGGGATTATTTTATAGTTGGGTAATTTAAAAGGTTATTTATTAAGTCTTAAGCTTAATGCTTCTTGTTGTCTGATCACCAATAAGATTGAAATGGTAAATCTAAAATGAACTAGACATAGGGATTTTAGGTTTCAGCCTTAGACTTAATAGCCCACGATCTTCCTTGAGGATAGATAACCCTTTTAATAGATTTCCTTACAGGATAGGAATATACCTGTCGGGCGGGGGTAGCCATAATTGGAACTTAGACTTAATGAATCCAGGTAATGTGGTTGACATAGGAATATGGTTTAATGGGTTATACTGGGTATTTGTAATTGACCATCGGAAGAGGCTTTTACATAATTTAGTGTTCCAGGTTAGTAAACTGATTTATTACACAAACATAAAATAATCACTTCATCTTTTAAATGATATTAAAAGAAATCACAACCTTAGATTTTTGTGTCTATTATTTTCCTTAGTATTTTCTTTTATCTTTTTATTTATTTAGCAAATCTTCAATCAACCAAATCAATCAAGCAATCAATTCTATTCTCCCTTTAATTAGATATTTGTAAATAAATAGATTCAATAATTAATAACAACAGTAGGAATTAAGTCCTCGTGGGATCGATATTTTTATACTACTTGAACGATACGTGCGCTTGCGTTATACGTGTGTGTTTACGCCGGTCACCTCTCCCACTAACCTCCTTATATACCAAGAATTATTTCGTTTTGAGTCAAAACGTCAGTTCCAAGAACCTTATGCTTGCTTCTATCCAAACATATTGATATACATGGAGTCCAGTTCGGACTCATGACACTTTGTCATAATAGGGAGTCGATACCTCGTATCACTCCTTTGTTCTTGTGTATTCGAAGATTAATGGTATAGTTTCATCCTTGATGAACTATATATGTTCCATTAAGATTCAGTGCCTAGAATAGTATTACTCCGATTTTCATCGAGTTATACTATCCTCCCACTTACCACTGCATATCGGTATTCCTCTTAGGAAAACCGCATGGAGAGCAACAATCTAATTGTTCTCTAGTGAGATGTATAAGTACTATACTTATGGTTTCCCATAGGATAACCTATATCGGCACTTATCCAATTTGGGTCCTTAGTTTGGTATCATCCAAACGTTATGCCTAGCATACCCAAATTGTCAGGAATGAGAAACCTCGTTTCTTTCCTGTTCATATCCTATACGATATCTGTCAAACAGATTTATATGGAACCTTATTCTAAATAAGTTTTGCACTGTTAGTAATATCTTATGGAAGGAAATGGTAGCTCAAAGCGACTCGTGATTAATCTTATTATGTCTAACAAAATTCGGTTAATCCTGTTCGGACACATCGTCTAACTGACATGTCTCGGGAGGAGTCCTCATATGAAAGAATACCGTACTCTTTCATGTATGTTCGAAACTTACTGCTTAAGTATTTTCCATTACGGTCTTACCGTGGCGGAATAATACTATAGCCGATCTGTTTATGTATTTCGTGTCGAAACTTTAAAGTTTCTGATTTGTGTTCTTCAAAAGAAACACATAACCATAACGTGATGCCACATCCGTTAAGGTCACGAAATATTCATGTTCACATCTAGCCTAGCTAGATATGGGCCCACTTACTTCACCATGAATAGGGCTAACAGATCGGTGGCACTAACACTATTACCAAGCAAATAGTATTTTAGGTATTTTACCTAATAAACTAGATTCGCAGACCTTATTTGAATAGTCAAATCAGTCCTAGTATCCACTCTTCAAAAGTGTGGATATACGAGTCTAATTAAATTGTGTCCTAGATAACAATGCCACAAATAAGTCTCTATTGATCAAATCAATTTGAGCTATTTATTTGTCAATTTATATGTTTGAGATTTTTTATTTATATTCAAAATATAAATTCTGTTATTTATATCTAATATATTTATCTCAGTATCATCTTTATATAATAAAACACTCAGTGTTCTATAATATAAAGGTTTTATCCGCAACGGATTAAACACTGATAAAGAGATAATGTCTCTAGTCAAACTAGTTACATTATAACAGTTCCTAATTCAAGTACATACCCGAAGGGCAGTTCCTAAACTTAGGTATCTACGGTCGAAACAGCGACTTTCGTCCCGTTTCCGATTCGCAGCAGAGCAATCTCAGCTTGAAGTCAGTATCCTGCTCAAAGCAGATTCTGAATACATATATTTTATGTACCACACTAAGTATTTAAAATCTAATTTCAATACTAGCTGTGAACATAACTTAGACAAACATTTTTAAAGTTAGAGCCTCGCCCTTTCTTTAATTCCTTCGTGTCTTCCATATCCAAATGGTAGTCACTTTGGGATATGTCAATTATCCTTTTCAATATTTTAGGAACCTTAGGCCAAGCCTTGTTTTTATAATATTGAAAGGAATGTGCACCTCGTGCTACATGCCCAATTGCAAACTTTGACTTTACATGAATAGTCAATTAATTCTCCAAGAATTATAAATTGCAATTTTAATACTTCTTAAATCCAAAATTAGATTTATGACAAGTATATTAAATTAAGCATTAAAGTCATCATTACAAAAATCTTCCAAAGATTTTATGCTCTACTTATCTTGCTTAATTTTGGGCTTAAGGTATAATAAGTTATTTTATCCAATAAAGCAACCTATTATTTATTCCCAATTTGAAAATTAAATCATTTAAAATATTTTAATCCTAGATTATATTTTAAATATCCAACTTTTCAATTTTATCTTGATTACAATAGTCCAACTATTTAATCAACGATTAGTGGTACTTTATATATTATAATGATTATAATAGTCCAACTATATAATCAAATATAATCCAAATTAATTAACCTCAATTACATTGATTACTATAATCCAATTATAAAATCAACTGTAAACTGAAATTAATTAATTCAAATATATTGATTAATATAATCCAATTATATATAATCAAGTATAATACAGTCCAACTGTTTATTAAAACAACAATTTAAATATTAGTCTAACTAACATTTAATCTAATGACGAAATAATTTAAATGAGCGCATATGGCGAGTAATTGAACGAGTACTGCAAATTCATTCTTGCCTCCCACTATTTTTCGTCGAGCCTCTAACCCTCTGTCGAGTACTCGGGAAACCGTGTTTCCTAGTGGGCTAGGATCCTGTTAAATATCACACAATCTTGACTTTGGCCAACAAATTGTATGATAATTAACTAGGTAGATCTCGAAGATCAATTGGATCTCATCCAACTCCTAGATCCAGTAGGTGGACATCCAAGTCCCAAACATATATCTTATATATGCCTATACATCGAATGTGTACCCTAACCTTTTTCCTCTGAATCAACTAGGCCTTGGCTTTGGCACAACAAACCTAATGATTCCAGTCAAGCGCGGACCCATTGACATGGAAGCTTCGTAATCAATGTCAATGGACAAGAAGTGGTCTTGACTTTGGCCAACAAACCACAACTTGGACACGACACCGATATAGAACAAAGCCTCGTGATTAAAACACATCTTTGATGGACAAGGGCTTGACTTTGGCCAACAACCCCTGCCAATCTCGGATCTTGAGTAAGAATCACTCAATGGAAGGAAAAACGCATGATATTTAACGAGGGTTTTTCGCGTGCAAATTGGCTACCAATTTAATTATCATTGTTAAGGTCTCATCATCATACACCCTTAAGCATGCATTCTAAACACATAATAAAGCGAGTATGAAATAAAATAATAATGATATGCGGATGGATATTTTACATTGATCCTAGATCAAATCTCTCACTTTCTCTCTCCCGCTAGCACTTGTATACTTCTACTTCTACCCTTACACTACACTTCTAAAGAAACCTCTTTTACATGGAGGGGAATAGGTGAGAAGAGAACAAAGAAATAGGAGATAAGGCTGGACACGCAGGTCCAATTTAATAAATCAAATTTATTACAATTTCCAAAATCGCCCAACCCGACTAATATCCATCCGATATACATTATTCAAACATCACAACCATGTGTTCATACAAGCATGTTATCAATCAATCAATCAAATTAATTAATCTTGAATATTAGTGATCATCCAATGTTCAAACAAAGATTTGATTTTTGTTCGAGTCAAACTCGTTTTGCAAACACGTACTCAAAGTACAATTTCTACGACGATTAAATTAAATAACATAATTAAATCCAATTTAATACGTATTTAATTCTAATTCATTATTTAATTCTAAATTAAATATTACACTTTTATTAACGAACCTTTACGACTTAAATTCCAAATTTAATCGCAACGGGTCTCAAAGCCCGATTAACATCTAATGTTTTATTTAATTAAAGTCCAATGGGCTTTTAATTAATTTCTATAGGCGTGGACTTTTGGTCAACTCGGGTCAAACCGAACAACCAAAATCCAATCCGGGAGTTACCCCATAAGCCTTTAAATTAATTTTGGCCCATTAGGCCCAATTAAATAATTAAGGTTCATTAAGTCATAATTGGACCTTTTGGATTCGGTTTTGGGCCTAATTGGATCCAACCAATTTTGCCTAAACCCAACTTTGTTACAACAAAGCCCAAAAGCCCAATTACAACCCAACAACAAGCCCAATTTCCAAAATCAAGCCCAAATTAATTAACTTATAAAATTCCAAATTTCACAATTAATTAACCTAAGTGTAATACACAATCAATTACCCAATTAACATTTCTAAAATATCAATTAGCCTAATTAATCATGCACTTTAACAACCAAATAGTGTCCAACACAATTCAATTAAAATCAAACCCAATTAACATGCTTTCAAGTCTCGGCAATTAGGGGTTTTTCAATTCGATTCGGTTTCAATCCAATTGAGTCCACAATCTTAATTTCCCAAATCAATTCAATTCATCCAATGAATTAAAAAAACAAAATCACAAAGAATTCAATGTTCTTTAAAATCGGCCAAGCCACTTTAAAAGGGAAAAATGTTCCAAATCAAAATTCAATCCAATTGAACTTCAAACACATTAAACCAATTGTTTTAAGTCATCCAATGATCAAACAAAACAAAATTACCAAGACATTAGGTTCTTCCAATTTTCGGCCAAGCTTCCAATTTGGGGAAAATTGAATCCAATCCAATTTCATGAAATTGTTCACACACAATCTCAATTAAACATGTTCTAAGCATACTTAAACATCCAATTCAATTAAAACATGCTTAAACACATTTTGCCCAATTTCAAGTTTCAAATTCAACCTAAGAATTGGGGAAAATTGATCTAATCCAATTTTCTTGAAATTGATCATGCACAACTTCAATTCAACCTCATTCAAGCATAATGCATCAAACAATTCAACCAAATCATGCCTAAATCGAGTTTACCCAAATTAAAGTTTTGACCAAAATTTGCAAATTGGGGAAAATCAATCCAATAATTTTTTTTGTCAAATTGATTACATATATCTCAAATTAGATCATATATAAGCATTCTTACACAATCAATTTGTCAGAATCAAGCCAAAATCAAAAAGCCCCAAATTTGCCAAGAACCCTAATTTCGGTTTTCATGCATCAATGGCTCTAGATACCAATGTTGGAATTTAATCAAGTCCACAAGATCACAAACATGCATAAAAAACCACATATGAACACATCAAAGGAGGTGGCGGAATCAACTCACATTGAATTCGGTTTTGATGGATGAAGAACAAGATGCGTTTTTAAGCTCCCTCCAAGCTCGGCAATGGCTTCTTCTTGCAATGGGCTGTGCGATTTTGCTCCTCCTTGAACCTCCAAGAATCGGCCATGCATGAACTCCATTAAAGCTCCAAGCTTTGAGATTCCATGCTCACAAATTCGTTTCCCTATCACCTAAGTATAACCCATGTGTGTGTGCTAGCACCATCCTTCTTCACTTGCTTCTCAAAATCGCGGTCTAACCAGAAAAAAATTGAGAAGAAATCGGCAAGAACCGTGAATGAAGAGGAGAGAAAGATGAAGAGTTTTGGCTCCATTTTGTGTAAAAACGTGAATGCCAAAACCAAGAGAGAGGGTCACGTGAAATGACCAAAAATTTGACCAAAAACCGTGTACTGCACATGGTCCAAGAGAGAGAATGATTTTTATATACATATATCTTTATTCCATTTACCAAGTAAATGAATAAAATATATATACAAAAGTCCTATCAACTTTCAAACAATCACTTTTCTATATTCACATCATGTCACTTTAATAAAGTGACGACATGTCATATCACATCACTCAAAGTGACAATTGATTTGACGATTGACGTGACTAGTGATTTGACGCTTGATGTGACTCGCGTGCCGCGCTCGAATTCGAAATGCGAATGCGCTCGCAATCACTCTCGGGCTCGGTTCGCTAATTCCAAATTAACGAATTTTCCGTCGCGTCGTAATTAAGTGATTACGCCTAGTGAATTCACTAATCACGTCGCTAACGAATTAATTCTAAATTAATTCGTTCGCCCGAATTAAAATCTAATTTTAATTCCGCGTCGAAATCCAATTTCGATTAATATATCGAATATATTAATTTTATCGATTAATTCCAAATTAATCGTTCTCTCTCTTTAATTAATATTTTATCCCAGATAAAATATCTCCGCAATTATCCCAGATTAATTTTCTCTCTCATCGAATTAATCCCAGATTAATTCTATCTCTCTCTTCTAATTAATCCCAGATTAATCAAAGTGCGAGTAATACGTCATCGGTGAATCTTCAGGAAGCGACCCATGAGATCTCCGGATATGTTGGCAGTAAATACGATCGTCGGACTGTCCGAACACGTAAGTACCTCGTACTACGTTTATATCGATTTACAAGACAAGGTTGGCTTCTAGCAAAGCGCCATGCCTACCCAATTCTCCAGAAATATTCTTACAGGAATATATAGATCTGTATCAAGCGTAGAATACCGTAGTATTGTGTATATCGGCCCAGTATCGGATAATCACGTGCTAGGGCTGGGGCTGGATAAGTGTCTGCTGCCCGTCCGAAGCACATGTCGGATGTCTGGTAACATAGTCTCTATAATCGGATATACATGACCTGGTCACAATATCCCGATTGGTTGCGCAACACTCAAGAGCACTAGTACCGTATCCTGCGTGACATCAACTCCAATATGACTGAAGTGACACTTCCGTCTCGACATCACACCAATACACTACGACTCCCTGATAAACCCAGAAGCGGTGTACCCAGAACCGGTTAAAGCCCTGTACCACCAAGACCAGAGTTTACCGATTATCGCAAGTATTAGCGATGCAAGTCTCAGGTTAAGACTATACACACCTACCTCGATTCGGCCTCCCATAGACACATAGTCATAATACCAATGGGATTCCGAGGGGTCTATCCAGAGCGAAGCTGTTTCCCGTACCATCGGTGAAACACGACCTCCTATTGCACTTGCATAAGTATCCAATACTTATATATATGATAACTATGCCGTTGTGCCCTCACAACGCGCACAAGTGCAATACTAGCCTATTCCGCATAATCGATGTCCAGTCTCGATAATACTTCGGCTAGGGATATTTAATGATTAATCCTTCGGGGATTGATACTGTCTCATATCATCTCAATCCAGGAACTAATCATATGGACCTCTCTTCATTTATACATCTATGGTGATCTAATCACAAATGATAAGAGTGCAATTTCCTTGTCACATAGTTAATTTGTACAGCAACCACCGTGATCTGTACAAATAGTGACGCTATGGGTCATATTATCCAACATAAATAATACGGTACTATTAAGTTTGAACACTGGGACAGTGAGCTAGAAATATTCCGAGCAAGATAACTGTTGCCGAATAAACAACAAATGCGGATTATTGCTGCAGCTGAGGCAGAAATAGAAGCCATTTGGATCGAAAATAAATCTAATTAGATTAGAAATAGTTCTGTTAGCAGCTGAGCTAGGCGTCAGCACATGCTAAGGAATTAAAGGTCTCATCGACGATCCAGATATATACTTCTATATCATCTGATTCGTTCGGATCATACATCATGGCGATGTGATGATCGTATAAATCGCGTCAAACGATTATCAAACAAATCCGCTGACGAAAACCTTTCCTCAACAATTTGAGTGAACCGTACATAGTTCGGGTGTGGGACACTCGAGTGACTGGCTATGTGCCAAGTGGGAGATTGTTGGATAATATGACCCATAGCGTCACTATTTGTACATATCATGGTGTTGTTGTACAAATTAACTATGTGACAAGGAAATTGCACTCTCATCATTTGTGATTAGATCACCATAGATATATAAATGAAGAGAGGTCCCTATGATTAGTTCCTGGATTGAGAATGATATGAGACAGTATCAATCCCCAAAGGTTTAATCATTAAATATCCCTAGCCGGAGTATTATCGAGACTGGACATCGATAATGCGGAATAGGCTAGTATTGCACTTGTGTGCGTTGTGAGGGCACAACGGCATAGTTCTCATATATATAAATATCGGATACTTATGCAAGTGCGATAGGAGGTCGTGTTTCACCGATAGTACGGGAAACAGCTTCGCTCTGGATAGCCCCCTCGGAATCCCATTGATATTATGACTATGTGTCTATGGGAGGCCGAAATCAAGGTAGGTGTGTATAGTCTTAACCTGAGACTTACATCGCTAATACTTACGATAATCGATAGACTTTGGTCTTGGTGGTACAGGGCTTTAACCGGTTCTGCGTACACCACTTCTGGGTTTATCAGAGAGTCGTAGTGTATTGGGTGTGATGTCGAGACAGAAGTATCACTTCAGTCATAGTGGAGACGATGTCACACAGGATACGGTACTAGTGCTCTTGAGTGATGCGCATCCAATCGGGATATTATGACCAGGTCATGAATATCCGATTATAGAGACTATGTTACCAGACATCCGATATGTGTTTCGGACGGGGCAGACACTTATCCAGCCCCAGCCCTAACACGTGACTATCCGATACTGGGATGATATGCACAATACAATGGTATACTACGCTTGATACAAATCTTAATATTCTTAAATGGATATGTCCGGAGAATTGGGTAGACTTGGTGCTTTGCTAGGAGTCGACCTTGTCTCGTAAATCGGTAGAACGTAGTACATGGTACATACGTGATTCGGATACTCCGACGACCGCATTTACTGCCAACTTATCCGGGGATCTCATGGGTCGCTTCCCGATAATCCACCGATGACGCATAACTCGCACTCTTAAATAATCTGGGATTATATAGAAGAGAGAGAAAATTAATCTAGGATTAATTAGAGATATTTTATCTAGGATAAAATATCGTCGAGAGAGAGATAACGATTAATTTGGAATTAATCGATTAAATTAATATATTCAATATATTAAACGAAATTAGATTTCGACGCGGAATTAAAATTAGATTTTAATTCGGGCGAACGAATTAATTTAGAATTAATTCGTTAGCGATGTGAATAGTGAATTCGCTAGGCGTAATCATTTAATTACGACGCGACGGAAAAACCGTTAATTTGGAATTAGCGAACCCGAGCCCGAGTGTGATTGCGAGCGCATTCGTATTTCGAATTCGAGTGCGGCAACGCAAGTCGCATCAAGCGTCAAATAATTCGTCACATCAAGCGTCAAATCAAATGTCACTTTGAGTGATGTGATTGATTGATGTGATTGATTGATGTGATTGATTGATTGAAAGACATGTCACTTTATTAAAGTTGATATGACTTAAAGTTGATGTGAATAGTTGATGCAAGTGGTTGGAAAGCATCTTTAGCTTTTTGGCTCCAACATTTACTTGATTTTGAATTAAAGTAAATGGTAAATCATTTTTATATTTTGGAAAATATAAAAGAAAATTGATTTACACTTTTGCAAATAATTACACAACTTTCTTCTCTCTCTTTTTCTCTTCCTTCAAACTCACGCCCAAACTACAAAAGTGGACTGGTTTTTGAAGCCAAAATGGCGTGAGCAATGGGAAGCAAGAGTTGGGTTTTTGTGGCAAAAACCGCAAGTGCTAGCACACTACGAGACTTGCGAAGGTGGTAGGGAGGTTCACCCATGAGGCGGGACTCATCCGATGGAGTTTGGAGCTTCAAAATGAGACCCGAAACTGCCAAACCAGTGAGCATGAACTGCAGCAGTGGGCGCACCAAACCAGTGGGTTTTGTGGCTTCAATCGTCTTCAAATCGACTCAACCGATCGATGTGAGTATTCCGCTACCTCCGTTGATGTATTCACACATGATTTTCATTGCTTGTTTGATCTTGGGACCTAGATAATAACCAACAAATACCTGGTTAGCTGAAATTCTACAGGAGATTAAAGGTTAAGATCCAGATTAACACGACGCCTCTTACCACGATCATCCTCAGACCAATTTATCTTTGAAAGGACATGGTCAATTTGTGGTTCATAGGCTAAGAGTTGGTCTATTAGATCCGGAGCAGTTCTGGCAGTAAATAGGAGTTCTTTTAAAGGTTTAGATATGAATCCATTTCTCCAGGCATCATCAAGAAACACACAAAGAAAATCATAAAATCCATCAACGTTAAACAGCCCAATTGGTTTCTGGTGTATGTTCAGGTTCGCCCAAGATAGTACTATAAAAATTTCCTCCAATGTGCCCAAGCCACCTGGCAAAGCAATAAAAGTATCAGCACGGTTAATCATTTCTACCAGTCGTTCAGACATACCTGGCACCATCAGTTCCTCTCCGTTTGATGATCCAATAAGATTTGCCTCTGCCAAGGGTTTTGGGATGATTCCTAAAACGTTACTACCTCCTTCCTGTACGGCTTTTGAAACGATCCCCATAAGTCCAAGATTGCATCCGCCATATATTAAGTGCATATTCCTTGCAGCTAAGACTCGACCCAATTCCTGTGCTGCTTTTATGTATTGTGGTTTAGTACCAACACTACTACCGCAAAACACACAAATATTTTCAACTCGTCTTCTTGAAGTGGCTTCCATGTTTTTATGTATTTCTTTCTCAAATCAGGATGCCTTCAAAAGTGCATTGACGAGCTGAATTTATAGTACCTGAAAAGGGTGAGTAAAAATAGCACAAGTATATTCCAAAGGACGATTAGTAACAAAATAGTAAAATAGATCGTGATATGGTCAAAAAGGTCTGGATCCTGTCGGAAAAAATAAAAGAAAACAACAAAACAAATCAAAATTATTAGGAAAAGACAAAGAGATATAATATGTACAAGAATTAGAGCTTGATTAACGTCTATGCGTCAAAGACAAGTTTCCCATCCAATTTTCTTATAAATTGGCAAACAGGGTCTTTTTGAGTCAGATTCCCAAGACTTAACTGTTGTCTTTCTTTTTGAAATTGTGTATGTAATCTGCGAAAGGCTTTGTGAACATATCCACTGGGATGCGTCTCAAGAGTCGAAGATATATCATCTAAAGACTCCTTACTCAAGCCATCCCTAATGAATTTAATTTTGTCTTCGCGATTATTAGACACCAATCCTAAAGAACGACAACGAGTATTGCAATTCCAACATGCACATTTGTAACAAACACCCATTTTCTTAGCTCTTCGTTTCTTTGCATATGTGCATCTTCCAAAACCAGGCAGATGTGAAATAAAAGAGTCTGAAGAATCACCTGCCAATCAGACTCGTGCTTCAATTACCCAACGAATGTCATTAGGAACACCATGGATCGTCAGTAACCTCATCCGTTCCAAGCGAGCTTTGTAAACTTTCATTATAGATTTTTTAGGGAGAGAAGGAAATTGTTTGTGAAGATTTGCGAGAGCTTCTTCCATCTTGAAATGTCTTAACCTGCAAAAAACTAAACACACAAAATTAAATCACACCAAATCACAATATATACAAAAATTGCATGGGTTGCCTCCCTGCTAGCGCTAAGTTTAAAGTCGTCAGCCAGACTTGACTTCTCGAACGTTAAGCTGGATCTGAAAGTGTAACACTTTCTTTTTGTCGCTCAAATGATTCTCCCCAGTAGTGTTTGACACGCTTGTTTTTAACCTTGAAAGTTTTGTTAGCGTCAGGATCATGTATCTCAACGGCTCTATTTGGTAAAACTTTGGTGATCACAAATGGACCTGACCACCGTGATTTTGGCTTCCATGGGAAGAATTTCACCCTTGATTTGTTTAACAGTACCTTCTGCCCTGGTTCCAGTTGTATGCGCACTAACTTCTCATCATTTCTTTTCTTGCCCTTTTCTTTGTACAATTTAGCATCTTCAAAAGGCTGATTGTGAAATTCCTCCAATTCGTTGAGCTGGTGGAACTTTTTCTCTTCTATTGCTTGTAGAGAAAGAATTGGCTCTTTCATTGTAAAAGATGCTTTATCTTTAGGCTCCACAGGCAATTGACATGTTTTAAGTTTGTCAGTAGAACTTTGTCTTTCATCAGAGTTCTGAATGGTACTGTGCATCACATCGAGTTTGAAACAATTCTCCTTCTTTTCATCATCTGGGAAATTCATGGCCTTGAAAACATTGAATGTTACTTCTTGGTCCTGTACCCTCATGGTTAGTTCTCCTTTTTGTACATCAATAATGGTTCGACCTGTAGCCAAGAACGGTCTCCCGAGGATGATTGGCACGTCTGCGTCTTCCTCCATATCAAGGACAATAAAATCTGCTGGGAAAATGAATTTGTCAACCTTGACCAGCACATCCTCAACTACGCCTCTTGGAAATACGAGCGTTCTATCAGCAAGTTGTAGTGAGACTGAAGTTGGCATTGTTTCTCCAATCTGTAATTTCTTGAAAATAGAAAAAGGCATCAAGTTAACACTTGCACCTAAATCACATAAAGCCTTACCAAAGTTATGTTCTCCTATGACGCAAGGAACAGTGAAACTGCCAGGATCTTTCAACTTCGGGGGAAGTTTCCTCTGAATGATAGCACTGCATTCTTCTGATAATGCTACTGTCTCGTAATCTACCAATCTCCGCTTTCGTGAAAGAATATCTTTCATGAATTTGGCATAGGTGGGCATTTTTTCCAACGCTTCTGCAAATGGAATGTTGATATGCAGCTTTTTGAAGATTTCCAGGAACCGAGAAAACTGCTTGTCCAATTTGTTCTTCTGAAGACGTTGAGAAAAAGGTTGAGGTGGAGTGATCTGTTCTTTTTCCTTTGCTTCTTTTCCCTCCATCTGTTGCTTTGTTTCTTTTGGAACTTCCTCAGCAGTTGTTTTGGCTCCAACATCTTTGTTGATTTCAGTACCGCTTTTTAACATGATGGCATGACATTGTTCCTTCCCCATGTTTCTTGGATTTGCCTCAGTGTTACTAGGAAGGGTACCTGGCGGTCTGTAACTCTGAGCATTTGCCAGTTGTCCCATTTGATTCTCCAGTGCTTTAATAGAAGCAGATTGACTTTGAATTAATGCTGATTGGGATTGAAACATAGCATCATATCTTGCTGCTTGAGAGTCGTGTTTTTCTTCTAACTTTTTCAAGTGGGTCAACACTTCTGTTATTCCTGGTTCATTTGCCTGCTCCTGGCTTTTGTTCTGTTGTTGGAATTCAGGTGGTGGATAGTTTTGTTGTTGGCCTGAATTGTTGCTCCATGAAAAATTGGGATGGTTCCTCCACCCTGGGTTGTAGGTGTTGGAATATGGATTGTTCCCCTGTCTGTTGAAATTGTTGACAAAATTCACTGTCTCTTCATGCTGAACTGGTTCTGGTGCTCCTTTATATGATGAACTTGTGGATCCACCATTAACCTTCATGTTAAGAGTTTCCAGATTTTTGCAAATCATATCCAGCTTGACATTCAGTGCTGTGTTGACTCCAACTTCATAAATTCCTGCGATTCTTTGGATCATGCTCCTTTCTGTTGGCCACAAAGAATTATTGTTGGCCATTTCTTCAATTAAATCCCAAGCCTGATCTTCTCCTTTTGCCATTAGTGCTCCTCCAGCAGCAGCATCAATTGTGGTTCTCATTATTCCAGAAAGTCCATTATAGAATGTTTGGACTTGAAGCCATTTTGGAATCTCATGGTGAGGACATTTCCGGAGCAAATCTTTGTACCTTTCCCAAGCTTCGCAGAGGGATTCTGAATCTTGTTGTACAAAGGATGTGATGTCATTCCTCAACTTTGCAGTTCTGGCCGGTGGAAAGTATTTTGCAAGGAATTTGGTGGCTAGAGTGTTCCAAGTTGTGATGGAACCTGCTGTTAGTGAATGTAGCCAAGCTTTAGCTCTGTCCTTCAAGGAGTATGGGAAAACTCGCAGTCTCATTGCTTCTTCTGATGCTCTGTTGTAGTTGAAAGTACCGCAAACTTCCAGGAAGTTACTGATGCGGGCATTAGGATCTTCAGTTGCATTCCCCCCGAACTGAACAGACTGCTGAATCATCTGAATGCATGTTTTGATGTCACACGCATTTGCTGGTAAGGGAGGAAGTACAATACAGGAAATGAGTCTGTCAACCACCGGAATGGTTCTGTCTCGAATGGGAATTGGTGGTGCAACCTCCAACGGTTCAGGTTCCATGTTGACTAAAGCTTCTTGGCCTTCTCGCTTTTCCCTTCTCAACTGTCTGATGGTTCTTTCAATTTTTGGGTCAAGGGATCGGAGTTCAAAGCTTCTGGTTCGTCTCATGTAGTTTCTGAGAACTTGAAACACAAGAAAACAAAAACAATAAGTAAAAAGAAATTAGATACAAGTAACGTATCTAACCCCTAAATTAATAGAGAAAGATAAATACGTCCCCGGCAACGGCGCCAAAAACTTGACCGGCGTAAACACACGTATAACACAAGCGCACGTATCGTTCAAGTAGTATAAAAATATCGATCCCACGAGGACTTAATATATAATCTATTAATTTTATGAAGTCAAATGATTACTAGTATCTAACAGGTTGTTTGATTGATTTGAAATGGTGACGATTCTAAATTTAAAAACAAGTAAATAAAATTGTTCGAAAGTAGGTTTTAAGAAAATTCAATATTAAAAACTATCTAGGGTTGTGATTTCTTCCAATATCATTTTAAAGATGAAGTGGTTATTTTATGTTTGTGTAATAAATCGGTTTACTAACCTGGAACACTAAATTATGCAAAAGCCTATGTCGATGGTCAGACGCAAATACCCAGTTTAACCCAATTGAACCATATGTCTATGTCAACCAAATTATCTGGATTCATTAAGTTTAAGTTCCAATTATGGCTACCCCGCCCGACAGGTATATGTCTATCCTGTAAGGAAATCTATTAAAGGGTTATCTATCCTCAAGGAAGATCGTGGGCTATTAAGTCTAAGGCTGAAACCTAAAATCCCTATGTCTAGTTCATTTTAGATTTACCACATCAATCTTATTGGTGATCAGACAACAAGAAGCATTAAGCTTAAAACTTAATAAGTAAACCTTTAAATTACCCAAACTATAATTTAACCCTTTATAAACCGGTGATATTGGATTTCATCACAACCCCAGATAATTGGCTTAGTTACGACACATATTTACGGGTAGTAAAAAAAACTTAAATAAAATAAAAGACATAAAGTAAAATACTGAAAATTAAATGCTGAAAGTAAATGCTGAAAGTAAATGCTGAAATTAAATACTGAAAATTAAATGCTGAAAAGTAAATGCTGAAAGTAAATTGCTAAAAAGTAAATTGCTGAAAAGTAAATTGCTGAAAAGTAAATAAAGTAAAATTACAATAAAAGAAAATGCTGAGGTAAAAGGATCCACTTTTATTACTTCTATTTTAGATATCTCCCTTAATATAATATATTAACTTTGCATGATAATTACCAACCAGCCATATAGGCGGTATCCAGATTAAGTCAAATTAATAATTAATTACCAACCGACCAATCAGGCGGTATCCAGTTTAGTCAGGTTAAAACCAATGTAAATAATTACCAACCGACCAATATAGCGGTATCCTCGTTAAGTCAGGTTTTAACTAGTTTATATATTATAATTAAGGTAGATTAATCTAAATATTAGTAATAAAAGTTTTACCTTTTACCCCAGCAAATGGGAGTTACCTCCTCATTACTGAAAAGTAAAAACTGAAAATTAAATAAAGAAAATTACTGTGCGTAAAAGTAAATTGCGGAAAGTAAAAACTGAAAAGTAAAGAAAAGAAAGTGCGAAAACGAAAATTAATTACTGAAAGCTGTAAATAAACAAACAAGATACAATCTTCTTAGTATTCTTAAGGAATTCCTTAGAAGAAAGTATTAATTTTACAAATGAAATGGCTTGGTATTTATAGGCAAAATTTTGCCTCCATCAAATCATCCACCAAATCAATTATTAATTGCTCCACTAATTGCTCCACTAATTGCTCCACCAAATCCATTATTAATTGCTCCACTAATCTCTTATCATGTTTGGTGATGATTTGATAATTTTTATTATTTTTTTATTAATTTATTTTTTTGCTTTGAAAATGATTGAAAGTGACTTTAATAATTACACATTACACACTTCTGGATAGTTCATCAATTTCGGGCATGAAATCTTCAGAATTAGAAATTATTTTGTCTTTCCAAGTTGTAGATCTTTGAGTCTTCTTTAATCTGGAACTTGAATCAGCTCAATCCAATATCTGAGTAAAAAGGTATGCCCAAAATACGACAGATGTGCAAAACTGGAATTTCCAAAACTGCATTTCGTCAAAACGCCCTTTCAAGTTTCCAGTCTCCAAAATTAAAATATCAAGTCCAATAATTGCCCTTATTTGACCCATATTTCATCCTAAATGATTTCATTGAGACCCGATATTATTTTATCTGCAAAATAAACTAAAACACATCAAAACGTTCATCAAACCCGAGAAACTAAACAAAATATTAAGTTAAAGGGGCGGTAAATATTGATATATTTTCCGCTCATCAGCCGCACTCGAATTCGAAATGCGAATGCGCTCGTAAACAATCTCGGGCTCGGGTTTGCTAATTCCAAATTAACAAATTTTCAGTTGCGACGTAATTAAATGATTTCGCCTAGCGAAATCACTATTCATGTCGCTTACGAATTAATTCTAAATTAACTCGTTCACCTGAATTAAAATCTAATTTCAATTCAGCGTCGAAATCCAATTTCGTATAATATATCAAATATATTATTTTAATCGATTAATTCCAAATTAATCATTATCTCTCTTTAAATGATATTTTATCCCAGATAAAATATCTCTGCAATTAATCCCAGATTAATTTTCTCTCATCTAGTACTATGTTTGTACCGATTTACAAGACAAGGTTGGCTTCTAGCAAAGCGCCATGCCTACCCAATTCTCCAGAAATATCCTTACAGGAATATAAGGATCTATATCAGGCGTAGTATACGTAGTATTGCGTATTTCGATCCAGTATCGGATGATCACATGCAAGGCTTGAGGCTGGTATAGTGTCTACCCCGTACGAAACATATATCGGATTACGAGCAACTAGTCTCTTTAATATCGGATAATCATGACCAAGTCATATTATCCCGATGGTTGCAACCCTTTAGAGAACCAGTTCTGTATCCCTGCGCGATCATCATCTCCATATGACTGGAGTGATACTTCCGTCTTGACATCACACCCAACACACTACGATTCTCAATATACTCAGCAGAGGCGTACACAGAACCGGTTAAAGCCCTGGACGACCACAACCAAAGTATATTGATTGTCGCAAGTATTAGCGGTGCAAGTCTCAAGTTAAGACCAAATACACCTACCCTGATTTCGGACTTCCATAGACACATAGTCATACTACCAATGGAATTCCGAGGGGGTCTATCTAGAGCGAAGCTGTTTCCCGTACCATCGGTAAAACACAACCTCCTATTACACTTGCATGAGTATCCTATACCCAAATATATGAGAACTATGTCATTTGTGCCCTCACAACGTGCACAAGTGTAATACTAGTATTTTACACATTTATCGATGTCCAATCTCGATAATACTCTGACTAGGGATATTTAATAATTTATCCTTCGTGGACTGATACTGTCTCATATCATTCTCAATCCAGGAACAAATCATAAGGACCTCCTATCATTTATACATCTTGGTTATCTAATCACAAATGATAAGAGAGCAATCTCCTTTGTCACATAGTTAATTTATACAACAACACCATGATCTATACAAATAGTGACACTATGGGTCATAATTATCCAACAATGTCTCAGTAATTGATCGGTATAACGTTTGAATAGGTATGGTTAATCCCAGACATAGTTCTTGACTTCCTTAATGAACTATTTGTGTTGCTGATGTGTCCATTCCAATGGCCATTTTCCTGATACTATGTAGTTTACATAGTCAGCATACCAAGGGACATCCTACTGTTTGATGGTAAACAACTGTTCATATAGAAAAGTTTCTTTGACTGTCATTTCATTGCAATTTGTTTCTTTTGGGTTCTCTACGAACTAGCCAATGATCTAATAAGCATAAAACATATGAATACTCGAAATAAGATTGCGGAAAAATACTTACAACGATCAGTTGAGTGGATGTAGAGAATATCAAAAATTTCCTCCTTTTAGAAGTGCTCCAAGATCTCCTTTGATTGTATGTTTGATTAAGCTCCAAGCTTGATCTTTGATTCCAAACTCTTGGGAATGGTTTCCCTATCACCTTGGAAGACTCTTTGATGTGCTAGCAAATAAGAAATTTTGAAGCAAAATTTCTAAACCAAGAGGAGCAACTCACGGCAATTGGAGAGAATAGGGATATGAGAGAGCTTTTTAATTTTTATGTTTTGTTTTTCTAAAAAACCTAATACCAAAAGTCTCTAAAATTTGGTATATGCTTTTCCATAAAGCTAAAGCAAATCTTTGGAGGGAAAATTGAATTTAATGTCCCCAACTACTCCTGTCAATCAACTTTGACACTTGACGGACAAGTGATATAACTTGGTGGGACCAACTTTAATTCAAAATTCAAGTGGCTTGCTCAACACACTTCGGGCTCGGGTTCGCTTAATCTGATTAAACGAATTTTCCATCGCGACGTAATTAAATCCAATTAAATTAAGTAATAATGCCTTGCAAAATTATTACAAACGTTGCTCGCGAATTAATTCTAAATTAATTTTTTCGCCCGAATTAAAATCCAATTATAATTCCGTTATGAAATTTAATTTTATTTAATATATCGAATATATTATTTAATCGATTAATTCCAAATTAATCGTTCTCTCTCTTCTTATCGAATTTTATCCCAGATAAATTCTCACCGTAATTAATCCCAGATTAATTTTCTCTCTCTTATAATTAATCTCATATTAATTATGTTCAAGTCAAACATCATCGGTGAATCTTCGGGAAGCGACCCATGAGAAACCTGGATATGTTGGCAGTAAATCCGGTCGTCGGACTATCCGAACATGTGCGTACCCGGTACCACATTTTTACCGATTTACAAGACATGGTTGGCTTCTAGCAAATGACTGTGCCTACCCAATTCTCCAGAAATATTATTTAAGGAATATATAATCTTTGTCAGGCGTAGTATACGTAATATTCGTATTGCGATCCAGTATCGGATGTCACATGCAAGGCCTGGGGCTGGAATAATGTCTGCCCCGTACGAAGCATATATCGGATCACAAGCAACTAGACTTTATAATCGGACAATCATGACCTTGTCATATTATCCCGATAGTTGCAATATAATAGAGAAGCAGTTTTGTATCCCTACGTGATCATCATCTCCATATGACTGAAGTGATACTTTTGTCTTGACATCACACCCAATACACTACGATTCTCAATAAACCTAGAAGAGGCGTACACAGAACCTGTTAAAGTCCCGGACGACCAAAACCAAAGCGTATTGATTATCGCAAGTATTAGCGATGCAAGTCTCAGGTTAATACCAAATACACCTACCCTGAATCGGATTCCCATAGACATATATTCATACTACCAATGGGATTCCGAAGGGTCTATCCAGAGCGAAGCTGTTTCCATACCATCGGTAAACACAACCTTCTATCCCACTTGCATAAGTATCAAATACTTAAATATATGAGAACTATGCTGTTACGCTTCTATAACACGCACAAGTGCAATACTAGTGTATTCCGCATTATCGATGTCCAGTCTCAATAATACTACGACTAGGGATATTTAATGATTAATCCTTCGTGGATTGATATTGTCTCATATCTTATAATTCGTAACTTATCCTAAGGACTTTTATCATTTATATATATTCAAGTAATCTAATTACAAAATTATAAAATAGAAATTCCCATTGTCACATAGTTAATTTGTACAAAAACCACAATGTCTTTTACAAATAGTGACGCTATGGGTCATAATTGTCCTACAATCTCCCACTTGGCCTATAGCCAGTCACTCAAGTATCTACCACATGAACTATGTACATGTCGCTAAAACGTTTGCTGAGGAATAGCTTTCGTCAGCGGATCTGCAATGTTGTCATCTGATGCGACCTTCACGATCTTCACATCGCCACGATGTATGATCTCATGAATCAGATGGAAACATCGAAGTACATGCTTGGATCGTTGATGAGACCGCGGTCCCTTAGCATGCGCTATAGTCGCGTTATTGTCACAATATAATGGAACGGGCTCAGCTGCTAACAGAACTACTCTTAATCCAATTAGGAATTTATAGATCCAAATTGCCTCTTTTGCTGCTTCAGCTGCAGCGATGTATTCCGCTTCTGTTGTTGAATAGGCAACAGTCTCTTGCTTGGAAGATTTCCAGCTCACTGCTCCGTTGTTTAAACAAAATATGTACCCGAATTATGACTTACAGTCGTCTTTATCGGTTTGGAAACTTGCATCGGTAAACCCAGTTACCTCAAGTTCTCCATCTCCATAAATTAAGAATGCATCCCTAGTTCGTCTAAGATACTTAAGGATATTCTTAACCGCCATCCAGTGACCTATTAGACAATTATGACCAATAGTGTCACTATTTGTAACAGACATTGTGGTTTTTGTACAAATTAATTATGTAGCAATGAAATTGCTTTTTATCATTTTGTAATTTGATTACTTGAATATATAAATGATAAAAGTCCTTATGATTAGTTCCGGATTATAAGATATGAGACAATATCAATCCATAAAGGTTTAATCATTAAATATCCCTAGTCGTAGTATTATCGAGACTGGACATCGATAATGCAGAATAGACTAGTATTGCACTTGTGTGTGTTATGGAAGCGTAACGACATAGTTCTCATATATTTAAGTATTGGATACTTATGCAAGTGTGATAGGAGGTTGTGTTTATCGATGGTACGGAAACAGCTTCGCTCTGGATAGACCCCATGGAATCCCATGGTAGTATGACTATATGTCTATGGGAATCCGCATCAGGGTAGGTATATTTGGTCTAAACCTGAGACTTGCATCAGTAGTACTTGCGACAATCAATACGCTTTGGTTTTGGTCGTCCAGTACTTTAACAGGTTCTGTGTACGCCTCTTCTGGGTTTATTGAGAATCGTAGTGTATTGGGTGTGATGTCAAGATGGAAGTATCACTTCATTCATATGGAGATGATGATCACGCAGGGATACAAAACTGGTTCTCTATTGTGTTGCAACCATTGGGATAATATGACTTGGTCATGATTATCCGATTAAAGAGACTAGTTGCCTGATATCTGATATATTCTTCGTACGAGGCAGACACTATTCTAGCCCCAGGCCTTGCATGTGACATCTGATACTGGATCGCTATACGCAATACTACGTATACTACGCCTGATAAATATCGTATATTCCATTAAGAATATTTCTGGAGAATTGGGTAGGCACGGTGCTTTGCTAGAAGCCAATCATGTCTCGTAAATCGGTAAAAATGTAGTACGAGGTACGTACGTGTTCGGATAGTCCGACGATCGGATTTACTGTCAACATATCCAGGGATCTCTTGGGTCGCTTCCCGAAGATTCACCGATGACGTATGATTCGAACATAATTAATCTTGGATTAATTACAGAGATATTTTATCTGGGATAAAATACTATTTGATGAGAGAGAACGATTAATTCAGAATTAATCGATAAATTAATATATTCGATATATTAAACGAAATTAGATTTCGACGCGGAATTAAAATTGGATTTTAATTCGGGCAAATGAATTAATTTAGAATTAATTCGCGAGCGACGTGAATAGTAAATTTGATTTAATTACGTCGCAACCAAAAATTCGTTAATTTGGAATTAACGAAACCGAGCCCGGGATGTGTTTGCGAGGCCACTCTGATTTTGAATCAAGTGCGGCCACAAGTCACATCACTCATCACATCACATGTCACTTTAGTGATGGATGTCAATTCGCCTTTTTGGTGAGTGACAACTAGTCACTATTCATGATGGAGGTGGTTGTGAACCTTTAATGCATTTTTGGCTCCAAAATTTGGTTTGACTTTTTGAAAGCATATACCAAAATTTGGTAAAGCATTATTCATTATTGTTTTTAGAAAAAAAATACCAAAAACAAAGAAATCTCTCTCTCTCCCAATTAGGCCAAAACCGTGAGCCTTAAGAACAAGAAGCAAAAATTGTTTTTCTTCTTCACTTGCTAGCACACTTCAAGAATCAATACAAGGTGATAGGGAAACCATCTCAAGAGCTTGGAATCCTTACAAATCTTGGAGCTTATTCATCTTCTTCAAAGAACCTCCTTGGCCGAAACTTCAAAGGATCAACAAGGGAGGAAATTTTGTCTTCAACACATCTCAAAATCTGTTCATTGTATGTATGATTCCACCATCCTTCTTTGAGTATTCATTCTTTTCAATGCTTAAATATGATCTTGGGACCACATTAGAAACCAACATGACCATCACCTGGATCGGCCTGATAGTGACTACACATGCTCAAAGTATAGGAGACATCAGGTCGTGTACATATTATGGCATACATGATCGATCCGACTACAGAAGCGAATGGGATCCAACTCATGTTGTCTCTCTCATATTGAGTTTTAGGACATATGTCCTTAGATAGAGTGACACCATGTGACACTGGCAACAATCCCATCTAAGACTGATCCATGTTGAATCTCTTCAACACTTTGTCAATGTACGTGCTCTAGGATAGTCCAAGCAGCTTTCTAGATCTATCCCGGTAGATCTTTATTCCCAGAATAAAGGCTGCTTCTCCCAGATCTTTCATGGAGAATTTTAATGAAAGCCAAGCTTTCTCCGATTGTAGCATGAGAATGTCATTGCCAATAAGCAATACATCATCAACGTAAAGGACAATGAATGTCAGTGCTCTCCCACTAACCTTTTTATATACACAAGGATCATCCTCGTTTTGAATGAAATCATATTCTTTTATGATCTCATCAAAACGTTGGTTCCAAGAACGCGATGTTTGCTTCAATCCATTAATGGATCGATTTAACTTGCAAACCTTGTTCATATGTTTTGGTACGACAAAACCATCAGGCTTTTGCATATAAACATCCTCCAAAAGGTTTTCGTTAAGGAAAATGGTTTTGACATTCATCTGCCATATTTCGTAATTGAAATATGCAGCAATAGCAAGCATTATCCGAATGGATTCAATCATGGCAACATGTGAAAAAGTTTCATCGTAATCGACACCATGTCGTTGACGATACCCTTTCGCTACAAGCCTAGCTTTGTACATTTGTATGTTGCCATCCATATCGTTATTCCTCTTAAAGACCCATTTGCAACCAATAGGCTTTACGCCTTCTGGTGCATCAACCAGTGTCCAAACTTGGTTGGTGTACATGGAATCTATTTCGGAATTCATGGCATCTTGCCATAAACCGGAGTCGATACCTTGTATCGCTTCCTCATACATAGCCAGTTCGTCTTCCTCAATAAGATTAATATCCACATGAGGTGAGATCAGAAACCCATACCTCTCAGGTTGTTTTCTGACTCTCTTTGACCTACGCGGTTCTTCTGTATTCGAAGATTGTGGTACAGTCTCATACCTGATGAACTGTTCCTGTTCCATTAAGGAATCGGTGCCAGGAATAGTATCACTCTGATTTTCATCGAGTTCTACTTTCCTCCCATTAACCACTGTATTTAGGAATTCCCTTTCGAGGAAAACCGTATATAGAGCAACAAATACTTTGTTCTCTTGTGGGTTGTAAAAGTAATATCCTTTGGTTTCCCTAGGATAACCTACAAATAGACACTTATCAAATTTGGGTTCAAGTTTTGTACCATCGAAACGTTTAACGTATGCCCAGCAACCCCAAATCTTCAGAAATGAGAAACCCGGTTTCTTTCATGTCCATATTTCATACAGAGTCTGTTGAACAGACTTTGATGGAACCTTATTCAAAATAAGTATTGCACTGTTCAATGCATATCCCCAGAAGGAAATAGGTAGCTCTGTACGACTCATCATTGACCTTACCATGTCCAACAAAGTTCGGTTTCTCCGTTCGGACACACCATTCAATTGAGGTGTTCCGGGAGGAGTCCACTGTGAAATAATACCATACTCTTTCAAGTGATCAATAAACTCATTGCTCAAGTATTCTCCACCACGGTCCAACCGTAATGTTTTAATACTTTTACCGGTCTATTTTTCTACTTCGTGTCGAAACTCTTTGAATTTCTCAAAGGTTTCTGACTTGTGTCCCATAAGATACACATAACCATAACACGATGCATCATCTGTAAAGGTTACGAATTATTCATATCCACCTCTAGCCTGGCTAGACATGGGCCAACATACGTAACTATGAACGAGGGCTAACAGTTCGGCGGCACGTGCACCTTTACCGCTAAAAGGTGTTTTAGGCATTTTGCCTAATAAACCAGATTCGCAGACGTCATATGAATTTGGATCAAATCTGTCCAAGTACCCACTCTTCGAAAGTGTGGATATGCGAGTCTTGTTAATGTGTCCCAGACGACATTGCCACATATAAGTTTCCTATTTGTTACTTAGTTTAAGCCTTTTGTTTGTTACATTATATGCTTGAGATTGATTTATATTTAAAATATAAAGACCGTTATTCATATCAGCACTGCATATCTCCATATCATTTTTATACATAAAACATCCAGTGTTTCTAAAAACACAAGTATACCCATATTGGGCTAATAAAAATACAGATATAATATTCCTAGTCAAATTAGGTACATAATAACAGTTTGAAAGATTTAGTACATGCCCCGATGGCAGTTCCAAAATGTAAGTCCCAACATCCAAAACGGCGACTCTAGTCCCTTTTCCAACTCGGAGGTCTATCTCTCATGAGGCCAGTCTCATGCTAATCTGCAGATCCTGCACATCAGTACATATATGAGTACTATAACCAGAATTAAAAATCCAATTTTTAAAACTAGAAGTAGACATGTTTATTTCTATAACAAACATACCTGAAGCTGGTGCCTTGCTCGTTTTGATTTCGTTCATGTGCGCCTTGTACTCACGGCAGTCACGCTTCCAATGACCCCGTTTGCCACACTGCAGGCATACATCTTGGGATTTGTCCTTTGCCTTCCCAGAAGACTTTGACGATTTGACCTTGCCCTTCTTCTTCTTCTAATTCTTTACACCTCCAATAGCCTTTGGCCAAGCCTTGGCAGACTGAGATGTTGAAGCGAAGTGCGCCTTCAATAGCTCTTTTTCTGCTTCAAGCAGCATTGCCATCAGCTCTCCAAGAGTATGGTCTTCGTTCATCATATTGTAGTTCATGATGAACCCGCTTCAGCTATCAAAAAGAGACTGCAAGATCAAATCTGTAGAAGTCTCAGCCTCAAAGGTTATGCCTAGCTGACCAGTTGTTCAATGTCAGCAATCATCTGCGACACATGGTGCTCGACAAATGTACCATCAGACATTTGAGAGCGGAATAGCTTCTTCTGCAATTCATACATTTACTATCTAAGGTTAGATCGATGAAGGTCCTTCAATTTTATCATCATAGTATAGGGATCCAATCCCTTATTTTGGCGACGAAATTGAGGAGTCATCACAGTGAGCATGACAGATTAAGGAGTTGAGTTTTCATCGCTTTGAGTCTTCCAAAGCTCAAGCTCAAGCGGCTGCTCATTTCCGGGCTTAGGCCTGAGAGGTCTCTCTATCCTATAGAGCATCCTCTCAGCCCCCAGGACAATCCTGTGGTTCATATCCCTGTCAGGAAAGTTCACGCCATTAAAGACATTTTCGCCCATGATAATGTCTCTAACCCCGATCTTTCCATTCATCTTAATTACAATAGTCTAACTATTCAATTAACAATTTTTGGGTACAGTCCACCTGTTACAAGAAAATAATAGAATATTAGTCCAACTAATAAATATTTAAAATGACGAAATAGTTTGAAAGCGCGTATTTGGCAAGTATTTGAACGAAATTGCAAATTCAATACTAGCCTCCTACTATTTTTCGGCGAGCCTCTAACCCTATGTTGAGTACTCGGGAAACCTAGTTTCCTAGTGGGCTAGAATCCCATTAAATAACACACAACCTTTACTTTGGCCGACAAGCTGTATGATATTTAACTAGGTAGATCTCTAAGATCAATAGGATCTCATCCAATTCCTAGATCCGGTAGCTGGACCTCCAAGTCCGAAACATAAATACAATATATATGCCAATATATCTAATATATTTTCCTAAATTTTTCCTCTGAATCAACTAAGCCTTGGCTTTGGCTCAACAAGCTTAATGATTCTAGTTAAGCGGGACCCATTGACCTTGGAAAACTTCATAATCCATGTCGATGAACAAGAAGTGACCTTGACTTTGGCCAAAAAATCACAACTTACCCAAGACATGCGATATGGACCACATCTTTCATGGTTCAAACACATCCGCGATGGACATTGATCTTGACTTTGGCCAACAAACCAATGCCAATCTTGGATCTTGAGAAAGAACCATTCAATGGAAGGAAAACGCTTAATGTTTGATTGAGGGTTTTTCGTGTAATTGGTAACCAATTAATTATCTTTGATTAGGTCTCATCATAAAACCTTAAGCATGCATTCTAAAAGCATAATAAGGCGCGATAAATAAAATTAATAATGATATGCTGATGGATATCTCACAAATTATTCCTAGAACAAAACACTCCATTTCCTCTCCCCAGCTAGCACTATTCTAACTTCTACCCAATTACATAATATAATAAATAAACCTCATTAACATTGAGGGGAATTGGTGAGAAGAGAATTACAAAGAGCCGAGAGATAAAGGCTGGACACGCATGTCCAATTTAATAAATTCTAAATTTATTACAACAATTTCCAAAATTGTCCTCACCCATCTAATATCCATCTGATATACGTTATTCATACAATACATCCATGTATTCATATAAAACATGTTATTGAATCAATCTAATCCAATTAATTAATCTTTGAATTAAGTGATCATCCAATGTTCAAACAACAATTTGATTTGCGCGAGTCCAACTCGTTTGAGAATAAGCACTCAAAGTGCGTATTCTTTAATTATATTGAACTACAATTTTAAATCCAATTTAATTTGTATTCAATACTAATTCTTTATTTAATTCCAAATTAAATAATTACACTTTTAATGTGCCTTTACGATTTAGATTCTAAATCTAATCTTAATGGGTCTCAAAGCCCAATTAACATCCAATGTTATTTTAATTAAAGACCAATGGGCTTTCAATTAATTTCTTAAGGCATGGACTTTGGCAACCAAAGCCCAATAAGGAATCACCTTTTGCCATAAAATTAATTTTGGCCCATTAGGCCCAATTAATTATTTAAAGGCCCATTTATTATATTTGGACTTAATGGTATGGTTTTAGGCTCAATTTGTATCCAATCCAATTGTCCTAAACAAACTTGGCCCAACCAAGCCCATTAGGCCCAAATATAACAATTTTAGCCCAATTCCAAATTAAGCCTAATTAATTAAATTCTAATATTCCAAATATCATAATTTATTTAATTATAGTGTATAGCCATAATTAATTATTTAAATTAACATTTCCAAAACACCAATTTAATTAATTAATCATGCTTTATTATTTTCAATACATGTCCAACATTAGTGAAACAAAATCAAGTCATTAACATGCTCTTTCATTCACGGCAATCATGGGATTTTTTCATCAATTTTGATTTCAATCAAATTAAATCACAAATCAATATATCCAATCATATTAAACACATCATATGGTCTAAAAAATCAAAATCACCATGAGCTTAGGGTTCATCATGTATTAGGCCAAGCCAAAAAATTTGGGAAAAATTATCTAATTAATGTTTTCATAAAATTAATCATGCATAACTCTAAGTTATCATAATCTAAGCATACTCAAACAATCAATTTCATAAAATCATGCTCCAATCAAAAATAACCAAATTCAAGATTATAAACCCTAATAATTTTCATGCTTAAATAGGCTCATGATACCATTGTCTGGTTCTCTAATAACTAGCCAATGATCTAATAAGCATATGATGAGTGGTAATTATATCACTATTTCTCACTCATTTAACCTAATATTTTGTATAGTTTCTTGAGTCTTTTGAATATTTTGATGTGTTTTGTGTTATTTTGTAGATAAATAAAGAGTCAGGACATTCTGGAGGTGATTTGGACCAAAATAGTGAAAATTGGAAAAAGGGCATTTTGGTAATTTTCTGCGTCACGATGCCTAACATGCGCCGAACAGTGCTAACGTGCGCCTGGTCCATAAATCAGAATCTGAGAAAATTTGACTTTACTAACGTGCGCCGTGCCACATGTCACCATCACAGCCGATCTGCTACCGTGCGCCGTGCCACGTGTCATCATCCTACGGTGCCAACAATCGCCATCGCCACGTGTCACTCCACGTCATCATCCACATCACATGTTGACCAAGTCAAAATGCCACGTCATCATCAACCAATCACAGCGTGCCACGTGTCGCAATTCTATGATGCCGACAGTTAAATTGCCAGGTGTCGCCACGTCAGCATCAATTATTGACTGACTTATCCTTATCTGACATGTGGCGGATAAGAATCGGAATCAGCCAATCAGAAGCCACCACGTGTCACAATAATTGAGCTCCAACCACCTTGCCACCTGTCACCTTATCACCTTATCCAGAATCGCCACGTGTCATCACCTCAGCATGCCACGTCCAAAGAAGCTGGCGTAGCGACGCCTAGAGCCCACCGAGGCCTATAAATTTAGCTCGAGATTTCAGTTTCAGTTGTACCATTCTTTCTCATTTCTTTGATGTAAATAGAGAGTTCTCTCTCTAGTTTCTTTTAATTTAAGTTTTGTAATTAATTTTAATTACGTTCTGTAATAATAGTAATTTACTTTCTTTATTTTTTTTTACAGTTTTTACTATTTACCATGAGGAGGTAACTTCCCCCTGCTAGGGTGAAAATTAATTTTTTTACTATTGCTATTTAGATTAATCTCCCATAAATATAATATATTCACTATTTAAAATTTGACTTAAAAAAGATACCGCTATATTGTTCGGTTGGTAATTCATTTTAATCTGGTTTAAACCTGACTAATCAAGGATACCGCCAGATTGGTCGGTTGGTAATTAAACTTTCTTACCGCCTATATGGCAGGTTCATGGACAAATCTTTTTACCGCCTTAATGGCTGGTTGGACTTAATTTGACTTAATCAGGTTACCGCCTATATAGCTGGTTGGTAATGTTATCACAAGTTTTATATATTATATTATGGGAGATATCTAAATTAGTAGTAGTAAAATTTGATCATTTTACCTTAGCATTTTATTTTATTGCAATTTACTTTTCAGCTTTTACTTTACCGCAATTACCTTTCAGCATTTTTACTTTACGTCTTTTACTTTTAAGTTTTTATTAGCCCTAGCTATGTGTCGTAACTAAGTTAGATATCTGAGGTTGTGATGAATTCCAATATCACCGGTTTATAAGGGGTTAAATTATAGTTTGGGTAATATAAAGATTTATTTATTGAGTCTTAATCTTAATGATTTTTCATTAACTGGCCAATAATAAAATTGAACTGGTAAACTTAAAATGAACTTGGAAAAATGGATTTTAGGTTTAAGACCTTAGACTCAATAGCCCACGATCTTCCTTGAGGATAGATAACCCTTTAATAGATTTCCTTACAGGATACGAATATACATGTCGGGCGGGGGTAGCCAAATTGGAACTTAATCTTAATAAATCTAGATAATTTGGTTGACATAGACATATGGTTCAATTGGATTATACTAGGTATTTGTAATTGACCATCGGAAGAGGCTTTTACATAATTTAGTGTTCCAGGTTAATAAATCAATATTTTACCTAACTATAAGATAACCACTTCATCTTTAAAATGATATTGGAAGATTCACAACCCTAGATAGTTTTTAATATTGAATTTTTTTAAACCTACTTTCGAACAATTTTATTTACATGTTTTTAAATTTAGAACCGTCACCTTTTCAAATCAATCAAACAACCTGTTAGATACTAGTAATCATTTGACCTCATAAAATTAATAAATTAAGTCCTCATGGGATCGATACTTTTTATACTACTTGAACGATACGTGCGCTTGCGTTATACGCGTGTGTTTACGTCGGTCAAGTTATTGGCGCCGTTGCCGGGGACTTATTTATCTTTCACTATTAGTTTAGAGGTTAGATACTTTTACTTGTATCTAATTTTCTTTTTACTTATTGTTTTTGTTTTCTTGTGTTTCAGGTTCTCAGAAACTTCATGAGACGAACCAGAATCTTTGTACTCCGACTGCTTGACCCGGAAATTGAAAGAACCATCAGACAGTTGAGAAGGGAAATGCGAGAAGGCCAAGAAGCTTTAGTCAACATGGAACCTGAACCTTTGGAAGTTGCACCACCAATACCAATTCAAGACAGAACCATTTCGGTGGTTGACAGACTCATTTCTTGTATTGTACTTCCTCCCTTACTAGCAAATGCAAGTGACATCAAAACATGCATTCAAATGATTCAGCAATCAGTACAGTTTGGGGGAATGCAACTGAAGATCTCAATGCCCACATCAGCAACTTCCTGGAAGTTTACGGCACTTTCAATTACAACCGAGAAGCTGAAGAAGCAATGAGACTGCGTTTTTTCCATACTCCTTGAAGGACAGAGCTAAAGCTTGGCTACATTCACTACCAGCAGGTTCTATCAAAACTTGGAACACTTTAGCCACCAAATTTCTTGCAAAGTACTTTCCACCAGCCAGAACTGGAAAGCTGAGGAATGACATCACATCCTTTGTACAACAAGACTCAGAAACTCTCTACGAAGCTTGGGAAAGGTACAAAGATTTGCTCCGGAAATGTCCTCGCCATGAGATTCCAAAATGGCTTCAAGTCCAAACATTCTATAATCGACTTTCTGGAATAATGAGAACCACAATCGATGCTGCTGCTGGAGGAGCTTTAATGGCTAAATGAGAATATCAGGCCTGGGATTTAGTTGAATAAATGGCCAACAACAATTCATTGTGGCCAACAGAAATGAGCATGATCGAAAGAATTGCTGGAATTTATGAAGTTGGAGCCAACACAGTAGTAAATGCCAAGCTGGATCAGATATGAAAATTCATGGAAACTCTTAGCATGCAAGGTAATACTAGATCCACAAGTTTACCATATGGAGGAGCACCATAGACAAACCAACATGAAGAGACGGTGAATTATGTCAACAATTTCAATAGACAGGGAAACAATCCATTTTCCAACACCTACAACCCAGGGTGGAGAAATAATACCAATTTCGCATGGAACAACATTTAAGGGCAAAAGAACTATCCACCACCCAGATTCCAACAGCAAAACAAAGGCCAGTAGCATGAAAAAAAGCCAGGAATAGCAGAAGTGCTAGCCCAGTTAAAAAAAATGATGTTATGTTTCAAAGCCAATCAGCTTCTATAAAGGCACTGGAAAATCAAATTGGACAACTGGCCAATGCTCAGAGTTACAGACCGCCATGTAACATTCCTAGCAACAAAAAACCAAATCCAAGGAACCGAGGGAAGGAGCAATGCCAAGCCATTACTTTGAAAAGCGGTACTGAAATCAATAAATATTTTGGAATCAATGTATCCACTGAAAATTGGGAGACTACGAGACAGTAGCATTAACGGAAGAATGCAGAGCCATCATCCAGAGAAAACTTCCACCGAAGTTGAAAGATCCTGGTAGTTTCACAGTTCCATGTGTTAGTGTTCTTAGAACATGCCAAGGATCTAACAAGCAAGAAAAGGTGTTCATAAACTCATTATAAGTTGCGGAATTACTTACATTGAAATGATTTGAGCTTGTAAAATTTTGAATGAAGAAGATCTCCAAGATCCTTCCTTTGTTGATTCCATGCTTTGAGTTGGTTTCCCTATCACATTAGAAGACTTCTTGAAGTGCTAGCTTCTTTGAATTTGCAACAAAATCAAAGAGAGAGTGAGATGAAGCTCACGCCCATAGTAGAGAGAAAGCTAGGGTTTTTAGTTCTTTTGTGTGTTGTGTAATGAGAGAGAGAGATGCCTTTTGGAAAAACCAATTTACCCTTTTCACCTAAACATGGTGGTTGGGTAAATGGTTTCACCAAAACTATTCCAAGGTAGTTGGAAAGTTGGTGGCTTGAAATAAATGCCAACTAACCTCCCAACTACCACATGTGAAGTGGGCCCCACATTTGAATTCAAATGTCTCTACGAATATTTGTCGCGGCTCGGATCCGTTTAATCCGATTAAACGAACTTTCATCGCTAAATAATTAAATGTAATTTAATTAAATAACGATGCCTCGCAAATATATTACGAACGTCGTTTACAAATTAATTCTAAATTAATTCGTTCGTTCGTATTAAAGTCCGACTTTAATTTCCTAATGAAATCTTATTCCGATTAATACATCTGATATATTAATTTTAGCCCATATCAATAAATTAAATAGAAAAATCAAATTTAACTATTAAATTTATTTCACCGATTAATTCCAAATTATTCGCGTTCTCTCTCTTCCGAACACATTTAATCCCAGATTAAATAAAGCCTCAATTAATCCCATATTAATTTTCTCTCTCTAAATTAATCCCAGATTAATTCTAGTTTAAGTCAGCTGTCATCGGTGAATCCTTGGGAAGCGACCCAAGAGACCTCTGGATATGTTGGCAGTAAATCCGATTATCGGACTATCCGATTAAGTGTGTAACTCGTACCACATACTTACGGATTTACAAGACATGGTTGGCTTCTAGCAAAGCACCGTGCCTACCCAATTCTCCAGAAATATTCTTACTGGAATATACAATCTATGTCAGGCGTAGTATACGTAGTATTCTGTATTGCGATCCAGTATCAGATGTCACGTGCTAGGCCTGGGGCTGGAATTATGTCTGCCCCGTACGAAGAACATGTCGGATGTCTGGTAACTAGTCTCTATAATCGGATGAACATGACCTAGTCATATCATCCCGATGACTGCAGTACTTAAGAGTACTAGTTCCGTATCCTACTTGACATCATCTCCACTATGACTGGAGTGATACTTCCATCTTGACATCACAGTCAATACACTACGATTCTCAATATACCCAGCAGAGGTGTACACAGAACTGGTTAAAGCCTTGGACGACCAAAACCAAAGCATATTGATTGTCGCAAGTATTAACGGTGCAAGTCTCAGGTTAAGACCAAATACACCTACCCTGATTTCGGACATCCATAGAAAAATAGTCATACTACCAATGGAATTCCGAGGGGTCTATCCAGAGCGAAGCTGTTTTTCGTACCATCGGAAAAACACAACCTCCTATTACACTTGCATGAGTATCCAATACCCAAATATATGGGAACTATGATATTGTGCCCTCACAACGCGGACAAGTGTAATAATAGTCTTTTACGCATTATCGATGTCCAATCTCGATAATACTCTGACTAGGGATATTTAATGAATAATCCTTCGAGGACTGATACTGTCTCATATCATCTCAATCCAGGAACTAATCATAAGGACCTCATATCATTTATACATCTAGGTGATCTAATCACAAATGATAAGAGTGCAATCTCCTTGTCACATAGTTAATTTGTATAACAACACCATGATTTGTACAAATAGTGACGCTATGGGTCATAATTGTCCAACAATCTCCCACTTGGCTTATAGCCAGTCACTCGAGTGTCATACACCCAAACTATGTACGGTTCGCTCAAACTGCTGAGGAAAGACTTTCGTCAGCGGATTTGCGTGATTATCGTCTGATGCGATTTATTCGATCATCACATCGCCACGATGTATGATCCGAACGAATCAGATGAATAGTCGAAGTATGTATCTGGATCGTTGATGAGACCATTAATTTTTTAGCCTGTGCTGACGCCTAGCTCAGCTGCTAACAAAACTATATCTAATCTAATTAGATTTATCATCGACCCAAATGGCTTCTATTGCTGCCTCAGACGCAGCAATAACCCGCATTTGTTGTTTATTCGGTAACAGTATCTTGCTTGGAAGATTTCCAGCTCACTGTTCAGTTATTCAAACTGTATAGTACCGTTGTTACGACTTATAGTCATTTTTATCGGTTAGGAAACTTGCAACAGTGATCCCAGTCACTTCAAGTTCTCCTTCTCCATAGTTTAAGATAACATCCTTAGTTCTCTAAGATACTAACAGATGTTCTTAACATCAATCCAGTGATTATCACTTGGATTGACCTGTTTGTGACTTCATATGCTCAAAGCATATGAGACACCAGGTCACGTAAATTTTTCAATGTACGAGTTCTCAGAGAGTGTTAACAACTTTAAATCTATCCCAGTAGATCTTTATTCCTAGAATAAAGGTTGTTTCTCCCAAGAATTCTACGGAGAATTTTCATGAAAGCCAAGCTTTCACTGATTGTAATATGGGAATATCATTTCCAAGAAATGACATATCATCATTATTTAGGACAGTCACTTTCAGTGCGCTCCCACTAACCTCCTTATATACACAAGAATCATTTCTCGTTTTGAATTAAATCATAAACCATTATGATTACATCAAAATGATAATTCCAAGAATCTAATGCTTGCTTCAATCCAAACAATGATCGAATAACCTGCGAACCTTGTTTGCTAGTTTTAATACGACAAAATCGTCAGGATGTTGTAAACATCCTCCAAAAAGTTTCCTTTTTCAGGAAAACGATTTTTCGTTCAACTACCATATTTCATAAATGAAACATGCAGCATCCGCAAGCATTATCCAAATGGATTTAACATGGCAATAGGTAAAAGATTTCGTTGTAATCAACACAATGTTGATAACGATACCTTTCTGCTACAAGCCTAGCTTAGTACGTTGGTATGTTGCAATCCACGTATGTCTTCCTTGAAGACTTTTATAGTACCAATAGGCACAATGCCTTGCGGTACAACAACTACTGTCCAAACATAGTTGTTATAGTATTAAAACCGTCACAGTAAGACCGAGATGGAAAAATACTTAAGCAATAAGTTTCTCAAATACTTGAAAGAGTATAGTATTCTTTCAATGATGACTCCTCCCGGAACACGTCAGTTTGACGGTGTGTCCGAACGGAGAAAACGAATTTTATTGGACATGATAAGGTTAATCATGAGTCGCTTTGAGCTACCATTTTCCTTCAAACGATAAGCATTTAACAGTGCAATACTTATTTTGAATAAGGTTCCATGAAAATCTGTTTGACAGATTTCATATTAGATATGAACAGGAAAGAAACTGGGTTTTCTCACTCCTGAAGATTTGGGATGCTGGGCATATGTTTGGATGATACCAAACTAGAACCCAAAATAGATAAGTGCCTAATTATTGGTTATCCTAGGGAAACCAAAGTATAGTACTTATACAACTCACTTGAGAACAATTTAATTGTTGCTCGCCATGCGTTTTTCCTAAGAGGAATACCTAAATGCAGTGGTAAGTGGGAGGAAAGGAAAACTCGATGAAGAATCAGAGTAATACTGCTCAAGGCACCGATTCTTTAATGGAACACAAACAGTTCATCAAGGATGAAACTATACCACAATCTTCGAATACAAAAGAACCGCGTTAGTCGGAGAGAATCAGAAAACAACCTCGGAGGTATGGATTTATGATCTCACCTCATAAAGATGTCAATCTTATTGAGGAAACTGACTACGTATGAGAAAATGATACAAGGTATCGACTCCCTATCATGACAAAGTGCCATGAGTCCGAAATGGATTCCATGTATGATCTATTTGTCTACTTCGTGTTTGTGTTTCATAAGAGACACATAACCATAACGCGATGCCACATCCGAAAAGGTCAGGAAATACTCATATCAACCTCTAGCCGAGCTAGATATGGGCCTACTTACGTCACTATGAACGAGGGCTAACAGATCGATGGCACTTACACTTTTACCAAGTAAAAGGTATTTTAGGTACTTTACCTAATAAACTAGATTCGTAGACATCATTTCAATGGAATCAAATCCGTCCTAGTATCCACTCTTTAAAAGTGTGGATATACGAGTCTTGTTTAATGTGTCCCAGACAACATTGCCACAAATAAGTCTTATCTGATCAAATCAGTTATTCACATCTAATGTGTTTATTATATGTTTGAGATTTATTTATATTCAAAATATAAATATTGTTATTCACATCTAATGTGTTTATCTCAATATCATCTTTATAAAATAAAACACTTTAGTGTTCTAGAATATAAAGGTATACTCGCAACGAGTTATACTCAATATAGAGATAATGTTTCTAGTCAAACTAGTTACATTATAACAGTTTCCTAATTTAAGTACACACCCGAATGGTAGTTCCTAAACTTAGGTATCTACGGTAAAACAGCGACTTTCGTCCCGTTTTCGATTCGCAGATTAATCTCAATTGAAGTCAGTATCCTGCTCATAGCAGATTCTGCACATCAATGTATATTTATGTATCACACTTAGTATTTAAAATCCAATTTTAATACTAGTAGTGAACATATTTATGACAAACATATTTGAAGTTAGAGCCTTGCTCGTCTTCAATTCCTTCATGTCTGCTTTGTCCATACGGCAGTCACGCTTCAGTGATCCCATTTGCCACAGTTTAAGCAGACATCTTGGGATATGTCATTTGTCTTCCTAGAAGACCGTAATGATTTTTCATTTTCCCTTTTCTATATCCTAGAAGCCTTTGGCCAAGCCTTGGGTTTCTAGAATATCGAAGTAAGGTGCGCCTTGCGCTACTTGCCTTATTGCAAACTTCGGCTTTATCTCCTTGAGAATAGCCATTAACTCTCCAAGAGTTATTAATTGTAATTTAATACTTCTAAGATCTAAGAATAGATCTATGAAGATCCTTCAATTTCTTCGTCATACTTTAAGGATCTAATCCTTAGTTCTGATTAGGAAATTAAGGAGTCCTTTTGACAAGTATAATGGATTAAGCATTGACCGGCGTAATCACACGCGTATAACGCAAGCGCACGTATCGTTCAAGTAGTATAAAAAATATCGATCCCACGAGGACTTAGAACCTAATCTATTAATTTTATGAGGTCGAGTGATTACTAGTATCTAACAGGTTGTTTGATTGATTTAAAATGACGATGATTCTAAATTTAAAACAAGTAAATTAAATTACGTGAAAGTAGATTAATGAAAATTCAAATTATAAAACTATATAGGGTTGTGAATTCTTCCAATATTATTTAAAGATGAAGTGGTTATATTATAGTTGGGTAAAATATTGATTTATTAATCTGGAATATTAAATTATGTAAAAGCCTTTTTCGATGATCATTTACAAATACCTAGTATAATCCAATTGAACCATATGTCTATGTCAACCAAATTACCTAGATTCATTAAGATTAAGTTCCAATTATGACTACCCCCGCCCAACAGGTATATTCCTATCCTGTAAGGAAATCTATTAAAGGGTTATCTATCCTCAAAGAAGATCGTGGGCTATTGAGTCTAAGGTCTTTAAACTTAAAATCCCTATGTCTAGTTCATTTTAAGTTTACCTAGTCAATTTTATTAGTGGCCAGTTAATAAAAAGTATTAAGATTATTACTCAATAAATAAATCTTTTAATTACCCAAATTATAATCTAACCCCTTATAAACCGGTGATATTAGATTTTATCACAACCCTAGATAACTAACTTAGTTACAACACATAGCTAAAGTTGGTAAGAACTTAAAAGACATAAAGTAAAATTGCTAAAAAGTAATTGTGGAATAATAAATTACAATAAAATGAAATGCTAAGGTAAAAGGAATTAACTTCTACTATTTACTATTTAGATATCTCCCATAATATAATATATATACTTGTGATAATTTTGCCAACCAACCATTTAGGCGGTAACCTGATTAAGTAAAATTAAATCCAACCAGCCATTAAGGCGGTAATATTTGTCAATAAACCAGCCATAAAGGCAGAACCAAAATAAACCAGCCATAAAGGCGGAACAATAAATAAACCAACCGACCAGTATGGCGGTATCCTCATTAAGTCAGGTTTAACCAGATTAAATTGAATAACCAACCGACCAGTATGGCGGTATCCTCATTAAGTCAGATTTTAAATAGTTTATATATTATATTTTAAGGGAGATTAATCTAAATAGGAATATTAAAAGAATTACCATTTTACCTTAGCATGGAGAAGTTACCTCCTCACGGTTGAATAGTAAGAGTAAAAAAGTTTAAGAAAGAAAATTACTATTACTATTATAGAAGAAAATTACTATTACAAAACGTAATTAAAACTGAAATTTTAAAAAACACTAAGAAGAGAACTCCCTATTTACATCAGAGAATTCAGAGGATGTGGTACATTTGAAACTGAAAATTCGAGCCGAATTTATAGGCCCGAGTAAGTGGAGCGAGTCGGGCCGCGCAAGACTTGTGTGGCGCGACGCGCTGACGTGGCATTTCCTGATTCGTTGCTTCTGGTCTTATCTGACACGTGGCAGGGCGGCTGAAGCGATAAGGTGACATGTGGCAAGGCGGCTGGCTGATGTCGGCTCGTTGAATTTTTGACACGTGGCATGCGACGCACGTTAGCGGATCGCTTGTGATGATGACACGTGGCACGGCTCACGTTAGCAAAGTCAAACTTGTCAAACTTTTACTTGTTGACCTGGTGCATGTTAGCAGCCTCCGGCGCACGTTAGAGGTCGGGACGCCAAGGGTTTCGGTGTCGCGATGCTCCAAAATTACCAAAATACCCTTTTTGCCAATTTTCACAATTTTGCTTCAAATCACCTCCAGAATGTCCTGAAACTTTCTTTATCTACAAAATAACACAAAACGCATCAAAATATTCAAAAAACTCAAGAAACTATACAAAATATTAAGTTAAATGAGTGAAAAATAGTGATACATTTACCACTCATCACACCCCCAAACCTAACATTTTGCTAGTCCTCGAGCAAAATAAAATAACATAATAAAATTTAACAAAGCCATTTTCGTAGGGATCACGGTTGAATTTAGCATATGCAACAAGCCTTTAAACCCCTAGGTGTCCCTAGTGGACGAGTTGTAGTCTCGTAAGGGTTTACAACAATGATACCCACAAACATTTTATAAAAGTAAAAAGGTAGTGAAACTAATGCACACAAAAGCAAAAAGACAAGAGAAAAGAGAATAAAGAAGTTAGAGACTAATTAGGTGAAACTTCTACTCCAATTTACTAGTTGTTTTGTTTCATTCTAAATTATTGAAAAAGTAAATTCTCCGATTATTTTTACCATGCTTCATATACACAGCCAGTAAAATATTAAACAACTCATTTTTGCCCACAACAATCATAAGTATAGTTGATAAGAGAGTAATTTTTTTTGTCCTAAAGTTTTATCAGAATTCACACCTTTTTGTAGTAATGGAATAAATTTTCTGATTTTTCGGATTTTTCTCTTTGATTTTTTCTCTATTTTTTATTTATATACAATATCTTCCATCTATGTAGCGAGTGTTGGGTCGGTAGCTCCCAAACCAGTTGGCTTTAGGGCACCAGATGTTAAGACACCCCTACGGACTTAATTACTCAGATTTCAGATATATATATTTTTTCTGTCATCTTTTTTATCCATGTAGCGAGCTTTGGGCCAGTGACTCCCAAACCAGTTGGTTTTAGGGCACTAGGTGTTAAAACACCCTTACAGACTTAATTACTCGGATCCCAGACGTAATTTATTTTTTTTTATTCCATCACTTTTTGAGATGCTTCCTCCAAATGAACTAAAGCACTGGATATTACAAACTTTTCAATTTTAGCTCATGTCCGTTTGTTTCCTTGTATGTTGATAATACCTGCTAACTGAGCATATGAAGATTCATTTTAGTCAGTATTATGGAGAATTCACAAATTAAATAATTCAAAAGGAAATAAACAAAAATTAACTTATTTTGAAATAGGTTTGAAATACGTATCAGGAGTGAGAATTCCTTACACAGCTATTTCTTACCAATTTATATTTGAAAGGATATGGTCAACTTGTGGTTCATAGGCTAAGAGTTGGTCAAGTAGATCCGGAGCAGTTCTGGCAGTAAAGAGGAGTTCTTTTAAAGGTTTTGACACGAACCCATTTCTCCGGGCATCATCAAGAAACACACAAAGAAAATCATAAAATCCATCAACGTTAAACAGCCCAATTGGTTTCTGGTGTATGTTCAGGTTCGCCCAAGATATAACACTATAAAACTTTCCTCCAATGTGCCTAAGCCACCTGGCAAAGCAATAAAAGCATCAGCATAATTAATCATTTCTACCAGTCGTTCAGACATACCTGGCACGATCAGTTCCTCTCCGTTTGATGATTCAATAAGATTTGCTTCTGCCAAGGGTTTTGGGATGATTACCAAAACATGACTGCCTCCTTCCTGTATGGCCTTTGAAACGATCCCCATTAGCCCAAGATTGCCTCCGCCATATACTAAGTGCATATTCCTTGCAGCTAAGACTCGACCCAATTCTTGTGCTGCTTCTACATATTGTGGTTTAGTACCAACACTACTACCGCAAAACACACAGATGTTTTCAACTCGTCTTCTTGAAGTGGCTTCCATGTTTTACTCTGGATGTCTTCAAAAGTGCAATGATGAGTTGAATTTATAGTACCTGAAAAGGGTGAGTAAAAATAGCACAAGTATCTTCCAAATGACGATTAGTAGCAAAATAGTAAAATAAATCGTGATAGTCAAAAAGGTCTGGATCCTGTCGGAGAAAAGAAAACAAAACAACAAAACAAATCACAATTATTAGGAAAATATAAAGAGATATAATATGTACAAGAATTTACAGCTTGATTAACGTCTATGCGTCAAGGACAAGCTTCCCATCCAATTTTCTTATAAATTGGCAAACATGGTCTTTTTGAGTCAGATTCCCAATACTTAACTGTTGTCTTTCTTTTTGGAATTGTGTGTGTAACTTGTGAATGGCTATATGAACATATCCACTGGGATGCGTCTCAAGAGTCGAAGATATAACATCTACAGACTCCTTACTCAAGCCATCCCTAATGAATTTAATTTTATCTTCACGATTATCAGACACCATTCCTAAAGAACGACAACGAGTATTGTAATTCCAGCGTACACATTTGTAACAAACACCCATTTGCTTAGCTCTACGTTTCTTTGCATAGGTGCTTCTTCCAAAACCAGACAGATGTGAACTAAAAGAGTCAGAAGACTCACCTGCCAATCTGACCCGTGCTTCAATTACCCAATGAATGTCAGTAGGAATACATTTGATTATCAGTAACCTCATCCATTCCAAGCGAGTTCTGTAAACTTTCATCAGAGATTTTTGAGGGAGAGAAGGAAATTGCTTGCGAAGACTTGCGAGAGCTTCTTCCATCTTGAAATGTCTTAATCTGCAAAAACTAAACACACAAAATTAAATCATACCAAATCACAATATATACACAAATTGCATGGGTTGCCTCCCTGCGAGTGCTAAGTTTAAAGTCATCAGCTAGACTTGACTTCTCGATCATTAGGCTGGATCTGAAAGTGTGACACTTTCTTTTTATTGCTCAAACGATTCTCCCCAGTAGTGCTTAACACGCCTGATTTTAACCTTGAAAGTTTTGTTGGAGTCAGGATCATGTATCTCAACGGCTCTATCTGGTAAAACTTTGGTGATCACAAATGGACCTGACCACCGTGATTTTGGCTTCCATGGGAAGAATTTCACCATTGATTTGTTTAACAGTACCTTCTGCCCTGGTTCCAGTTGTATGCGCACTAACTTCTCATCATGTCTTTTCTTGCCTTTTTCTTTGTACAATTTGGCATCCTCAAAAGACTGATTGTGAAATTCCTCTAATTTGTTGAGCTGGTGGATCTCTTTCTCTTCTGTTGCTTGTAGTGCAAGAATTGGCTCTTTCAGTGCAAAAGATGCTTTATCTTTAGGCTCTACAGGCAATTGACATGTTTTAAGTTTGTCAATAGAACTTTGCATTGCATTGGAGTTCTGAATGGTACTGTGTATCACATCAAGTCTGAAACATTCCTCCTTCTTTTCATCATCTGGGAAATTCATGGACTTGAAAACATTGAATGTTACATCCTGGACCTGTACCCTCATGGTTAATTCTCATTTTTGTACATCAATAATGGTTCGACCTGTAGCCAACAATGGTCTCCAGAGGATGATTGGCACTTCTGCGTCTTCCTCCATATCAAGGATAATAAAAGCTTCTGGGAAAATGAATTTGTCAACCTTAACCAACACATTCTCAACAACGCCTCTTGGAAATACGAGTGTTCTATCAGCAAGTTGTAGAGAAACTGAGGTGGGCAATGTTTCTCCAATCTGCAGTTTCCTGAAAATAGAAAAAGGCATCAAATTAACACTTGCACCTAAATCACATAAAGCCTTACCAAAGTTATGTTCTCCTATGATGTAAGGAATGGTTAAACTGCCAGGATCTTTCAACTTCGGGGGAAGCTTCCTCTGAATAATGGCGCTACATTCTTCCGTCAATGCTATTGTCTCGTAATCTCCCAATCTCCATTTTCGTGAAAGAATGTCTTTCATGAATTTTACATAGCTAGGTATTTGTTCTAAGGCTTATGCAAATGGGATGTTGATGTACAGCTTTTTGAACACCTCCAGGAAACGAGCAAACTGCTTGTCCAGTTTGTTTTTCTGAAGACTCTGAGGAAAAAGTGGAGGTGGAGTGGTCTGTTCTTTTTCCTTTGCTTCTTTTTCCTCCATTTGTTGCCCTGTTTCTTTTGGAACATCTTCATCAGTTTTTTTAGCTCCAACATCTTTGTTGATTTCAGTACCACTTTTTAATATGATGGCATGACACTGCTCATTTCCCATGTTCCTTGGATTTGGTTCTGTGTTGCTAGAAAGGGTACCTGGCGGTCTGTAACTCTGAGCATTGGCCAGTTGTCCGATTTGATTCTCCAGTGCTTTGATGGAAGCAGATTGGCTTTGAAATATAGCATCATATACTGCTTGTTGCTTTTTGAATATCTCTGCAATCCATTCTTTCATTTATGGTTCTTTTTCAAACTCCTGGTTTTGCTGTTGGAATCCTGGTGGTGAATAGTTCTTTTGCCCTGAATTATTGCTCCATGAGAAATTGGGATGATTCCTCCACCCTGGATTGTAGGTGTTGGAATATGGATTGTTCCCCTGTCTGTTGAAATTGTTGACATAATTCACTGTTTCTTCAAGTTGATTTTGTTCTGGTGCTTCTCCATATGATGAATTTGGGGATCCAATGTTACTTTGCATGCCGAGAGTCTCCATGAATTTGCATATTTGATCCAGTTTGGCATTGACTGCTGAGTTGGCTCCAACTTCATAAATTCCAGCAATTCGTTGAATCATGCTTCTTTCTGTTGGCCACAATGAATTGTTGTTGGCCATTTATTCGATTAGGTCCCAAGCTTGTTCTTCTCCTTTTGCCATCAACGCTCCTCCAGCAGCAGCATCAATTGTGGTTCTCATTATTCCAGAAAGTCCATTATAGAATGTTTGGACTCGAAGCCATTTTGGAATCTCATGGTGAGGACATTTCCGGAGCAAATCTTTGTACCTTTCCCAAGCTTCATAGAGAGTTTCTGATTCTTGTTGTACAAAGGATGTGATGTCATTCCTCAGTTTTCCAGTTTTGGCTGGTGGAAAGTACTTTGCAAGAAATTTGGTGGCTAAAGTGTTCCAAGTTCTGATAGAACCTGCTGGAAGTGAATGTAGCCAAGCTTTAGCTCTGTCCTTCAAGGAGTATGGAAAAACACACAGTCTCATTACTTCTTCAGCTTCTCGGTTGTAATTGAAAGTACCGCAAACTTCCAGGAAGTTGCTGATGTGGGTATTAGGATCTTCAGTTGCTTTTCCCCCAAACTGCACTGATTGCTGAATCATTTGAATGCAAGTTTTGATGTCACCTGCATTTGCTGGTAAGGGAGGAAGTACAATACATGAAATGAGGCCATCAACCACCGGAATGGTTCTGTCTCAAATGGGAATTGGTGGTGCAACCTATAAAGGTTCAGGTTCCATGTTAACAATTGCTTCTTGGCCTTGTCGCCTTTCCCTTCTCAACTGTCTCGAATGGGAATTGGTGGTGCAACCTCCAAATAGTAACGTATCTAACCTCAAAACTAATAATGAAAGATAAATAAGTTCCCCGGCAACGGCGCCAAAAACATGACCGGCGTAATCATATGTGTATAACGCAAGCGCACATATCGTTCAAGTAGTATAAAAAGTATCGATCCCATGAGGACTTAGTGTAGAGTTTCAATCAAGTCCCAAGGATCATTTTAAGCATAAAAACGAGTTGACTACATATCAAAGGAGGTGCGGAATAAACTCACATTGATCGGTTGGATGCGATTGAAGATGAAAAATGCACTGCTCTCTCCATGCGCGGCAGTGGCGTCCTTGTACTGCAGCGGAGTGCTCGGTTTTGCTCCTCTTTGAACCTCAAAAATCGGCCATGGATGAACACCATTGAAGCTTCAAGCTTCAAGCTTTTCCATGCTCACAAACTCACTTCCCTATCACCTTAGGATAACTCCAAGAGTGTGCTAGCACATAGATCTTGTAACAAGATCTTTGCTTCTCCATTTTGTGTGAAAAACCAGAAAAAATGAAGAAGATAATCGGTCAAGGAGACCGTGAGAAGAGAGAAGAGGTTTTGGCTCCAAAGAGTGAAAACCGTGTACTATGTTTTAGGAGAGAGAGAAGACCGAATTTTATGGTGAGGAAAAAGAAAAAATGTAATATATATTATTCATTTATTTTCCAAAAATAAATAAAACATATATATACCAAACCTTTTCATATTCCAAAAAGTCAAAAAACAAAAAGCAAATAATGTTTTTCACCTTTTACCCATCACTTCTACTTTTACATCAAGTCACTTTATTAAAGTGACAACTTGTCATGTCACATCACTCAAAGTGACAAGTGATTTGACAATTGATGCGACTAGTGATTTGACGCTTGATGTGACTTGCGTGCCGTGCTCGAATTCGAAATGCGAATGCGCTAGCAATCAATCTCGGGCTCGGGTTCGCTAATTCCAAATTAACGAATTTTCCGTTGCGTCGTAATTAAATGATTACGCCTAGCGAATTCACTATTCACGTCGCTAACGAATTAATTCTAAATTAATTCGTTCGCCCGAATTAAAATCTAATTTTAATTCCGCGTCGAAATCCAATTTCGATTAATATATCGAATATATTAATTTTATCGATTAATTCCAAATTAATCGTTCTCTCTCTTTAATTAATATTTTATCCCAGATAAAATATCTCCGCAATTAATCCCAGATTAATTTTCTCTCTCTTCTAATTAATCCTAGATTAATTAAAGTGCGAGTTATACATCATCGGTGAATCTTCAGGAAGCGACCCATGAGATCTCCGGATATGTTGGCAGTAAATACGGTCGTCGGATTATCCGAATACGTAAGTACCTCGTACTACGTTTATACCGATTTACAAGAAAAGGTTGGCTTCTAGCAAAGCGCCATGCCTACCAAATTCTCCAGAAATATTCTTACAGGAATATATAGATCTGTATCAAGCATAGTATACCGTAGTATTGTGTATATCGGCCCAGTATCGGATAGTCACGTGCTAGGGCTGGGGCTGGATAAGTGTCTACCCCATCCGAAGCACATGTCGGATGTCTGGTAACTAGTCTCTATAATCGGATATGCATGACCTAGTCATAATATCCCGATGGTTGCGCAACACTTAAGAGCACTAGTACCGTATCCTGCGTGACATCATCTCCAATATTACTGAAGTGATACTTTCGTCTTGACATCACACCCAATACACTACGACTCTCTGATAAACCCAGAAGTGGAGTACGCAGAACCGGTTAAAGCCCTGTACCACCAAGACCAAAGTCTACCGATTATCGTAAGTATTAGCGATGTAAGTCTCAGGTTAAGACTATACACACCTACCTTGATTTCGGCCTCCCATAGACACATAGTCATAATGCCAATGGGATTCCGATGGGTCTATCCAGAGCGAAGCTGTTTCCCGTACCATCGGTGAAACACGACCTCCTATCGCACTTGCATAAGTATCCAATACTTATATATATGAGAACTATGCTGTTGTGCCCTCACAACGCACACAAGTGCAATACTAGCCTATTCCGCATTATCGATGTCCAGTCTCGATAATACTCCGGCTAGGGATATTTAATGATTAATCCTTCAGGGATTGATACTGTCTCATATCATCTCACTCCAGGAACTAATCATATGGACCTCTCTTCATTTATACATTTATGGTGATTTAATCACAAATGATGAGAGTGCAATTTCCTTGTCACATAGTTAATTTGTACAACAACACCGTGATCTGTACAAATAGTGACGCTATGGGTCATATCATCCAACACTTAGAACCTAATCTATTAATTTTATGAGGTCAAGCGATTACTAGTATCTAACAGGTTGTTTGATTGATTTAAAATGACGATGATTCTAAATTTAAAACAAGTAAATTACATTACGTGAAAGTAGATTAATGAAAATTCAAATTATAAAACTATCTAGGGTTGTGAATTCTTCCAATATTATTTAAAGATGAAGTGGTTATATTATAGTTGGGTAAAATATTGATTTATTAATCTGGAATATTAAATTATGTAAAAGCCTCTTTCGATGATCATTTACAAATACCTAGTATAATCCAATTGAACCATATGTCTATGTCAACCAAATTACCTAGATTCATTAATATTAAGTTCCAATTATGACTACCCCCGCCCAACATGTATATTCCTATCCTGTAAGGAAATCTATTAAAGGGTTATCTATCCTCAAAGAAGATCGTGGGCTATTGAGTCTAAGGTCTTTAAACTTAAAATCCCTATGTCTAGTTCATTTTAAGTTTACCTAGTCAATTTTATTAGTGGCCAGTTAATAAAAAGTATTAAGATTATTACTCAATAAATAAATCTTTTAATTACCCAAATTATAATCTAACCCCTTATAAACCGGTGATATTAGATTTTATCACAACCCTAGATAACTAACTTAGTTACAACACATAGCTAAAGTTGGTAAGAACTTAAAAGACATAAAGTAAAATTGCTAAAAAGTAATTGTGGAATAATAAATTACAATAAAATGAAATGCTAAGGTAAAAGGAATTAACTTCTACTATTTACTATTTAGATATCTCTCATAATATAATATATATACTTGTGATAATTTTACCAACCATCCATTTAGGCGGTAACCTGATTAAGTCAAATTAAATCCAACCAGCCATTAAGGCGGTAATATTTATCAATAAACCATCCATAAAGGCGGAACCAAAATAAACCAGCAATAAAGGCGGAACAATAAATAAACCAACCGACCAGTATGGTGGTATCCTCATTAAGTTAGGTTTAACCAGATTAAATTGAATAACCAACCGACCAGTATGGCGGTATCCTCATTAAATCCAGATTTTAAATAGTTTATATATTATATTTTAAGGGAGATTAATCTAAATAGCAATAGTAAAAGAATTACCTTTTTACCTTAGCATGGAGAAGTTACCTCCTCATGGTTGAATAGTAAAAGTAAAAAAGATTAAGAAAGAAAATTACCATTACAAAACGTAATTAAAACTGAAATTTTAAAGAAACTAAGAAGAGAACTCCCTATTTACATCAGAGAATTCAGAGGAAGTGGTACATTTGAAACTGAAAATTCGAGCCGAATTTATAGGCCCGAGTAAGTGGAGCGCGTCAGGCCGCGCAAGCCTTGCGCGGCGTGACGTGCTGACATGGCATTTCCTAATTTGTTACTTCTGGTCTTATCTAACACGTGGCAGGGCGGCTGAAGCGATAAGGTGACACGTGGCATGCGGCGCACGTTAGCGGATCGCTTGTGATGATGACACGTGGCACGGCTCACGTTAGCAAAGTCAAACTTGTCAAACTTTGACTTATTGACCTGGTGCATGTTAGCAGCCTCTGGCACACGTTAGAGGTCGGGACGCCAAGGGTTTCGGTGTCGCGATACTCCAAAATTACCAAAATACCCTTTTTGCCAATTTTCACAATTTTGCTTCAAATCACCTCCAAAATGTCCTGAAACTTTATTTATCTACAAAATAACACAAAACACATCAAAATATTCACAAAACTCAAGAAACTATACAAAATATTAAGTTAAATGAGTGGAAAACACTGATACATTTACCCCTCATCAAGCACTAAAGTTATCATCACATGAATCTTCCAAAGATCATGCTCTACTATTTTTTTTAACTCTGGGTTTAGGCCTAATATGTTATTTTATCAAATAAAGTAACTTATTAGTTTCCAGGATCATCCTGGAATTTTATTCCCAATTTGAAAATTAAAGTCGTTTAAACACATTTTCACCCAAGATTATGTTTTAAACACTAATCTTTCAGTTATCTTGATTCCAATAGTCTAACTATCCAATCAACGATTTCGGGTACAATCTAATGTAATGATTACTATAGTCTAACTATATAACTAATTACAATTTTATTGGTTAAAATCAAATATATATTGATTGCTATAATCCAATTATATAATCAACTATAAATTATCGGTAAAATTCAAATATATTGATTACTATAATCCAATTATATAATCAACTATAAATGAAGGGTAAAATTTAAATATATTGATTACTATAATCCAATTATATAATCAACTATAAATGAAGTAGTTTGAATATTGTCCAACTGTTTAATTAAAACAATAATTAAATATTAGTCCAACTAATATATTTATAAATAAATTATGACGAAAAATGAAATTAGCGCGTATTGGCAAGTATCTAATGAAATTTGAAAATTTAATACTTGCCTCTCCCTATTTTTCGGTGAGCCTCTAACCCTCTGTTAAGTACTCGGGAAACCTTGTTTCCTAGTGGGCTAGGATCCCGTTAAATAACACACAATCTTGACTTTGGCCAACAAATTGTATGATACTTAACTAGGTAGATCAATTGGATCTCATCCAATTCCTAGATCCAGTAGGTGGACATCCAATTCCGAAACATATATACAATATAAATGCCAATATATCCAATATATTTTCCTAACCTTTTTCCTCTGAATCAACTAAGCCTTGGCTTTGGCACAACAAGCTTAATGATTCCAGTCAAGCGGGACCCATTGACATGGAAAGCTTCGTAATCAATGTCGATGGACAAGAAGTGATCTTGACTTTGGCCAACAAATCACGACTTGGACAAGACACCGATATAGAACAAAACTCTCATGATTCAAACACATCCGCAATTGACAAATGTCTTGACTTTGGCCAACAAACCAATGCCAACTTTGGATCTTGAGTAAGAATCACTCAACGGAAGGAAAAATGCTTAATATGTTTTGAGGGTTTTTCGCGTAAATTAGCAACCAATTTATTATCTTTGATTAGGTCTCATCATACACCCTTAAGCATGCATTCTAAAAGCATAATAAGGCGCGATAAATAAATTAATAATGATATGCGGATGGATATGTCACAAATTGTTCCTAGAACAAATCACTCTTTTTCCTCTCCCCGGCTAGAACTATTCTAACTTCTACCCAATTACATAATACAATAAAGAAACCTCATTTACATTGAGGGGAATTGGTGAGAATAGAAATACAAAGAATAATGAGATAAAAGGCCAGACAAGCAGGTCCAATTTAATAAATTCTAAATTTATTACAATTTCCAAAATTGCCCTCGCCCTTCTAATATCCATCCGATATACATTATTCATACAACACATTCATGTATTCATACAAAGCATGTTATTCAATCAATCTAATCCAATTAATTAATCTTTGATTAATGACCATCCAATGTTCAAACAACGATTTGATTTGCGCGAGTCCAACTCGTTTAAGAATAAATACTCAAAGTAAGTATTCTTGAATTATATTGAACTACAACTTTAAATCCAATTTATTTGTATTCAATACTAATTCCAAATTAAATATTTACACTTATTTATTTGCCTTAAAGACTTGGATTCCAAATCCAATCTTAATGGGTCTCAAAGGCCCAATAACATCCAATGTCATTTTAATTAAAGTCCAATGGGCTTTTAATTAATTCTTAAGGCATGGGCTTTGGCCATAATGGGTCAAACCCAAAATTCCAAGGCCCAATAGGAATCACTCTATTACCTACAAATTAATTTAGGCCCATTAGGCCCAATTAAATTCTTTAAAGGGCCAAGTGATGTATTTGGATTTTATGGAATTGATTTTGGGCCCAATTGGATCCAATCCAAAATTCCAAAACCAAACTTGGTCAAACCAATCCCATTAAGCCCAAATACACACTTTTAGCCCAATTAATAATTTAAAGGCTTATTAACATAATTATAATATTCCAATTATCACAATTATTTTAATTAAAGTGTATTAGCCATGATTAATAAATTAAACTCAATATTTCCAAAATACCAATTAACTTAATTAATCATGCTTAATCCATCAATTTATGCTCAGCAAAAATTGAAGCAAAACACATAATTTCATGCTCAACATGCTCTTGAATTTAACATAAACATTATTAACTTTGATTCCAATCCAATCAAACCAACAATCAAAATTTAATCATGCATTTAAACACATCCAATGATGTTATAAAAAAAAAAAAATCTGCAGTGCATTACCGTGAGGTTTCGGCCACACTAAGGAATATTAAAAAATTTGATCCAATCTATTTATTCCAAATCTAATCATGCACAACTCTAAGTTAACATAATCTAAGCATGCTCAAAGCATCAATTTGAAGGAATCATATTCAAAACAAAAAAGCCCCAAATTTTAGTCTCATGAACCCTAAAATTTTCATGCTTAAAATTGGCTCTCTGATACCATTGTTAGTGTTCCTAGAACATGCCAAGGATCTAATAAGCAAGAAAAGGTGTTCATAAATTCATTATAAGTTGTGGAATTACTTACATTGAATGGATTTGAGCTTTTAAAATTTTGAATGAAGAAGATCTCCAAGATCCTTCCTTTGTTGATTCCATGCTTTGAGTTGGTTTCCCTATCACCTTAGAAGACTTATTGAAGTGCTAGTTTCTTTGAATTTGCAACAAAATCAAAGAGAGAGTGAGATGAAGCTCACGCCTATAGTAGAGAGAAAGCTAGGGTTTTTAGTTCTTTTGTGTGTTGTGTAATGAGAGAGAGAGATGCCTTTTGGAAAAACCAATTTACCCTTTTCACCTAAACAAGGTGGTTGGGTAAATGGTTTCACCAAAACCATTCCAAGGTATTTGGAAAGTTGGTGGCTTGGCATAAATGCCAACTACCCTCCCAACTACCACATGTGAAGTGGGCCCCACATTTGAATTCAAAATTCAAATGTCTCTACGAACATTTACCGCGGCTCGGATCCGTTTAATCCGATTAAATGAACTTTCATCGCTAAATAATTAAATCTAATTTAATTAAATAACGATGCCTCGCAAGTATACTACGAACGTCGTTTACAAATTAATTCTAAATTAATTTGTTCGTTCGTATTAAAGTCTGACTTTAATTTCGTAATGAAATCTAATTCCGATTAATACATCCGATATATTAATTTTAGCCCATATCAATAAATTAAATAGAAAAATCAAATTTAACTATTAAATTTATTTCACCGATTAATTCCAAATTAATCACGTTCTCTCTCTTCCGAACACATTTAATCCCAGATTAAATAAAGCCTCAATTAATCCTAGATTAATTTTCTCTCTCTAAATTAATCCCAGATTAATTCTAGTTTAAGTCAACTGTCATCGGTGAATCTTTAGGAAGCGACCCAAGAGACCTCTGGATATGTTGGTAGTAAATCTGGTTATCGGACTATCCGATTAAGTGTGTACCTCATACCACATGCTTACGGATTTACAAGACATGGTTGGCTTCTAGCAAAGCACCGTGCCTACCCAATTCTCCAGAAATATTCTTACTGGAATATATAATCTATGTCAGGCGTAGTATACGTAGTATTCTGTATTGCGATCCAGTATCGGATGTCACGTGCTAGGCCTGGGGCTGGAATTATGTATGCCCCGTATGAAGCACATGTCGGATGTCTGGTAACTAGTCTCTATAATAGGATGAACATGACCTAGTCATATCATGCCGATGACTACAGTACTTAAGAGTACTAGTTCCGTATCCTACGTGACATCATCTCTGTTGGTTTATTCTAAGGTCCCAAGATCAAATCAAGACATGAAATAATGCGTGAATACATCAACGAAGATAGCGGAATACTTACATTGATCGGTTATGTCGATTTGAAGATGAATCATGCCCAAAAACGTACTGCCTTTGTAAGCCCACTGCAGCAGTCCATGCTCACTGTCTTGGCAGTTTCGGGTCTCAAAACGAAGCTCCAAACTCCGTCGGATGAGTCCCGCCTCATGGGTGAACCTCCCTACCACCTTCGCAAGACTCGTAGTGTGCTAGCACTTGCGGTTTTCACCATGAAAACCCAACTCTTGGCTTCCCTTGCTCACGGTTTTTGGCTTCCAAAAACAGTAACATGTTTCAGTTTGGGCGTGAGGTGAGAAGAGAAATGAGAGAGAGTTTTTGATTGTGTATATATCTTAAATGATTTACCAAAAATCAATTTATATTTATGCCATAATTTTCATTAAATTAATAATAAAATTATGACACTAACATGCAATGGCTTAGAGTGTCAAACACTCAAACTCCATGCAATGACATTGAGTGCAATCTACACTATCAACATGAAATGCATTATCAATAAAATAATACATACAATGACATGTGTCATGTGGGCCCCACACGTTTCCAAATGAAAGTGGGCCCACGTGCACTCACGCGTTCGGGTTCGATATTTCCGAAATACCGAGCTTACGTCGCGACGTTAATTCAATCGAATTTAAATAAATAATTGCGCCTGGCGAAATTATTATTTACGTCGCTAACGAATTAATTCTAAATTAACTCGTTTGCCCGAATTAAAATCTAATTTTAATTCCGCGTCGAAATCTAATTTCGTCTAATATATCGAATATATAATACATTGATTAATTCCGAATTAATCGTTCTCTCTCTTTAGACGACATTTTATCCGGATAAAACATCTCCGTTATTAATCCTAGATTAATTTTCTCTCTCTCTTCTTTATAATCCCAGATTATTCAAGAGTGCGAGTTGTGCGTCATCGGTGGATTATCGGGAAGCGACCCATGAGATCCCCGGATAATCTGGCAGTAAATACGGTCGTCGGAGTGCCCGAATCACGTACGTACCAAGTACTACGTTCTACCGATTTACGAGACAAGGTCGACTCCTAGCAAAGCACCAAGTCTTCCCAAGTTCTCCGGACATATTCATCAAAGAATATCTAGATCTGTATCAAGCGTAGTATACAATTGTATTGTGCGTATCGGCCCAGTATCGGATAATCACGTGCTAGGGCTGGGGCTGGATAAGTGTCTGCCCCGTCCGAAACACATATCGGATGTCTGGTAACTAGTCTCTATAATCGGATATTCATGACCTGGTCATAATATCACGATTGGATGCGCATCACTTTAAGAGCACTAATACCGTATCCTGCGTGACATCATCTCCATTATGACTGGAGTGACACTTCCGTCTTGACATCACATCCAATACACTACGATTCTCTGATAAACCCAGAAGAGTGAACACAGAACCAGTTAAGATCCCCCACCACAAAAACCAAAGTTTACCGATTGTCGTAAGTATTAGCGATGTAAGTCTCAGGTTAAGACTATACACACCTACCACCTTGATTTCGGCCTCCCATAGACACCTAGTCATAATACCAATGGGATTCCGAAGGGTCTATCCAGAGCGAAGCTGTTTCCCGTACCATCGTTGAAACACGACCTCCTATCGCACTTGCACAAGTATCCAATACTTATATATATGAGAACTATGCCGTTGTGCCCTCACAACGCGCACAAGTGCAATACTAGCCTATTCCGCATTATCGATGTCCAGTCTCGATAATACTACGGCTAGGGATATTTAATGATTAATCCTTCGTGGACTGATACTGTCTCATATCATCTCAATCCAGGAACTAATCATAGGGACCTCTCTTCATTATATATCTATGGTGATCTAATCACAAACGATGAGAGTGCAATTTCCTTATTACATAGTTAATTTGCTACAACAACACAATGATCTGTGCAAATAGTGACGCTATGGGTCATATTATCCAACAATCTCCCACTTGGCACGTAGCGAGTCACTCAAGTGTCCTACACTCGAACTATGTACAATTCGCTCAAATTGCTGAGGAAAGGTTTTCGTCAGCGGATTTGCTAATTATCGTCTGACGCGATTTACACGATCATCACATCGCCACGATGTATGATCCGAACGAATCAGATGATACAGAAGTATATATCTGGATCGTCGATGAGACCTTTAATTCCTTAGCCTATGCTGACGCCTAGCTCAGCTGCTAACAGAACTTTATCTAATCTTATTAGATTTATTTTCGACCCAGATGGTCTTCTATTGCTGCCTCAGCTGCAGCAATGATCCGCATTTGTTGTTTATTCGGCAACAGTTATCTTGCTAGGAAGATTTCCAGCTCACTGTCCCTGTTATTCAAACTTTATAGTACCGCAGTATTTACGTTTGGAACTTGCAGCAGTGATCCCAGTCACTTCAAGTTCTCCATCTCCATAGTTTTAGACAACATCTTTAGTTCTCTCTGATACTAACAGATGTTCTTTAATCTTCAATCCAGTGACTGTCACTTGGATTGACCCGATTGTGACTCCATATGCTCGAAGCGTATGAGACACCAATACAAGTACATTTTAAATGTACAATTTCCCAGAGAGTGTTAACAACTCCAAATCTATCCCAGTAGATCTTTATTCCTGAATAAAGGTTGTTACTCCCCAGAATTCTACGGAGAATTTCTATTGAAAGAATATCTATGAAAGCCAAGCTTTCACCAATTGCTTTATGGGAATTTCACTGTCAGTGCGCTCTCCCACTAACCTCCTTATATACACAAGAATTATTTCGTTTTGAGTCAAATCATAAACCATTATGATTATTTCAAAACGACAGTTCCAAGAACCTTATGCTTGCATCAATCCAAACATGGATCGAATAACCCGCAAACCTGGTTTGTCGGTTATACAAAATCGCCAGGATGTTGTAAACATCCTCCAAAAGGTTTCCTTTTCAGGAAAGCGATTTTTGATTTGTAACTGACATATTTCATCAATGAAATATACAGTTATCAACAAGCATCTTCAAAATGGATTTATCATGGCAACAGGTAAGAAGGTTGAACCGTTATTAACATAATGTTGATAACGCTACCTTTCCGTCAAAACCTTAGGTTTGCACGTTGGTATGTTGCCTTCCATGTATGTCTTCCTTGAAGACGTTTAATGTACCATAGGCACAACGCCTTGTGGTACAACAACTAGTATCCAAACATAGTTGTTATACATGGAATCCATTTCGGACTCATGGCACTTTGCCATAACAGGGAGTCGATACCTCGTATCACTTCCTCTAAACGTAGTCGGATGGTACACCACCATAAGATTGACATCTTTATGGGGTGAGATCAGAAACCCATACCCTAGGTTGTTTTCTGACTCTATCCGATCTACTAGTTTCTTGTGTATTTGAAGATTAATGGTATAGATTCATCATAGATGAACTATTTGTGTTCCATTAAGGACTTCGTGCCTTGATCAGTATTACTCCGATTTTCATCGAGTATCACTATCCTCCCACTTACCACTGCATATCGGTATTCCTCTCAGGTAAACCGCATGGTGAGCAACAATTATATTGTTCTCATGTGGGATTTACAAGTATTATATTTAAGGTTTCCCTTAGGATAACCTATATTGGCACTTATCCAATTTGGGTCCTTAGTTTGGTATCATCCAAACGCTATGCCTGGCATACCCATTTTATCAGGAATGAGAAACCTCGTTTCTTCCCTGTTCATATCCTATATGATATCTGTCAAACAGATTTATATGGAACCTTATGCTAAATAAGTTTTGCACTGTTAATACATATCCTGTTGAAGGAAATTGTAGCTCAGAGCGACTCGTGATAAACCTTATCATGTCCAACAAAAATTCGGTTTTTGGTTCGGACACACCGTCTAACTAACGTGTCTCGGGAGGAGTCCTCATATGAAAGAATACCGTACTCTTTCATTTACGTATGAAACTTACTGCTTAAGTATTTTCCATTACGGTTTCACCGTGGCGGAATAATACTATAGCCGATCTGTTTGTCTACTTCGTGTCGAAACTCTAAAGTTTCCGATCTGTGTTCTTCAAAAGAAACACATAACCATAACGTGATGTCACATCCGTTAAGGTCACGAAATATTCATGTTCACATCTAGCCTAGCTAGATATGGGCCCACTTACTTCACCATGAATAGGGCTAATAGATCGGTGGCCCTTTTACTATTACCAAGTAAATAGTATTTTAGGTATTTTACCTAATAAACTAGATTCGCAGACCTTATTTGAATAGTCAAATCAGTCCTAGTACCCACTCTACAAAAGTGTGGATATACGAGTCTTGTTTAATTGTGTCCCAGACAACAATGCCACAAATAAGTCTCCATTGATCAAATCAATTTGAGCTATTTATTTGTCATTTTATATGTTTGAGATTTTATTTATATTCAAAATATAAATTCTGTTATTTACATCCAATGTATTTATCTCAGTATCATCTTTATATATGAAACACTTTAGTGTTCTAGAATATAAAGGTTTTATCCGCAATGGATTAAACACTGATATAGAGATAATGACTCTAGATAAACTAGTTACATTATGACAGTTCCTAATTTAAATACATACCCAAAAGGGTAGTTTCTAAACTTAGGTATCTACGGTCGAAACAGCGACTTTCGTCCCGTTTCCGATTCGCAGAGAAATCTCGGCTTGAAGCCAGTATCCAGCTCACAGCGGATTCTGAACGTCAATACATATATTTTATGTACCACACTAAGTATTTAAAATCCAATTTTAATACTACTAGTGAACATAACTTTGACAAATATTTTAAAGTTAGAGCCTCGCCCTTTCTTTAATTCCTTCGTGTCTTCCATATCCAAATGGTAGTCACTTTGGGATATGTCAATTACCTTTTCAATATTTCACAAACCTTTGGCCAAGCCTAGGTTTAGAATATCGAAATGATGTGCACCTTGTGCAACATGCCCAATTGCAAACTTTGACTTTTTCTCCACTAGAATAGTCAATTAATTCTCCAAGAATTATTAATTGCAACTTTAATACTTTTAAATCTAAAGATAGATTTATTATAAGTATATTAATTAAGCACTAAAGTCATCATCACATAAATCTTCCAAAGACTTTATGCTCTACTATTTGCTTAATTATGGGCTTAGTAATAATAAGTTATTTTATCAAATAAATTAACCTATTATTAATTCCCAATAGAAAATTAAATCATTTAAAACATTTAATCCAATGATTATTATTTTAAATATTCAACCTTTCAATTCTTTACTTGATTTTAATAGTCCAACTATTTAATCAAATTATTAAGGTACTATTTATTATAATGATTACAATAATCCAATTATTTAATCAACTATAATTTTAATATTGATTACTATAATCCCATTATAAAATCAACTATCATTTAATTCAATTATATTGATTACTATAATCCAATTACAAAATCAACTATATATTGAATGAGTTTGTATATAGTCCAACTATATATATCTATAAAACAACATAAAATATTAGTCCAACTAATACTTTTAATAAATATGACGAGTAAAATAAAATGAGCGTGTTTAGCGAGTATTCGAACGAATGTTGCAAATTCAATACTTGCCTCCCACTATTTTTCGTCGAGCCTCTAACCCTCTGTCGAGTACTCGGGAAACCGTGTTTCCTAGTGGGCTAGGATCCCGTTAAATATCACACAATCTTGACTTTGGCCAACAAATTGTATGATAATTAACTAGGTAGATCTCGAAGATCAATTGGATCTCATCCAACTCCTAGATCCAGTAGGTGGACATCCAAGTCCCAAACATATATCTAATATATGCCTATACATCGAATGTATACCCTTACCTTTTTCCTCTGAATCAACTAGGCCTTGGCTTTGGCACAACAAACCTAGTGATCCCAGTCAAGCGCGGACCCATTGACATGGAAGCTTCGTAATCAATGTCAATGGACAAGAAGTGGTCTTGACTTTGGCCAACAAACCACAACTTGGACACGACACCGATATGGAACAAAGCCTCGTGATTAAAACACATCTTCGAAGGACAAGGGCTTGACTTTGGCCAACAACCCCTGCCAATCTCGGATCTTGAGTAAGAATCACTCAATGGAAGGAAAATAAACGCTTGATATTTAACGAGGGTTTTTCGCGTGCAAATTGGCTACCAATTTAATTATCTTTGTTAAGGTCTCATCATCATACACCCTTAAACATGCATTCTAAATACATAATAAAGCGAGTATGAAAATAAATAATAATGATATGCGGATGGATACTTAACACATTGATCCTAGATCAAATCTCTCCCTTTCTCACTCAAGCTAGCACTTGTACTACTTCTACCCGTTACACTACACTTCTAAAGAAACCTCATATACATAGAGGGGAATAAGTGAGAAGAGAATACAAAGAGAATAGAGGTGATAAGGCTGGACACGCAGGTCCAATTTAATAAATCGAATTTATTACAACAATTTCTAAAATTGCCCACCCGACTAATATCCATCCGATATACATTATTCATTCAACACAACCACGTATTCACACACATAAGCATGTTATCAATCAATCTAATCAAATTAATTAATCTGATAATTAAGTGATCATCCAATGTTCAAACAACGATTTGATTTTGTTCGAGTCAAACTCGTTTTTGCGAATAAGTACTCAAAGTACGAATTCATGAATTAAATTAAACTACATCATTAAATCTAATTTAACATGTATTTAATACTAATTCACTATTCAATTCAAAATTAAATATTACACTTTTATTTAATAAAAACCTTTTACGATTTAAATTCCAAATCTAATCGTAACGCGTCTCAAAGACCGATTAACGTCCAACGTCAATTCAATTAAAGTCCAATGGGCTTTTGATTGATTTCTTAAGGCGTGGACTTTTGGTCAACTCGGGTCAAACCGATAACCAAAGTCCAATCCGGGATTTACCCCATAAGCCCATAAATCAATCTTGGCCCATTAGGCCCAATTGAACATAAAAGGTTCATTAGCCGCAATTGGGCTTTATGGTTAAGGTTTTGGGCCCAATTGGATCCAATCCACTTGGCCTAAACCAAACTTGATAAATCAAGCCCAATAGGCCCAATTACTATTTTAAATTCTAATTTCCAAAATTAGGCCCAATTAATTAAATCCAAAAATCCAATTTTCACAATTTAATTACCAAAAGTGCATTATATGATTAATCAACTAAATCAACATTTTAAAAACACCAAATTAGTCTTATTAATCATATTCAATTCATTATCACATGTCAAACACACATAATGAAAAATCAAATCCATTTACATGCTTCAATGCTCTCGGCCAAGGAGGAGGGATTTTGTGTCCGATTTGGTTTCGATCCAATCGAACCTACAATCGACATCAAATCACCATCCGATTTGATTTCATACACATCCAATGTCACAAAACCAAAAAAAAAACCAAGACATTAGGGCATTATAGATTCGGCCAACATAAGGAATTTAGGGTTTTTGTACAATTTAAATTAAATCCAATTCAATCTTAAATTAACATCATCCTTTATCATTATAACTCATCCAATGAATTAAAATGAAAAAATTCCAAGTTTCCAAACACATCACACATTCGGCCAACACTTCCAATTTGGGCAAAATTGATCCAATCACATTTTGTTGAAATTGATCAAATCAATCTTCAATTAAAGATCATTTAAACATGCTCAATTAATCAATTTAACCAAATCATGCTTAAAATCAAAATACCCAATATTAGTCACATATTCGGCCAAGATGCAAAATTTGGGGAAAATAATTCCAAATCATTTTTCATCAAATTAGTCCAACCAAAATGAATTTAAACATGTTATAAGCATACTCAAACAAGCAATTTATTCAAATCATGCTCAACAAACATTTACCCAAATTTTAAGCCCTACAAATTTCATGCTTGCAACATTAGCTCATGATGCCATTGTTGGTTTATTCTAAGGTCCCAAGATCAAATCAAGACATGAAATAATGCGTGAATACATCAACGAAGATAGCGGAATACTTACATTGATCGGTTATGTCGATTTGAAGATGAATCATGCCCAAAAACGTACTGCCTTTGTAAGCCCACTGCAGCAGTCCATGCTCACTGTCTTGGCAGTTTCGGGTCTCAAAACGAAGCTCCAAACTCCGTCGGATGAGTCCCGCCTCATGGGTGAACCTCCCTACCACCTTCGCAAGACTCGTAGTGTGCTAGTACTTGCGGTTTTCACCATGAAAACCCAACTCTTGGCTTCCCTTGCTCACGGTTTTTGGCTTCCAAAAACAGTAACATGTTTCAGTTTGGGCGTGAGGTGAGAAGAGAGAATGAGAGAGTTTGAATTGTGTATATATATTAATACATTGATTAATTCCGAATTAATCGTTCTCTCTCTTTAGACGACATTTTATCCCGGATAAAACATCTCCGTTATTAATCCTAGATTAATTTTCTCTCTCTCTTCTTTATAATCCCAGATTATTCAAGAGTGCGAGTTGTGCGTCATCGGTGGATTATCGGGAAGCGACCCATGAGATCCCCGGATAATCTGGCAGTAAATACGGTCGTCGGAGTGCCCGAATCACGTACGTACCAAGTACTACGTTCTACCGATTTACGACGAACAAGGTCGACTCCTAGCAAAGCACCAAGTCTTCCCAAGTTCTCCGGACATATTCATCAAAGAATATCTAGATCTGTATCAAGCGTAGTATACAATTGTATTGTGCGTATCGGCCCAGTATCGGATAATCACGTGCTAGGGCTGGGGCTGGATAAGTGTCTGCCCCGTCCGAAACCACATATCGGATGTCTGGTAACTAGTCTCTATAATCGGATATTCATGACCTGGTCATAATATCACGATTGGATGCGCATCACTTTAAGAGCACTAATACCGTATCCTGCGTGACATCATCTCCATTATGACTGGAGTGACACTTCTGTCTGACATCACATCCAATACACTACGATTCTCTGATAAACCCAGAAGAGGTGAACACAGAACAGTTAAGATCCCCCACCACAAAACCAAAGTTTACCGATTGTCGTAAGTATTAGCGATGTAAGTCTCAGGTTAAGACTATATACACCTACCTTGATTTCGGCCTCCCATAGACACATAGTCATAATACCAATGGGATTCCGAAGGGTCTATCCAGAGCGAAGCTGTTTCCCGTACCATCGTTGAAACACGACCTCCTATCGCACTTGCACAAGTATCCAATACTTATATATATGAGAACTATGCCGTTGTGCCCTCACAACGCGCACAAGTGCAATACTAGCCTATTCCGCATTATCGATGTCCAGTCTCGATAATACTACGGCTAGGGATATTTAATGATTAATCCTTCGTGGACTGATACTGTCTCATATCATCTCAATCCAGGAACTAATCATAGGGACCTCTCTTCATTTATATCTATGGTGATCTAATCACAAACGATGAGAGTGCAATTTCCTTATTACATAGTTAATTTGCTACAACAACACAAGATGCTGTGCAAATAGTGACGCTATGGGTCATATTATCCAACAATCTCCACTATGACTGGAGTGATACTTCCATCTTGACATCACACCCAATACACTATGATTCTCAATATACCCAACAGAGGCGTACACAGAACCGTTTAAAGCTTGGACGACCAAAACCAAAGCATATTGATTGTCGCAAGTATTAGCGGTGCAAGTCTCAGGTTAAGACCAAATACACCTACCCTGATTTCGGACTTCCATAGACATATAGTCATACTACCAATGGAATTCTGAGGGGTCTATCCAGAGCGAAGCTGTTTTCCGTACCATCGGTAAAACAACAACTCCTATTACAACTTGCATGAGTATCCAATACCCAATATATGAGAACTATGCTATTGTGACCTCACAACGCGCACAAGTGTAATACTAGTCTTTTACGCATTATCGATGTCCAATCTCGATAATACTCTGACTAAGGATATTTAATGATTAATCCTTCGGGGACTGATACTGTCTCATATCATCTTAATCCAGGAACTAATCATAAGAACCTCCTATCATTTATACATCTAGATGATCTAATCACAAATGATAAGAGTGCAATCTCCTTGTCACATAGTTAATTTGTACAACAACACCATGATCAATACAAATAGTGACGCTATGGGTCATAATTGTCCAACATCATGCACCATTGGAGAACATTATATCGGTAAGGCTTTATGTGATTTAGGAGCTAGTGTTACTTGATGCCTTTTTCTATTTATAGGAAACTGCAGATTGGAGAAGAAATGCCTACCTCAGTTTCATTCCAACTTGCTGACCGAACACTCGCACTTTCAAGAGGTGTTGTTGAAGATGTGATGTTCAAAGTCGAAAAATTGATTCTCCCAACAGATTTCATCATCATTGACATGGAAGAAGACAAAGAAATACCTATCATTCTTGGGAGACCATTCTTGGCTACAGTTAAAACTGTGATTGATGTGCAAAAAGGAGAACTGACCATGAAAGTGCAGGACCAAGAAGTTACCTTTAATGTTTTCAAAGCCATGAAATTTCCGAGTGATGAAAAGGAAGAAAAATGCTTCAGAGTTGATGTTGTTGACAGTATCATTCAAGTTACTGAGCCAAATCCCACAGATACACTCGAACCTTGCATCACCAATATGACTGACAGCGAGCTAGATGCTGAAATCCTGGAATGTATCAACTACCTTGACAAACCATTCCGATTCAAAGCGACACCACCAGTTGAAAGCTTGGAACTGCCAAAGAAAGATCGAATCAAGCCTTCGATTGAAGAACCACCACAATTGGAGCTGAAGTTACTTCCGAGCCATCTCAGGTATGCATTTCTTGGAAACTCTTCTAAATTATATGTTATTATTTCATCTTCGCTAACATTGGAGCAGGAAGAAAAGTTACTGAGAGTGTTATGAGAGCACAAGAAAGCCAATGGCTGGACTATAGCAGACATTCGAGGCATTAGTCCATCATTTTGCATGCACAAGTTCCTGATAAACGATGAGTACAAACCCACAGTGGAACATCAATGGAGACTCAATCCAATCATGAAGGAAGTCGTAAAGAAAGAAATCATCAAATGGTTGAATGCTGGCGTCATTTACCCTATCTCATATAGTACTTGGGTGAGTCCTATGTAGTGTGTGACGAAGAAAGGAGGAATCATTGTGGTTACCAATGAAAAGAACGAGCTGATCCCAACAAGAACGGTGACTGGATGGAGAGTATGCATGGATTACAGGAAACTGAATAAAGCCACGAGAAATGACCATTTTCCTCTACCATTCACTGACCAGATTTTAGACAGACTAGCGGGACATGAGTTCTATTACTTTCTGGATGGATATTCATGGTACAATCAGATTGCCATCGCCCCTGAAGATCAGGAGAAAACCACCTTTACATGTCCCTATGGTACTTTTGCTTTCCGCATAATGCCATTTGGATTATGTAATGCCCCCGCCACTTTTCAGCGTTGCATGATGGCCATATTCTCAGACATTCTGGAGTAGAGTATGGAGGTATTCATGGAGGACTTTTCTTTGTTTGGAGATTCATTTGACCACTGCTTGCAAAATTTGGAACAGGTGTTACAAAGGTGCGAAGATACAAACTTGGTGCTCAACTGGGAGAAATGCCACTTCATGGTACAGGAATGCATTGTTCATGGACACCAGATCTCACAAAAAGGAATCGAGGTAGACAAAGCAAAGATTGACACAATTGAAAAACTACCTCCACCGACATCTGTCAAAGGGATTCGGAGCTTTCTCGGACATGCAGGTTTTTACAGGAGATTTATCAAAGACTTTTCCAAGATTGCTAAACCTCTGTGCAATCTTATGGAGAAGGATGTGCCTTTCAACTTTACCAAAGAATGCCAGAAAGCTTTCGAGATCTTAAAACAGAAACTGGTTTCTGCCTCCATCATTGTAGCACCAGACTGGACCATTCCATTTGAAGTGATGTGTGATGCTAGTGATTTTACTGTAGAAGCAGTTTTGGGACAACGTAAAGAAAATATTTTCCACACCATTTATTACTCCAGCAGAACTCTGAATGAAGCTCAACTACACAACCACTGAAAAGGAGTTGCTCGCACTTGTGTACGCTTTTGAAAAATTCCGCTCCTATCTGCTGGGTCCCAAAGTGGTGGTCTACACATATCATTCAGCAATCAAATACTTGATCACGAAGAAAGATGCCAAACCCAGATTGATCCGTTGGATACTTCTTCTACAAGAATTTGACGTGGAGATTCGAGACAGGAAAGGGACAGAGAATCAGGTGGCAGATCATCTATCGAGGCTCGAGAATGGAGAAATAACTGACAAAGATCTGTCAATCAAAGAAACTTTTCCAGATGAACAGCTATTTTCCATGAAACAGCAAGATGCTCCTTGGTATGCTTACTATGTCAACTATATTGTGTGAGGAAAATGGCCGTTGGAATGGACAACTCAGCAACAGAAGAAGTTCTTCAAAGAAGTCAAGCATTATGTCTTGGATGAGCCGTACATGTTCAAACAGTGTACTGATCAATTATTGAGACGGTGTGTTCCACATGAGGAGGTCAACAGTGATTTGCAGCACTGTCATTCATCACCATATGGCGGACACTTCAGCGGAAATAAAACTACAGCCAAAGTCCTACAATCAGGTTTGTTTTGGCCCACTCTTTTTAAAAATGCTTATCTTTTTGCTCTTCAATGTGACAGGTGCCAGAGGATGGGGAATATTTTGGGGAGAAATGAAGGACCATTGCAAAACATTCTAGAAGTGGAGATATTCGATGTGTGGGGTATAGATTTCATGGGACCGTTTGTTCCGTCATTTGGAAACCTGTACATCCTAGTTGCTGTAGACTACGTCTCCAAATGGGTTTAAGCAATTGCATTGCCATCCAATGATTCAAAAGTGGTTATCAAATTCCAGAAAAAGAATATTTTCACTCGGTTCGGAACACCTCGTGCAATCATCAGCGATGGTGGCTCACATTTCTGCAACAGATACTTCGATGCACTCCTATCTAAATACGGAGTTACTCACAAGGTTTCCACAGCTTACCATCCACGGTCAAATGGACAGGTTGAGGTTTCAAACAGGGAGATCAAAAGAATCTTGGAGAGAACTGTTGGATCAACAAGGAGGGACTGGTCTACAAAACTAGATGATGCATTATGGGCCTACCGGACAGCTTACAAGACACCCATTGGTATGTCCCCATATCAATTGGTGTTTGGGAAAGCGTGCCATATGCCAGTTGAGCTTGAGCACAAGGCGTACTGGGCACTGAAGAAGTTGAATTTTGATTCACAAGCTGCAGGAGAGAAAAGACTTCACCAACTCAACGAATTGGAGGAATTTTGCCTACAGGCTTATGAGAATGCCAAATTGTACAAGGAAAAGACCAAAATGGTATGATCGAAAAATAGTGCACAGACAGTTGAAACCAATGCAGCAGGTTGTTGGACAATTATGACCCATAGCGTCACTATTTGTACAGATCACGGTGTTGTTGTAAAAATTAACTATGTGACAAAGGTGATTGCACTCTTATCATTTGTGATTAGATCACCAAGATATATAAATGATAGGAGGTCCATGTGATTTGTTCCTAGATTGAGAATGATATGAGACAGTATCAATCCACGAAGGATAAATCATTAAATATCCCCAGTCATAGTATTATCGAGATTGGACATCGATGAATACTTAAAAGACTAGTATTACACTTGAGCGTGTTGTGAGGACACAACGGTATAGTTCTCATATATTTGAGTATAAGATACTCATGAAAGTGTAATAGGAGGTTGTGTTTTATGACCGGCGTAAACACACACGTATAACGCAAACGCACTTATTGTTCAAGTAGTATAAAAATATCGATCCCACGAGGACTTAATATCTAATCTATTAATTTTATGAGGTCAAATGATTACTAGTATCTAACAGGTTGATTGATTGATTTGAAATGGTGATGATTCTAAATTTAAAAACAAGTAAATAAAATTATCGAAAATAGGTTTTAAGAAAATTCAATATTAAAAACTATATAGGGTTGTGATTTCTTCCAATATCATTTAAAGATGAAGTGATTATCTTAAAGTTGGGTAATATATTGATTTATTAACCTGGAACACTAAATTATGTGTAAGCCTCTGTCGATGGTCAGACACAAATACCCAGTTTAACCCAATTGAAACATATGTCTATGTCAACCAAATTATCTGGATTCATTAAGTTTAAGTCACAATTATGGCTACCCCCGCCGGACAGGTATATTCCTATCCTGTAAGGAAATCTATTAAAGGGTTATCTATCCTCAAGGAAGATCGTGGGCTATTGAGTCTAAGGCTGAAACCTAAAATCCCTATGTCTAGTTCATTTTAGATTTACCAGATCAATTTTATTAATGGCCAATTAATGAAAAAGCATTAAGTTTAAGACTCAATAAATAAATCTTTATATTACCCAAGCTATAATCTAACCCTTATAAAATGGTGATATTGGATTTCATCACAACCCCAGATAACTAATTTAGTTACAACAAATAACTAGGGCTAGTAAAAACTTGAAAATAAAAGACATAAAGTAAAAATGCGGTAAAGTAAATACTGAAAAGTAAATTACAATAAAATAAAATGCTAAGGTAAAAGGAATTACTTTTACTACTACTAATTTAGATATCTCCCATAAAATAATATATAAACTTGTGATTCTTTTTCCAACCAGCCATATAGGCGGTAACCTGATTAAGTCAAATTAAGTCCAACCAGCCATAAAGGCGGAACCAAAATTAAATTACCAACCGACCAATCTGGCGGTATCCTTTATTAGTCAGGTTTAAATCAGATTAAAATGAATTACCAACCGACCAATCTGGCGGTATCCTTTTTAAGTCAATATTTTAAATAGTGAATATATTATTTTTAAGGGAGATTAATCTAAATAGTAACAGTAAAAGAATTACATTTCACCCTAGCTAGGGGAGTTACCTCCTCATGGTAAATAATAAAAACTGTAAAAAGTAAAAAGTAAAAATTAAATTACTATATAAACAAAACGTAATTAAAATTAATTACAAAACTAAAAACTACAAAACTAAAAATTAAAAGAAGTAGAGAGAGAAACTCTCTCTTTAGAAAGATTATAAGAGAGAGTGTGGTACACTGAATTCTGAAATTTCGCGCTCTATTTATAGGCAAAAAATTCGGTTTCTGGCGTCGCGACGCCAAGGACCTCAGCGTCGCTACGCCAGGTTTGTCGACGTGGCACGCTCTGGTTCGCTGGTTTGAAGATTCTGGATAAGCTGATAAGGTGACACGTGGCAAAGTGGTTGGGCTTCAATTATTGTGACACGTGGCGGCTTCTGATTGGTCGCTGAGATTCTTATCCGCCACGTGTCAGATAAGGATAGGATATCCAATAATTGATGCTGACGTGGTGCTGACATGGCGGTGACGTGGCGACACGTGGGAAAGAGACTGTCGGCACCATAGAATTGCGACACGTGGCAGCTTCTGATTGGCTGATGATGACGTGGCGGTGAGGTGGCAATGTTGACTTGCTGACGTGGCTGATGACATGGAGATGACCTGGAGTGACACGTGGCACACGTGGCGATGGTGACTGTCGGCACCGTAGGATGCTGACACGTGGCAAGGCGCATGTTAGTAGATCGGTTGTGATGGTGACACGTGGCACGGCGCATTTTAGCAAAGTCAAACTTTTCTCAGATTCTGATTTGTGGACCCGGCGCACGTTAGCACTTTTCGGCGCATTTTAGACGTCGCGACGCGTAAGGCTTGGCGTCGCGACGCGCTTAAGACCAAAATATCCATGTTGACACATTTTTGTCCGTTTTTTCCCCAAATTGCCTCCAATGTTTTCCAAACTTTATTTATCTGCAAAATAACACCTAATACATCAAAACGTTCACAAAACTCCTGAAACTATACAAAATATTAAGTTAATTGAGTGGGAAATAGTGATATAAATATCACTCATCACACCCCCAAACCTAACATTTTGCTAGTCCTCGAGCAAAACAGAAAATAAAATAACTTGAAAATCAAATTAACTAAGCCACTTTCGTAGGGATCACGATTGCATTTAGCATATGCAACAAGCCTTTAAACCCCTAGGTGTCCCTAGTGGACGAGTTGTAGTCTCGTGAGGGTTTACAGCAATGATACCCACAAATATTTTTACAAAAGTAAAAAATTAGTTAAAACTAATGCACACAAAAGCAAAAAGACAAGCGAAAAGAGAATAAAGATGTTAGTGACTAATCAGGTGAAACTTCTACTCCAAGTTACTAGTTGTTTTGTTTTATTTTAAATTACCGAATAAATAAATTCTCCGATTATTTTTACCATTCTTCATATACATAGCCAACAAAATATTATCAATTTATTTTTGCCCACAACAGTCATAAGTGCAGTTGATAAGAGGGTAATATTTTTGTCCTAAAGTTCTATCAGATTTCACACCTTTTTGAAGCAATGGAATAATTTTTCATTTTTCTGATTTTTTCTTTGATTTTTTCTATATTTTTATTTATATACAATATCTTCCATCTATGTAGCGAGTGTTGGGTCGGTGGCTCCCAAACCAGTTGGCTTTAGGGCACCAGGTGTTAAGACACCGCTACGGACTTAATTACTCAGACTTCCGATATATATATTTTTGCAGCATCTTCGATCCATGTAACGAGCTTTTGGCCAGTGACTCCCAAACCAGTTGGTTTTAGGGCACTAGGTGTTAAAACACCCTTACAGACATAATAACCCGGATCTCGGATTTTTTTTTTTTTTTTTTTTTTACTCCATTACTTTTTTGAGATGTTTCCTCCAATTAAACTAGAGCACTGAATATTACAAACTTTTCAATTTTAGCTCATGTCCGTATGTTACTATATATGTTGATAATATCTGTCAACTGAGCATATGAAGATCCATTTTAGTCCGTTTTATGGAGAATTCACAAATTAAATAATTCAAAAGGAAATAAACAAAAATTAACTTGTTTCGAAATAGGTTTGAGATACGTCTCAGGAGTGGAAACTCCTTACTCGGCTATCTCTTACCAATTTCACATTTTTAGTCAAAACACAAAAACGCAAAATATTTTTGTAATTTTTGAAAATTTTTCAATTTTTTTTGTATTTTTCGAAAAATTTTGGACTAAAAATAAAAAAAAAACATACAAACTAAAAACAAGGTACTAATTAACTAATTCCCTCCCCCAAACCTAAATGAGACATTGTCCCCAATGTCTTAAATAGTAAAAGGAGAGTTAAGAAGGTCGTACCTGGTTAGCTGTAATCTACAGGAAATTAAAGGTTAAGATCCAGATTAATTCGACGCCTCTTACCATGATCGTCCTCGGACCAATTTATTTTTGAAAGGATAGGGTCAACTTGTGGTTCATAGGCTATGAGTTGGTCTATTAGATCCGGAGCAGTTCTGGCAGTGAAGAGGAGTTCTTTCATAGGTTTTGACACGAACCTATTTCTCCGAGTATCATCAAGAAACACACAAAGAAAATCATAAAATCCATCAACATTGAGCAATCCAAGCGGTTTCTGGTGTATGTTCAGGTTCGCCCAAGATAGAACTATAAAAATTTCCTCCAATGTACCCAAACCACCTGGCAAAGCGATAAAAGCATCAGCACGGTTAATCATTTCTACCAGTCGTTCAGACATACCTGACAAGATCAGTTCCTCTCCGTTTGATGATCCAATAAGATTTGCCTCTGCCAAGGGTTTTGGAATGATTCCCAAAACATTACTTACTGCCTCCTTCCTGTACAGCCTTTGAAACGATCCCCATAAGTCCGAGATTTCCTCCCCATATATTAAGTGCATATTCCTTGCAGCTAAGACTCGACCCAATTCCTGTGCTGCTTCTACGTATTGTGGTTTAGTACCAACACTACTACCGCAAAACACACAGATATTTTCAACTCGTCTTCTTGAAGTAGCTTCCATTTTTTATGTATTTTTCTTTCTCAACTCTGGATGCCTTCAAAAGTGCAATGACGGGCTGAATTTATAGTACCTGAAAAAGGGTGAGTAATAATAGCACAAGTATCTTCCAGAGGACGATTAGTAACGAATTAATATCGTGATAGTCAAAAAGGTCTGGATCCTGTCGGAGAAAAATAAAAGAAAACATAAAAACAAATCACAATTATTAAGAAAAGACAAAGAGATATAATATTTACAAGAAAAGTAACGGCTTGATTGACGTCTATGCATCAGTGACAAGCTTCCCATCCAATTTTCTTATAAATTGGCAAACAGGGTCTTTTTGAGTCAGATTCCCGAGACTTAACAGTTGTCTTTCCTTTCGGAATTGTGTATGTAATTTGTGAATGGCTATATTAACATATCCACTGGGATGTGTCTCAAGAGTTAAAGATATATCATCTAAAGACTCCTTACTCAAGCCATCCCTAATGAATCTAATTTTGTCTTCGCGATTATCAGACACCATTCCTAAAGAACGACAACGAGTGTTGCAATTAAATCGTGCATATTTGAAACAAACACCCATTTGCTTAGCTCTACGTTTCTTTGCATAGGTGCTTCTTCCTAAACCAGGCAGATGTGAAATAAAAGAGTCAGGAGACTCACCTGCCAATCGGACTCGTGCTTCAATTACCCAACGAATATCATTAGGAATACCATGGATCGTCAGTAGTCTCATTCGTTCCAAGCGAGCTTTGTAGACTTTTATCAGAGATTTTGGAGGGAGAGAAGGAAATTGCTTGTGAAGATTTGCGAGAGCATCTTCCATCGTGAAATGACTAAACTGCAAAAATTAAACACACAAAAATAAAACACACCAAATCACAATATATACACAAATTGCATGGGTTGCCTCCCTGCTAGCGCTAAGTTTAAAGTCGTAAGCCAGACTTCGCTTCTCGAATGTTAAGCTGGATCTGAAAGTGTAACACTTTCTTTTTGTCGCTCAAATGATTCTCCCCAGTAGTGCTTGACACGCTTGTTTTTAACCTTGAAAGTTTTGTTAGCGTCAGGATCATGTATCTCAACGGCTCTATTTGGTAAAACCTTAGTGATCACAAATGGACCTGACCACCGTGATTTTGGCTTCCATGGGAAGAATTTCACCCTTGATTTATTTAACAGTACCTTCTGCCCTGGTTCCAGTTGTATGCGCACTAACTTCTCATCATGTCTCTTCTTGCCATTTTCTTTGTACAATTTGGCATCCTCAAAAGGCTGATTGTGAAATTCCTCCAATTCGTTGAGCTGGTGAAACTTTTTCTTTTATGTTGCTTGTAGTGCAAGAATTGGCTCTTTCAGTGCAAAATATGCTTTATCTTTAGGCTCCACAGGCAATTGACATGTTTTAAGTTTGTCAGTAGAACATTGTCTTTCATCAGAGTTCTGAATGGTACTGTGTATCATATCGAGTTTGAAACATTCCTCCTTCTTTTCATCATTTGGGAAATTCATGGCTTTGAAAACATTGAATGTTACTTCTTGGTCTTGTACCCTCATGGTTAGTTCTCCTTTTTGTACATCAATAATGGTTCGACCTATAGCCAAGAATGGTCTCCCAAGGATGATTGGCACGTCTGCGTCTTCCTCCATATCAAGGACAATAAAATCTGCTGGGAAAATGAATTTGTCAACCTTGACCAGCACATCCTCAACTACGCCTCTTGGAAATACGAGCGTTCTATCAGCAAGTTGCAGTGAGACTGAAGTTGGCATTGTTTCTCCAATCTGTAATTTCCTGAAAATAGAAAAAGGTATCAAGTTAACACTAGCACCTAAATCACATAAAGCCTTACCAAAGTTATGTTCTCCTATGACGCAAGGAATAGTGAAACTGCCAGGATCTTTCAACTTCGGGGGAAGTTTCCTCTGAATGATAGCACTGCATTCTTCTGTTAATGCCACTGTCTCGTAATCTCCCAATCTTTGTTTTTGTGAAAGAATATCTTTCATGAATTTGGCATAGGTGGGCATTTGTTCCAACGCTTCTGCAAATGGAATGTTGATATGCAGCTTTCTGAAGATTTCCAGGAACCGGGAAAATTGCTTGTCCAATTTATTCTTCTGAAGAAGTTGAGGAAAAGGTGGAGGTGGAGTGATCTGTTCTTTTTCCTTTGCTTCTTTTTCCTCCATTTGTTGCTTTGTTTCTTTTGGAACTTCCTCAGCAGTTGAATTGACTCCAACATCTTTGTTGATTTCAGTACCGCTCTTTAACATGATGGCATGACATTTTTCTTCCCCATGTTTCTTGGATTTGGCTCTGTGTTGCTAGGAAGGGTACCTGGCGGTCTGTAACTCTGAGCATTTGCCAGTTGTCCCATTTGATTCTCCAGTGCTTTAAGGAAGTAGATTGACTTTGAATTAATGTTGCTTGGGATTGAAACATAGCATCGTATTTTGCTTCTTGCTTTTTGAACATCTCTGCAAACCATTCTTTCATTTCTGGTTCTTTTTCATGCTCCTGGCCTTTGTTCTGTTGCTGGAATTCAAGTGGTGGATAGTTCTGCTGTTGGCCTGAATTGTTGCTCCAGGATAAATTAGGATGATTCCTCCACCCTGGGTTGTAGGTGTTGGAATATGGATTGTTCCCCTATCTGTTGAAATTGTTGACATAATTCACCGTTTCTTCAAGTTGGTTCGACTCTGGTGGTCCTCCATATGGTGAACTTGTGGATCCAGCGATGTTCACAACTTGCGTGCTAAGTGTTTCTAGACATTTGCATATCTGATCCAGCCTGGTATTCACTGCTGTGTTTGCTCCAACTTCATAAATTCCTGCAATTCTTTGGATCATGCCCCTTTCTGTTGGCCACAAGGAATTGTTGTTGGCCATTTCTTCGATTAGGTCCCAGGCTTGATCTTCTCCTTTTACCATCAAGGCTCCTCCAGCAGCAGCATCGATTGTGGAAAGTCCATTATAGAATGTTTGGACTTGAAGCCATTTTGGAATCTCATGGTGAGGACATTTCCGGAGTAAATCTTTATACCTTTCCCAAGCTTCGCAGAGGGATTCTGAATCTTGTTGTACAAAGGATGTGATGTCATTCCTCAGTTTTCCGGTTCTGGCTGGTGGAAAGTACTTTGCAAGAAATTTGGTGGCTAAAGTGTTCCAAGTTGTGATGGAACCTGCTGGTAGTGAATGTAGCCAAGCTTTAGCTCTGTCCTTCAGGGAATATGGAAAAACACGCAGTCTCATTGCTTCTTCAGCTTCACGGTTGTAATTAAAAGTGCCGCAAACTTCCAGGAAGTTGCTGATGTGGGAATTAGGATCTTCAGTTGCATTCCCCCCAAATTGAACTGACTGCTGAATCATCTGAATGCATGTTTTGATGTCACACGCATTTGCTGGTAAGGGAGGAAGTACAATACAGGAAATGAGTCTGTCAACCATCGGGATGGTTCTGTCTCGAACGGTATCTAACCCCTGAACTAATAGTAAAAGATAAATAAGTCCCCGGCAACGGCGCCAAAAACTTGACCGGCGTAAACACACACGTATAACGCAAGCGCACGTATCGTTCAAGTAGTATAAAAATATCGATCCCACGAGGACTTAATATCTAATCTATTAATTTTATGAGGTCAAATGATTACTAGTATCTAACAGGTTGATTGATTGATTTGAAATGGTGATGATTCTAAATTTAAAAACAAGTAAATAAAATTGTCGAAAATAGGTTTTAAGAAAATTCAATATTAAAAACTATCTAGGGTTGTGATTTCTTCCAATATCATTTAAAGATGAAGTGATTATCTTAAAGTTGGGTAATATATTGATTTATTAACCTGGAACACTAAATTATGTGTAAGCCTCTGTCGATGGTCAGACACAAATACCCAGTTTAACCCAATTGAACCATATGTCTATGTCAACCAAATTATCTGGATTCATTAAGTTTAAGTCCCAATTATGGCTACCCCCGCCCGACAGGTATATTCCTATCCTGTAAGGAAATCTATTAAAGGGTTATCTATCCTCAAGGAAGATCGTGGGCTATTGAGTCTAAGGCTGAAACCTAAAATCCCTATGTCTAGTTCATTTTAGATTTACCAGATCAATTTTATTAATGGCCAATTAATGAAAAAGCATTAAGTTTAAGACTCAATAAATAAATCTTTATATTACCCAAGCTATAATCTAACCCTTATAAAACGGTGATATTGGATTTCATCACAACCCCAGATAACTAATTTAGTTACAACAAATAACTAGGGCTAGTAAAAACTTGAAAATAAAAGACATAAAGTAAAAATGCGGTAAAGTAAATACTGAAAAGTAAATTACAATAAAATAAAATGCTAAGGTAAAAGGAATTACTTTTACTACTACTAATTTAGATATCTCCCATAAAATAATATATAAACTTGTGATTCTTTTTCCAACCAGCCATATAGGCGGTAACCTGATTAAGTCAAATTAAGTCCAACCAGCCATAAAGGCGGAACCAAAATTAAATTACCAACCGACCAATCTGGCGGTATCCTTTATTAGTCAGGTTTAAATCAGATTAAAATGAATTACCAACCGACCAATCTGGCAGTATCCTTTTTAAGTCAATATTTTAAATAGTGAATATATTATTTTTAAGGGAGATTAATCTAAATAGTAACAGTAAAAGAATTACCTTTCACCCTAGCTGGGGGAGTTACCTCCTCATGGTAAATAATAAAAACTGTAAAAAGTAAAAAGTAAAAATTAAATTACTATATAAACAAAACGTAATTAAAATTAATTACAAAACTAAAAAACTAAAAAACTAAAAATTAAAAGAAAGTAGAGAGAGAAACTCTCTCTTTAGAAAGATTATAAGAGAGAGTGTGGTACACTGAATTCTGAAATTTCACGCTCTATTTATAGACAAAAATTCGGTTTCTGGCGTCGCGACGCCAAGGACCTCAGCGTCGCTACGCCAGGTTTGTCGACGTGGCACGCTCTGGTTCGCTGGTTGAAGATTCTGGATAAGCTGATAAGGTGACACGTGGCAAAGTGGTTGGGCTTCAATTATTGTGACACATGGCGGCTTCTGATTGGTCGCTGAGATTCTTATCCGCCACGTGTCAGATAAGGATAGGATATCCAATAATTGATGCTGACGTGGCGCTGACGTGGCGGTGAGGTGGCGGTGACGTGGCGACATGTGGGAAAGAGACTGTCGGCACCATAGATTGCGACACGTGGCAGCTTCTGATTGGCTGATGATGACGTGGCGGTGAGGTGGCAATGTTGACTTGTTGACTTGCTGACGTGGCTGATGACATGGAGATGACTGGAATGACACGTGGCACACGTGGCGATGGTGACTGTCGGCACAGTAGGATGCTGACACGTGGCAAGGCGCATGTTAGTAGATCGGCTGTGATGGTGACATGTGGCACGGCGCATTTTAGCAAAGTCAAACTTTTCTCAGATCCTGATTTGTGGACCCGGCGCACGTTAGCACTGTTCGGCGCATTTTAGACATCGCGACGTGTAAGGCTTGGCGTCGCGACGAGCTTAAGACCAAAATATCCCTGTTGACGCATTTTTGTCCGTTTTTTCCCCAAATTGCCTCCAATGCTTTCCAAACTTTATTTATCTGCAAAATAACACCAAATACATCAAAACGTTCACAAAACTCGCGAAACTATACAAAATATTAAGTTAATTGAGTGGGAAATAGTGATATAAATATCACTCATCATTTTACTGATAGTACGGGAAACAGCTTCGCTTTGGATAGATCTCCTCAGAATTCCATTGGTAGTATGACTATGTGTCTATGGAAGTCCAAAATTAGGGTAGGTGTATTTGGTCTTAACCTGAGACTTGCACCGCTAATACTTGCGATAATCAATATACTTTGGTTGCAGTCGTCCAGGGCTTTAACAGGTTCTGTGTACGCCTATGCTTGGTATATTGAGAATCGTAGTGTGTTGGGTGTGATGTCAAGAAGGAAGTGTCACTCAAGTCATATGGAGATGATGATCGCGCAGGGATACAAAACTGGTTCTCTAAAAAGGTTGCAACCGTCGGGATAATATGACTTGGTCATGATTATCTGATAATAAAGAGACTAGTTGCTCGTAATCTGATATATGCTTCGTACGGGGCAGACACTATACCAGCCCCAGGCCTTGCATGTGTTCATTCGATACTGGATCGAAATATGCAATACTATGTATACTACGCCTGCTATAGATCCTTATTCCTATAAGGATATTTCTGGAGAACTGGGTAGGCATGACGCTTTGCTAGAAGCCAACCTTGTCTTGTAAATCAATACAAACGTAGTACTAGGTACTTACGTGTTCGGATAGTCCAACGACCGTATTTACCGCCAACATATCTGGGGATCTCATGGGTCGCTTCCCGAAGATTCACCGATGACATATGACTCGCACTTTTATTAATCTGGGATTAATTAGATGAGAGAGAGAATTAATCTGGGATTAATAGCGGAGATATTTTATCTGGGATAAAATATCATTTATAGAGAGAGAACGATTAATTTGGAATTAATCGACAAATTAATATATTAGATATATTATACGAAATTGGATTTCGACGCGGAGTTAAAATTAGATTTTAATTCGGGCGAACGAATTAATTTAGAATTAATTCGTTAGCGAAGTGAATAGTGACTTCGCTAGGAGAAATCATTTAATTGCGTCGCAACGGAAAATTCGTTAATTTGGAATTAGCAAACCCGAGCCCGAGATTATTTGCGAGCGCATTCGCATTTTGAATTCGAGTGCAGCACGCAAGTCAAATCAACCGTCAAATCATTAGTCGCATCAAGCGTCAAATCACTTGTCACTTTGAGTGATGTGACTTGACAACTTGATTGAATGATGTGACTTGATGTGTGTGGTTGGCATTAAAAGCTTTTATTGTTTGACTTTTAAAAGCAAAATGTTTGGTATATGATTTGAGAAATTAATTACCAAAATCACTTTACACATTTTATCTATCTCTCTCCTCCATTTCTTCTTTATTGCCTCCCGCGTCGCTCAACCGATCGATGTGAGTATTCCGCGACTTTCTCGATTGTATTCACACATGTTCATGCTTGTTTATTGATCCTTGGGACCTTAGTAAACTCCAACAATGGTATCATGAGCAAGGAAAAGCATGAAAAAGTTTAGGGCTTAAAATTTGGGTAAACTGGTGTTTGAGCATGATTAATGAAATTGGATGAATTAGTATGCTTAAATGTGTTTGAATTGAGGATTGATTGGATCAATTTGTTGAAATTGTGTTTGGAACAAATTTCCCCAATTTTTTGGTGTTGGCCGAATATATGCCCTATTTTGTCTTGGTGATTTTTTGTTGAGTTCTAATATAGGTCCCAAGATCAACAAATCAAGCAAGAAAACGCATGAATACACAACATAGGAGGTGCGGAATATACTCACAATGGTCGGTTTTGATGAAATGAACAAAGACCAAAAACGCACTGCATGTTTCTGCTCAGCAGTGAGCTGCGAACAAGGTGGACTGCTCGGCGTGGGGGCTGCTTCCTCCTCCAAGAATCGGCCATTGAAGACCACCATTGAAGCTCCAAGCTTCAAGCTTCAATAACAAATCCAAGCTCACAAATTCGTTTCCCTATCACCATAATATAACTCATGTGTGTGCTAGCACTACTCTTCTTCAATTTGCTTCTCAAAAATTCGTACAAACCAGAAAATTTTTGGAGCAATCGGCAGTGAAGCCGTGAAGAAAGAAGAGAAAAAAAGAGGGAGAGGAAGAGATGCGTGAAAATGGGTGAGAGAGAGAGAAAAATGATTTTGGTTTATATATTTATTTTTTTATTTTCCAAAAACAAAACAAATATATATATAAATCATTTTCATATTTTTCAAAAGTAAAAAGCAAAAGTCTATTAATGATTTTCATCATTTCTACTTTTACTTTAAGTCACATCACATCACTTTAATAAAGTGACATGTTGTCAAGTCACATCACTCAAAGTGACAATTGATTTGACGCATGATGTGACTAACGATTTGACGCTTGATGTGACTTGCGTGCCGCGCTCGAATTCGAAATGCGAATGCGCTCGCAATCACTCTCGGGCTCGGGTTCGCTAATTCCAAATTAACGAATTTTCCGTCGCGTCGTAATTAAATGATTGCGCCTAGCGAATCACTATTCACGTCGCTAACGAATTAATTCTAAATTAATTCGTTCGCCCGAATTAAAATCTAATTTTAATTCCGCGTCGAAATCCAATTTCTAATAATATATCAAATATATTATTTTATCGATTAATTCCAAATTAATCGCTCTCTCTCTTTAATTAATATTTTATCCCAGATAAAATATCTCCGCCATTAATCCCAGATTAATTTTCTCTCTCTAGAAATTAATCTCTCTCTTTACTAATTAATCCCAGATTAATCAAAGTGCGAGTTATACATCATCGGTGAATCTTCAGGAAGCGACCCATGAGATCTCCGGATATGTTGGCAGTAAATACGATCGTCGGAGTATCCGAACACGTAAGTACCTCATACTACGTTTATACCGATTTACAAGACAAGGTTGGCTTCTAGCAAAGCGCCATGCCTACCCAATTCTCCAGAAATATTCTTACAGGAATATATAGATCTGTATCAAACGTAGTATACCGTAGTATTGTGTATATCAGCCCAGTATCGGATAGTCACGTGCCAGGGCTGGGGCTGGATAAGTGTCTGCCCCGTCCGAAGCACATGTCGGATGTCTGGTAACTAGTCTCTATAATCGGATATACATGACCTTGTCATAATATCCCGATGGCCGGCCAGCACTTAAGAGCACTAATACCGTATCCTGTGTGACATCATCTCCACTATAACTGAAGTGATACTTCCGTCTCGACATCACACCCAATACACTACGACTCTCTGATAAACCCAGAAGCGGTGTACGCAGAACCGGTTAAAGCCCTGTACCACCAAGACCAAAGTCTACCGATTATCGCAAGTATTAGCGATGCAAGTCTCAGGTTAAGACTATACACACCTACCTTGATTTCGGCCTCCCATAGACACATAGTCATAATACCAATGGGATTCCGAGGGGTCTATCCAGAGCGAAGCTGTTTCCCGTACCATCGGTGAAACACGACCTTCTATCGCATTTGCATAAGTATCCAATACTTAAATATATGAGAACTATGCCGGTGTGCCCTCACAACGCGCACAAGTGCAATACTAGCCTATTCCGCATTATCGATGTCCTGTCTCGATAATACTCCGGCTAGGGATATTTAATGATTAATCCTTCGTGGACTAATACTGTCTCATATCATCTCAATCCAGGAACTAATCATATGGACCTCTCTTCATTTATACATTTATAGTGATCTAATCACAAATGATGAGAGTGCAATTTCCTTGTCACATAGTTAATTTGTACAACACCGTGATCTGTACAAATAGTGATGCTATGGGTCATATTATCCAACAATCTCCCACTTGGCACATAGCCAGTCACTCGAGTGTCTAACACCCGAACTATGTACGGTTCACTCAAATTGCTGAGAAAAGGTTTTCGTCAGCGGATTTGCGTAATTATCTTCTGACGCGATTTATACGATCATCACATCGCCACGATGTATGATTCGAACGAATCAGATGAATATATTAGTATATATCTGGATCGTCGATGAGACCATTAATTCTTTAGCCTATGCTGACGCCTAGCTCAGCTGCTAACAGAACTATATCTAATCTAATTTGATTTATTATCGATCCAAATGGCTTCTATTACTGCCTCAGCTGCAGCAATAATCCGCATTTGTTGTTAATTTGGTAACAATTATCTTGCTCGGAATATTTCCAGCTTACTGTCCCGTTATTCAAACTTTATAGTACCACAGTATTTACCGGTTTGGAAACTTGCAGCAGTGATCCCAGTCACTCAAGTTCTCTATCTACATAGTTTAAGACAACATCTTTAGTTCTCTCAGATACTAACAGATGTTCTTAATCTTCAATCCAGTGACTATCACTTGGATTGACCCGATTGTGACTCCATATGCTCGAAGCGTATGAGACACCAATACAAGTACATTTTAAACGTACAATTTCCAGAGAGTGTTAACAACTCCAAATCTATCCCTGTAGATCTTTATTCCTTGAATAAAGGTTGTTACTCCCCAGAATTCCACGGAGAATTTCTTATGAAAGCCAAGCTTTCACCGATTGTTTTATGGGAATTTCATTATCAGTGCTCTCCCACTAACCTCCTTATATACACAAGAATTATTTCGTTTTGAGTCAAATCATAAACCATTATGATTATATCAAAACGTCAGTTCCAAGAACCTTATGCTTGTTTCAATCCAAACATGGATCGAATAACCTGCAAACCTTGTTTGTCGGTTATACAAAATCGTCAGGATGTTGTAAGCATCCTCCAAAAGGTTTCCTTTTCAGGAAAGCGATTTTGATCTGCAACTGACACATTTCATAAATGAAATATACAGTTATCAACAAGCATCTTCAAAATAGATTTACCATGGCAACAGGTAAGAGGTTGAACCGTTATTAACACAATGTTGATAACGATACCTTTCCGTCAAAAGCCCGGCTTTGTACGTTGGTATGTTGCCACTCATGTATGTCTTCCTTGAAGACGTTTAATGTACCAATAGGCACAATGCCTTGTGGTACAACAACTAGTATCCAAAATAATTGTTATACATGGAATCCATTTCGGATTCATGGCACTTTGCTATAATAGGGAGTCGATACCTCGTATCACTTCCTCAAAACGTAGTCGGCGGATATACCTTCATAAGATTGACATCTTTATGAGGTTAGATCAGAAACCCATACCCTAGGTCATTTTCTGACTCTCTCTGATCTACGCGGTTCTTGTGTACTCGAAGATTAATGGTATAGATTCATCATAGATGAACTATTTGTGTTCCATTAAGGACTTCGTGCCTTGAACAGTATTACTCTGATTTTCATCGAGTATCACTATCCTCCCACTGACCACTGCATATCGGTATTCCTCTCAGGAAAAACCGCATGGTGAGCAACAATCACATTGTTCTCATGTGAGATTTATAAGTACTATACTTATGGTTTCCCTTAGGATAACCTATATTGGCACTTATCCAATTTGGGTCCTTAGTTTGGTATTATCCAAACATATGCCTAGCATCCCAAATAGTCAGGAATGAGAAACCCGGTTTCTTTCTCGTTCATATATAATATGTAATCTGTCAAACAGATTATTATGGAACTTTATTCTAAATAAGTTATTGCACTGTTAAAACTTATCCGTTGAAGGAAATAATAGCTCAGAGCGACTCATGATTAGCCTTATCATGTCTAACATGATTCGGTTAATCCGTTCGGACACACCGTCACTTTGACGTGTTCCGGGAGGAGTCCTCATTTGAAAGAATACTATACTCTTTCAAGTATATAAGAAACTTATTGTTTAAGTATTTTCCATTACGGTCTTACCGTGACGGTATAATACTATAGCCGATCTGTTTGTCTATTTCGTGTCGAAACTCTAAAAGTTTCTGATTTGTGTTCTTCAAAAGAAACACATAACCATAACGTGATGCCACATCCGTTAAGGTCACGAAATATTCATGTTCACATCTAGCCTAGCTAGATATGGGCCCACTAACTTCACCATGAATAGGGCTAACAGATCGGTGGCCCTTTTACTATTACTAAGTAAATAGTATTTTAGGTACTTTACCTAATAAACTAGATTCGCAGACCTTATTTGAATAGTCAAATCAGTCCTAGTATCCACTCTTCAAAAGTGTGGATATACGAGTCTTGTATAATTGTGTCCCAGACAACAATGCCACAAATAAGTCTCTATTGATCAAATCAATTTGAGCTATTTATTTGTCAATTTATATGTTTGAGATTTTAATTATATTCAAAATATAAATTCTGTTATTCACATCTAATGTGTTTATCTCAGTATCATCTTTATATAATAAAACACTTTAGTGTTCTAGAATATAAAGGTTTATCCGCAACGGTTAAACACTGATATAGAGATAATGTCTCTAGTCAAACTAGTTACACTATAACAGTTCCTAATTTAAGTACACACCCGAAGGGTAGTTCCTAAACTTAGGTATCTACGGTCGAAACAGCGACTTTCGTCCCGTTTCCGATTCGCAGAGAAATCTCGGCTTGAAGTCAGTATCCTGCTCAAAGCAGATTCTGAACATCAATACATATATTTTATGTACCACACTAAGTATTTAAAATCTAATTTCAATACTAGCTGTGAACATAACTAAGACAAACATTTTTAAAGTAAGAGCCTTGCCCTTTCTTTAATTCCTTCGTGTCTGCCATATCCAAATGGTAGTCACTTTGGGATATGTCAATTATCCTTTTCAATATTTCAGAAACCTTAGGCCAAGCTTTGGGTTTTTAGAATATCGAAACGATGTGCACCTCGTGCTACATGCCCAATTGCAAATTTTGACTTTATCTCCTCTAGAATAGTCAATTAATTCTCCAAGAATTATAAATTGCAATTTTAATACTTCTTAAATCTAAAATTAGATTTATGACAAGTATATTAAATTAAGCATTAAAGTCATCATCACATAAATCTTCCAAAGATTTTATGCTCTACTTATTTTGCTTAATTTTGGGCTTAAGGTATAATAAGTTATTTTATCAAATCAATAAAGTAACCTATTATTTATTCCCAATTTGAAAATTAAATCATTTAAAATATTTTAATCCCAGATTATATTTTAAATATCCAACTTTTCAATTTTATCTTGATTACAATAGTCCAACTATTTAATCAACGATTAATGGTACTATATATATTATAATGATTATAATAGTCAAACTATATAATCAAATATAATCCAAATTAATTAACCTCAATTACATTGATTACTATAATCCAATTATAAAATCAACTGTAAACTGAAATTAATTAATTCAAATATATTGATTAATATAATCCAATTATATATAATCAAGTATAATACAGTCCAACTGTTTATTAAAACAACAATTTAAATATTAGTCCAACTAACATTTAATCTAACGACGAAATAATTTGAATGAGCGCGTATGGCGAGTAATTGAACGAGTATTGCAAATTCAATTCTTGCCTCCCACTATTTTTCGGCGAGCCTCTAACCCTCTGTCGAGTACTCGGGAAACCGTGTTTCCTAGTGGGCTAGGATCCCGTTAAATATCACACAATCTTGACTTTGGCCAACAAATTGTATGATAATTAACTAGGTAGATCTCGAAGATCAATTGGATCTCATCCAATTCCTAGATCCAGTAGGCGGATATCCAAATCCTAAACATATATTTTATGTATGCCAATACATCCAATGTATTACCTAACCTTTTTCCTCTGAATCAACTAAGCCTTGGCTTTGGCACAACAAACTTAGTGATCCCAGTCAAGTGTGACCCATTGACCATGGAAAGCTTCGTAATCAATGTCGATGGACAAGAAGTGGTCTTGACTTTGGCCAACAAACCACAACTTGGACAAGACACCGATATGGAACAAAGCTCTCGTGATTCAAACACATCTTCGACGGACAAAGGGCTTGACTTTGGCCAACAACCCAATGCCAATCTCGGATCTTGAGTGAGAATCACTCAATGGAAGGAAAAACACTTGATATTAAGCGAGGGTTTTTCGCGTGCAATTGGCTACCAATTTAATTATCTTTGTTAAGGTCTCATCATCATACACCCTTAAACATGCATTCTAAACACATAATAAAGCGAGTATGAAAATAAAATAATAATGATATGCGGATGGATACTTTACATTGATCCTAGATCAAATCTCTCATTTTCTCTCTCCAAAGCTAGCACATGTACTTACTTCTACCCGTTACACTACACTTCTAAAGAAACCTCATTTACATTGAGGGGAATGGGTGAGAAGAGAATACAAAGAGTATAGAGGTGATAAGGCTGGACACGCAGGTCCAATTAATAAATCAAATTTATTACAATTTCCAAAATTATCCCACCCGATTAATATCCATCTGATATACATTATTCATGCAACGCAACCATGTATTCATACAAGCATGTTATCAATCAATCAAATCCAATTAATTAATCTGATAATTAGTGATCATCCAATGTTCAAACACAACGATTTGATTTTTGCTCGAGTCAAACTCGTTTTGCGAATAAGTACTCAAAGTACGAATTCTTGAATTAAATTAAACTACATAATTAAATCCAATTTAATACGCATTTAATTCTAATTCTCTATTTAATTCCAAATTAAATATTACACTTTTATTAACGAACCTTTACGACTTAAATTCCAAATTTAATCGCAACGGGTCTCAAAGCCCGATTAACATCTAATGTTTATTTAATTAAAGTCCAATGGGCTTTTAATTAATTTCTATAAGGCGTGGACTTTTGGTCAACTCGGGTCAAACCGAAGAACCAAAATCCAATCCGGGAGTTACCCCATAAGCCTTTGAATTAATTTTGGCCCATTAGGCCCAATTAAATAATTAAGGTCCATTAAGTCATAATTGGACTTTATGGATGCGGTTTTAGGCCCAATTGGATCCAACCAAATTTGCCTAAACTCAACTTTGTTACAACAAAGCCCAAAAGCCCAATTACAACCTAACAAGCCCAATTTCCAAAATCAAGCCCAAATTAATTAACTTATAAAATTCCAAATTTCACAATTAATTAACCTAAGTGTAATACACAATCAATTACCCAATTAACATTTCTAAAACATCAATTAGCCTAATTAATCATGCACTTTAACAACCAAATAGTGTCCAACACAATTCAATTAAAATCAAACCCAATTTACATGCTTTAAGTCTCGGCAATTAGGGGTTTTTCAATCCGATTCGGTTTCAATCCAATTGAATCCACAATCATCATTTCCCAAATCAATTCAATTCATCCAATGAATTAAAACAAAAAATCACAATGAATTTCATGTTCATTAAGATTCGGCCAAGCCACTTTAAAAGGGAAAAATGTTCCAAATCAAAATTCAATCCAATTGAACTTCAAAACAACATTACCCAATTGTTTTAAGTCATCCAATGATCAAAAAACAAATTAATTCCAAGACATTAGGGTTCTTCCAATTTCGGTCATGCCTCCAATTTGGGGAAAATTGATCCAATCCAATTTTCTTGAAATTGATCACACACAATCTCAATTAAACATGTTTTAAGCATACTTAAACATCCAATTTAATTAAAACATGCTCAAACACATTTTACCCAATTTCAAGTTACATGTTCAACCTAAAGAATTGGGGAAAATTGATCCAATCCAATTTTCTTGAAATTGATCATGCACAACTTCAATTCATCAACATACAAGCATACTTAATCAATCAATTCAACCAAATCATGCTTCAATTGATTATCCCCAATTTGTCATGCCCAAAATTTGGGGAAAATTAAATCCAATCCAATTTCATGAAATTGATCATGCACAACTTCAATTCATCAACATACAAGCATACTTAATCAATCAATTCAACCAAATCATGCTTCAATTGATTATCCCCAATTTCAAACCCTAAAAGTTTCATGCTTGATAATAGCTCAAGATACCATTGTTGAGTTCTAATATAGGTCCCAAGATCAACAAATCAAGCAAGAAAACGCATGAATACACAACATAGAAGGTGCGGAATATACTCACAATGGTCGGTTTTGATGAAATGAACAAAGACCAAAAACGCACTGCATGTTTCTGCTCAGCAGTGAGCTGCGAACAAGGTGGACTGCTCGGCGTGGGGGCTGCTTCCTCCTCCAAAGAATCGGCCATTGAAGACCACCATTGAAGCTCCAAGCTTCAAGCTTCAATAACAAATCCAAGCTCACAAATTCGTTTCCCTATCACCATAATATAACTCATTGTGTGCTAGCACTACTCTTCTTCAATTTGCTTCTCAAAAATTCGTACAAACCAGAAAATTTTTGGAGCAATCGGCAGTGAAGCCGTGAAGAAGAAGAGAAAAAAAGAGGGAGAGGAAGAGATGCGTGAAAATGGGTGAGAGAGAGAGAAAAATGATTTTGGTTTATATATTTATTTTTTTATTTTCCAAAACAAAACAAATATATATATAAATCATTTTCATATTTTTCAAAAGTAAAAAGCAAAAGTCTATTAATGCTTTTCATCATTTCTACTGTTACTTTAAGTCACATCACATCACATCACTTTAATAAAGTGACATGTTGTCAAGTCACATCACTCAAAGTGACAATTGATTTGACGCATGATGTGACTAACGATTTGACGCTTGATGTGACTTGCGTGCCGCGCTCGAATTCGAAATGCGAATGCGCTCGCAATCACTCTCGGGCTCGGGTTCGCTAATTCCAAATTAACGAATTTTCCGTCGCGTCGTAATTAAATGATTGCGCCTAGCGAAATCACTATTCACGTCGCTAATGAATTAATTCTAAATTAATTCGTTCGCCCGAATTAAAATCTAATTTTAATTCCGCGTCGAAATCCAATTTCTAATAATATCAAATATATTATTTTATCGATTAATTCTAAATTAATCGCTCTCTCTCTTTAATTAATATTTTTCCCAGATAAAATATCTCCGCCATTAATCCCAGATTAATTTTCTCTCTCTAGAAATTAATCTTCTCTCTTTACTAATTAATCCCAGATTAATCAAAGTGCGAGTTATACATCATCAGTGAATCTTCAGGAAGCGACCCATGAGATCTCCGGATATGTTGGCAGTAAATACGGTCGTCGGAGTATCCGAACACGTAAGTACCTCGTACTACGTTTATACCGATTTACAAGACAAGGTTGGCTTCTAGCAAAGCGCCATGCCTACCCAATTCTCCAGAAATATTCTTACAATAATATATAGATCTGTATCAAGCGTAGTATACCGTAATATTGTGTATATCAGCCCAGTATCGGATAGTCACGTGCCAGGGCTGGGGCTGGATAAGTGTCTGCCCCGTCCGAAGCACATGTCGGATGTCTGGTAACTAGTCTCTATAATCGGATATACATGACCTTGTCATAATATCCCGATGGCCGGCCAGCACTTAAGAGCACTAATACCGTATCCTGCGTGACATCATCTCCACTATAACTGAAGTGATACTTCCGTCTCGACATCACACCTAATACACTACGACTCTCTGATAAACCCAGAAGCGGTGTACGCAGAACCGGTTAAAGCCCTGTACCACCAGACCAAAGTCTACCGATTATCGCAAGTATTAGCGATGCAAGTCTCAGGTTAAGACTATACACACCTACCTTGATTTCGGCCTCCCATAGACACATAGTCATAATACCAATGGGATTCCGAGGGGTCTATCAGAGCGAAGCTGTTTCCCGTACCATCGGTGAAACACGACCTCCTATCGCACTTGCATAAGTATCCAATACTTAAATATATGAGAACTATGCCGGTGTGCCCTCACAACGCGCACAAGTGCAATACTAGCCTATTCCGCATTATCGATGTCCTGTCTCGATAATACTCCGGCTAGGGATATTTAATGATTAATCCTTCGTGGACTGATACTGTCTCATATCATCTCAATCCAGGAACTAATCATATGGACCTCTCTTCATTTATACATTTATAGTGATCTAATCACAAATGATGAGAGTGCAATTTCCTTGTCACATAGTTAATTTGTACAACACCGTGATCTGTACAAATAGTGACACTATGGGTCATATTATCCAACAATTTTTTGATTTTTGATCATTGGATGTGTTGGAAATCGTTCGGGATGTTGATTTAATGTCGATTGTGGAATTAATTGGATTGAATTCGAATCGGACATAAAATCCCCAATATTGCCGAGACATAAAGAAGAATGAATGGGTTTGATTTTAATTAAATTGTGTTGGACATGATTTAATATTAATAAGCATGATTAATTGTACAAATTTGATGTTTTGGAAATATTGATTTGGGTAATTAATAATGCTATACACTTTAGGATAATTAAATGTGAAAATGGATTTTGGAATTTAATTATTTGGGCCTTAAATTGGATTTGAGCTTGTTGTGTTGTAATTGGGCTTATTGGGCTTGGTTGTACTAAGTTAGGTTTAGGCAAAATTGGTTGGATCCAATTGGGCCCAAAACCGCTTCCATAAAGCCCAAATGCGACTTAATGGACCTTTAAAGTTTAATTGGGCCTAGTGGGCCTAAATTGATTTCTATGCTTATGGGTAATTCCCGGATTGGACTTTGGTTATCGGTTTGACCCGAGTTGACCAAAAGTCAATGCCTTAAGAAATTATTTAAAAGCCCATTGGACTTTAATTAAATTGACGTTGGATGTTAATTGTTAGTGTTCCTAGAACATGCCAAGGATCTAATAAGCAAGAAAAAGTGTTCATAAATTCAAAATAAGTTGCGGAATATACTTACAATGAACGGATTTGAGCTTTAAAATTTTGAGAAGAGATCTCCAAGATCCAAGCTTTAAGTGATGATTCCAACTCTTGAAGTAGTTTCCCTATCACCTTAGTTGATTTATCCAAGTGCTAGCTTTGTTGATTTTGCAACAAAATCAAAGAGAAAGGAGGAAGAGGCTCACGCCCATTGTAGAGAGTATTAGGGTTTTCATTTTCCAAAATGTGTTACAAGTGTGTAGAGTGAAGAGAGAGAGAAGGCTTCTTGGTTTTGTTAAAGGGTTTTACCCTTTTACCCAAAACCATGTAGTTGGGGTAATTTGGTTTCACCTAAACCAAGTGGTTGGAAAGTAAGTGGTTTTGGCATAAATGCCAACCACTTTCCAACCACCACTTCACATGTGTGACATGTGTGAAGTGGGCCCCACCATTTTGAATTCAAAACTCAAAATGTCTCTACGAACATTTTCCGCGGCTCGGTTCCGTTTAATCCAATTAAACGAACTTCCATCGCTAAATAATTAAATCAAATTTAATTAAATAACGATGCCTCGCAAATATATTACGAACGTCGTTTGTGAATTAATTCTAAATTATAGGAGCGGGTAGGCTTCCAGCGTCGCGACGCCAAGGCCTTTGGCGTCGCTACGCCAGCTTCTGTCGACGTGGCACGCTCTGGTTCGTCGGTTTGCAGATTCTGGATAAGCTGATAAGGTGACACGTGGCGAGGTGGTTGGGATTCAATTATTGTGACACGTGGCGGCTTCTGATTGGTCGATGAGATTCTTATCCGCCAGGTGTAAGATAAGGTTTAGATACTCAATGATTGATGCTGACGTGGCGGTGAAGTGGCGACACGTGGGAAAGAGACTGTCGGCACCGTAGGATTGCGACACGTGGCACTTCCTGATTGGCTGATGATGACGTGGCGGTGAGGTGGCGGTTTGACTTGGTCAACCTGGTGATGTGGCTGATGACGTGGCAATGACGTGGAGTGACACGTGGCGATGATGACTGTCGGCACCGTAGGATGCTGACACGTGGCACGGTGCATGTTAGCAGATCGGCTGTGATGGTGACACGTGGCACAGCGCACGTTAGCAAAGTCAAAATTTTCTCAGATTCTGATTTGGGGACCCGGCGCACGTTAGGCGTCGCGACGCTGAAGGTCTTGGCGTCGCGACGTGGGAATTTACCAAAATGCCCTTTTCGTCTAATTTTCACTGTTTTGGCCCAAATCACCTTCAGAATGTCCTGAAACTTTATTTATCTACATAATAACACAAAACACATCAAAATATTCACAGAACTCAAGAAACTATACAAAATATTAGGTTAAATGAGTGGGAAATAGTGATAGATTTACCACTCATCACGTACACAGAACCTGTTAAAGCTCCGGACGACCAAAACCAAAGTATACTGATTGTCGCAAGTATTAGCGATGCATGTCTCAGGTTAAGACCACATACACCTACCCTGATTCGGATTCCCATAGACACATAGTCATACTACCAATGGGATTCCGAGGGGTCTATCTAGAGTGAAGATGTTCCCGGTCCAACGGCTAACAGAACCTTCTATCACACTTGCATAAGTATCCAATACTTAAATATATGAGAACTATGTCGTTAAGCTTCCATAACGCGCACAAGTGTAATACTAGTCTATTCCACATTATCGATGTCCAGTCTCGATAATACTACGACTAGGGATATTTAATGATTAAACCTTTCGTGGATTAATACTGTCTCATATCTTGTTAATCTGGTACTAATCATATGGACTTTTATCATTTATATATCCAAGTAATCCAATTACAAAATGATAAAAGAGCAATTTCCTTTGTCACATAGTTAATTTATACAAAAACACCATGTCCTTTACAAATAATGATGTTATTGGTCATAATTGTCCAACAGAAACTCACCCTTGTGTTGGAAACACTCAACACAAAGCTTGGAGCTTCCAACATACAATGATTTGTGAAAATCACTCATCCGATCAATGTAAGTTTTTTCCGCAACTCACTTCATTATTCACACACAATATCATGACTTAGAGACCTTGGGCATGTCTAAGACACTAACAATAAAGAATATGGTGTGACATCAATAGAGGCTCTTAGATAGAGCATGGCCTTCTCAAAACTAGTGTTACCTATCGTGCATAGGATAGTAAACATACTTGGATAGTTGCACTTCGGATGGAGTTTTCTTTGAATGACTGCGGAAACATTCTCCTCTACTCTTACCTTCTTAAATTTTCTAAGTTTTGTTTCTTATTAATTGTACACAATTCTTTCATAAATTTAGCATAATGAAGGCACTTGCTTAATAGCATGTAAAAGTATAATATTTACCTCGCATCTACTGAAAGACTCAAATTAATCTCTATTTTGCTCCTTTTTTAGATTTTACAAAGGCCCGAGGAAAATGAGGTATCGATTTATAGTTAGAAAAAGACGGAAACTTACACTTAGGCACATCATTCTTTCTCTTGCTCCAATGATACAGGGACTGCCTTCACTGGAATCTCAATCCCTTTACCATTTCTCAGAACGATTGCACTTGCATCATTCGATAACATTAATTATTCATGAAGTTGTCCCAGATTAAAATTTTAGATCTAATTTGTTGAATTGTTAAATAAATATATATATTTCACATGACGATAAAATTTATTCCATGAATTTGGGCCTATTTTATATATGTAATGTTGACGGCTGATTTTGGTCTCGGGGTAATATGGGAATATCACCTCCGAGGTAATCCTCCTTCAACGGTGAATTTGTTTGGTTATGGGGGACCAAAAGCAAATTTAGCGGGAGACGGGAAAACACACCAATCGACAAAGAGATTTAACGTGGTTCGGTGGATTTTGGGATCCGACCTACGTCCACGGACAAGAAAGGGTGATACTTTTTATTACTCAAATACACTCTCAGGCCTCTCCTTGGCTCTTACAAATTGGAACTTTTATGACTCTAATCTTTCACTCTTGTGATGATTTTCAGATGCCTTCAACTTGTCCTTCTACACTCACTCTACCCTCCTATTTATAATGGTGAAGAAATCAGATTCCTATTTGTACAAGAATTCCCAATTGGAGATGGTCTCCTTTTCCTATCAGGATTCCTAGTCAAAACTATTCCCTTTTCCCATAAGGATTCCTAATCAAAACTACATTTACTTCCTTTATCCTATTAGGATATTAAGTTATTACTTTACCCCATTAAAGTAGGACAACTTATCCCTTTTCCGCAAGGATAAGATGCTTTATCTTCCTGAGCACGCCTCGTCATGTGCTCGGTCTTCATGAGGTCGGTCATGATAGCCATTTGAACTGAGAATGCTGCTATCGATCTGATAATGCTCGGTCATCCGATCTCAAGTGCTCGGCCATTTAGTATAAAGTGCTCGGCCTCTTACCGTCAAGTTGTCGGGTCGGCTTTAACGGTCTCGATCAATGGAGTTACCCCTTTTACCCCTGTCGTGTTGTTTAAATAACATAGTGCCCGAAAAACACCATCAACATCTGTCCCCTAGTTCTCGGTAACAACGAGTTTGTGAGTTGATGCCGGGAACTATAAAAAAAGATGGTGTGCTGATCGCCTTGCTGGCGGTCGCTCCAGAAATCACCGAGAAATTGTCTTTGCCATCAACTAAGTCTTCTGTTTCTATCTTCATATCCTCGGTTTATTGAGATGCTGACTCTATTCAGAATGATTCTCCACCTCAAAGCAAATTGCTTACTTGGGTCGTTCCATCAGGAGATGAAGTTCCTCTTGTTGTCCAAACTAAAAATGACTCCTCCTCTGTAATATCTGTACCAGAGATTTGGGGGTCCTGACCCCTGACTGATCCAATCTCGATTGTGAGGAGAAAATTTTGCCTCTGAGCTAACGATGATGTGCTCGGTGGCATGTGATCCTGTCTCGAGCTGTGAGAGATGCTCGGGCCTGGGGGAACGTTACGTCCCCAGTCCGAAGGACTGACTCGGTGGGACGCAACCCGACCCCGAGCTGAGAACGACACTTGGACCTGAGGGACGGTTACGTCCCCAGTCCGAAGGGCTGACTCGGTGGGACGTACCCCGACACCCGAGCTGTGAAAGGCACTTGGACCTGAGGGAATGTTACGTCCCCAGTCCGAAGGGCTGACTCGGTGGGACGTACCCCGACCCCGAGCTGTGAAGGCACTTGGACCTGAGGGAATGTTACGTCCCCAGTCCGAAGGGCTGACTCGGTGGGACGTACCCCGACCCCGAGCTGAGAAGGCACTTGGATCTGGGGGAATGTTACGTCCCCAGTCCGAAGGGCTGACTCGGTGGGACGTAGTACCCCGACCCCGAGCTGTGAAAGCACTTGGACCTGAGGGAGTTACGTCCCCAGTCCGAAGGGCTGACTCGGTGGGACGTACCCCGACCCCGAGCTGTGAAAGGCACTTGGACCTGAGGGAATGTTACGTCCCCAGTCCGAAGGGCTGACTCGGTGGGACGTACCCGAACCCCGACCCCGAGCTGAAAGAGTCACTTGGTCCTGGGGGAATGTTACGTCCCCAGTCCAAAGGGCAGACTCGGTGGGACATCGCCCGACCCCGAGCTCTAAGAATCACTTGGTCCTGGGGGAATGTTACGTCCCCAGTCCAAGGGCAGACTCGGTGGGAATCGCCCGACCCCGAGCTGTAAGAATCACTTGGTCCTGGGGGAATTTACGTCCCCAGTCCAAAGGCAGACTCGGTGGGACATCGCCCGACCCCGAGCTGTAAGAATCACTTGTCCTGGGGGAATGTTACGTCCCCAGTCCAAAGGCAGACTCGGTGGGACATCGCCCGACCCCGAGCTGTAAAAATCACTTGTCCTGGGGGAATGTCACGTCCCCAGTCCAAAGGCAGACTCGGTGGGACATCGCCCGACCCCGAGCTGTAAAAATCACTTGGTCCTGGGGGAATGTTACGTCCCCAGACCAATGAGCATGACTCGGTGGGACGTAACCCGACCCCGAGCTGTAACAAACATCGGTCTCGACGATACAAGAGCAGACCCGAGCCGAAAAGAGACATCGGTCTCGCGGTACAAGAGCAAACCCGAGCCGGAAAGAGAGCGGAAAGAGACTCGGTCTCGCGGTACAAGAGCAGACCCGAGCCGGAAAGAGACTCGGTCTCGGCGGGACAAGAGCAGACCCGAGCCAGAAAGAGACATCGTCTCGGCGGTACAAGAGCAGACCCGAGCCGAAAAGAGACATCGGTCTCGGCGGTACAAGAGCAGACCCGAGCCGGAAAGAGACATCGGTCTCGGCGGTACAAGAGCAGACCCGAGCCGGAAAGAGACATCGGTCTCGGCGGTACAAGAGGACCCGAGCCGGAAAGAGGCATCGGTCTCGGCGGTACAAGAGCAGACCCGAGCTGGAAAACAAATATCAAAATCATTGTGTGAGCCATAACAAACAAGCATAATCAAATGTCAACCTAAGTCAGAAGAGGTTTACTCACCTTTTTGGGATCTGTTGCCTTTCTTGCAACTCTACACTGGTCACTAAAGCAAGGCTCTTCTTAATATATCATCTCTGCATCTCAGCATTCCACGCATCCGACCGGATGACTTCCGCTATCAACTTGGTCGACCTAAAAAACCGAATGGTCTATGTACACACCGAGATAGCCTTCTTTTACCAAGTCTTCCACCTGCTCCCGCAGGTCTCTGCGCCCGTCCGTTGCATGTCCTCTGGAGTTGTGGTGTATGCAATAAGCCTTTTGGTTCCTCTTGTCCGGGGAAAATCTTCTTTGGTCGGGTTCTACTAAGAGGCCATTCCCTTGGATCTCCACGACAATTTATCCCAGTGGTTTTATTTAGAGGAATGTATGCATTTTCCCCGACCACATGGTTTACTTGGGTCGGCGCCCTTCTCTATTGGTTGTCACGGTGCAGCGGTTTGAACTCCTTGTGCTTCGGGGGTGGTTTTCTGGGTTCTCTTTCTATACGGCGGGGGGCGCCCTCCCTTGTGGTTCTTTCTCTGATGATGTTCCCTTATCGGGATATTTTCTCCTCGTTCTCCAATAAAACGAATTTTCGGGCCACCTCTAGGGCAGTGGCGTAGTCCGGGGTGTCTTGGATCCTTAGATGGGTCCATAGTCTTCCGACCCTCAAGGCTCCTTTCAAGCTTTCCAGGGCCTCGGGGGATTCATACCCTCTGACTTTGAGTACCATATTATGGTACCTTTCAATAAATATCTTCAGAGGCTCATCGTCTCCTTGCTTCATAAGTCTTAGTTCTCCAATTGTCTTTCTGGGGACACAAGCCCCTTGAAGTGTCGTATGAATGACTTTCTCAGTTGTGCGAAGCTGCTGATGCTTTTTGGGGCTAGGCTTCTATACCATAGGATGGCCGGTCCGGCTAGAGTTAAGGGGAACACTTTGCAAATGGCGTCCCCTGTTACCCCTTGTACCTCCATTAGTAGGACGAAGTCTTCGATGTGGGTTTTGGGATCGGTACGGCCCTTGTATGGTGTCATGGTCGGCATGCTGAATCTTTTTGTGAATTTCTCCGATTTTATTTCCTCCGTGAGGGGGGACTTATCTTTGATGTCCTGGACATCTCCCCTGTTTGTATTGGGGTATACTCCTCATTTGACCAGCTCCTCCCGTAACCAAGATTTCATGCTGCTGTCTTTGATTCCATGCCGCCCCCTGTGGTTTCTTTTCTTTCTGCTACCTCGGGAGTGGCGCTTCTCAGGGTCGGTGTCGTCCCGCACTTCTTGGTATGTTCTTTTCCTCTCCTCCGGGTACTGTGAGGGCTATCGTAGGAGGGATCTGGTGATGATTTGTCATCTTCCTCTTCCCATGTGTCCTCGGTTTGGGAATCCCTTTGTACTACCACGGATCTCACCCTGTAGGGTTCCCTCCTTTGAGGTCTGTCGTCTTCGCTTGTATCAACAATTCTCTTTCCTTCCGCTATCTCACTCCTTCGCCGGCTAGTCCCGGCCTCGAATTTTCCGTCGCGTGCTCCTTCCATCCTTTCCAACCGGTCTACTATGGTTTTTAGTAGAGTTTGGTTTTCTCCCTTTCCTTCCTAAGGTTTTCCTCGATCTTTTCCATCCAGCTGCAGCCGAGCTCCCTGATGATTGTTGGTTTCCGCCTTCCGCCATTTGTCTTATTACGCGAGTTGCTTTTCGTAGAGTTCCCCACAGACGGCGCCAACTGTTGACGGCTGATTTTGGTCTCGGGGTAATATGGGAATATCACCTCCGAGGTAATCCTCCTTCAACGGTGAATTTGTTTGGTTATGGGGGACCAAAAGCAAATTTAGCGGGAGACGGGAAAACACACCAATCGACAAAGAGATTTAACGTGGTTCGGTGGATTTTGGGATCCGACCTACGTCCACGGACAAGAACAGGGTGATACTTTTTATTACTCAAATACACCTCTCAGGCCTCTCCTTGGCTCTTACAAATTGGAACTTTTATGACTCTAATCTTTCACTCTTGTGATGATTTTCAGATGCCTTCAACTTGTCCTTCTACACTCACTCTACCCTCCTATTTATAATGGTGAAGAAATCAGATTCCTATTTGTACAAGAATTCCCAATTGGAGATGGTCTCCTTTTCCTATCAGGATTCCTAGTCAAAACTATTCCCTTTTCCCATAAGGATTCCTAATCAAAAACATTTACTTCCTTTATCCTATTAGGATATTAAGTTATTACTTTACCCCATTAAAGTAGGACAACTTATCCCTTTTCCGCAAGGATAGGATGCTTTATCTTCCTGAGCACGCCTCGTCATGTGCTCGGTCTTCATGAGGTCGGTCATGATAGCCATTTGAACTGAGAATGCTGCTGTCGATCTGATAATGCTCGGTCATCCGATCTCAAGTGCTCGGCCATTTAGTATAAAGTGCTCGGCCTCTTACCGTCAAGTTGTCGGGTCGGCTTTAACGGTCTCGATCAATGGAGTTACCCCTTTTACCCCTGTCGTGTTGTTTAAATAACATAGTGCCCGAAAAACAATCAACATGTAATAAATTACATTTGAAAAGTGTGTGGTTATTATCCAAGGCTTTTCAAATAAACAAAATCTTGGCTTTTTTTGATTAGATAAAGTGGTGATATTTTATATATGTTGATATATAAAATATAAATGCCATCATTATCACCATTTTTCGACCAATACATATTACACACAAGACAATATTAATTGCAATTTGCAAAAAAAAAAGTTGCAATTTGTTCAATTTTGAACACACACGGGGATGAGAATGGCAAAAAGTTTGCAATTTATTCAATTATTTGATACACGCACGGCAGCAACAAGAAAAATAAAGGAGAAATGGAAATTTCACAAGCTTTTATGGTACGCTTATTTTAATCTCTTCCATTTTAGTTCATTTAAAATGAATTTAATTCATTAAAAATGAATAAGTTCATATTTGATGTGTTAAGCATTTGTCTGTTTCAATGGTTAATATTAAATAAAGATTATTAAATAAAAATTAGTCAATCATGATTATGAAACAGCCAGAGGGTTTTGAGTAAGCAAAAATTAGTCGCGATGCTAAAGTCTATAAGGATTTTATTTTCTATTGTTGCTTACCATGATTATGAGATTTGGCAAATGGATGTCAAAACAGCTTTTCTAAATGGGTTTCTTGATGAAGAATTCTATATGAAACAGTCAGAGGGTTTTGTATCCAGCGAAACCTCATGCATGGTTTGTAAGCTTAAGAAGTCCATTTATGGACTTAAGCAAGTTTCGCGAAGTTGGAATCTTCGATTCGATGAGATTATTAGATTGTCTAGTTTTCTCAAGAATACGGAAGAATCATGTGTATACCAGAAGGCCAGTGGGAGTATGATAGTATTTTTGGTTCTCTATGTCGATGACATCTAATCATTGGGAATGATATAGGAATGATGCAAGGCATCAAATATTATCTCTGTAAGAATTTCTCCATGAAAGACTTAGGTGAAACTTCTTATATCTTGGGTATAAAGCTCTATAGGGATAGAGAAATGAAGCTTATTGGGTTATCCCAATCGACGTACATAGATAAGATCTTAGAACGGTATAATTTTACTAACTATAAGACAGCAAATATATTGTTCAGACATGGCATTCATCTTACGAAGAAGATGTGTCCGCAAACAGAAGATGAGAAGATTATAATGTATAATCAGCCTTATGCTTCATGTTTAGGTAGCATAATGTATGTCATGTTATGTACGAGGCCTGATATTAGCTACGCAATTAGTGTAACCAGTAGATATCATTCCAATCCAGGAAATGACCATTGGATGGCCGTTAAACATATCCTGAAGTATCTTAAAGGTCTTAAGGATAAGTTTATCATTTATGGAGGAAATGAACTACATCTTAATGGGTATATGGATTCTAATTTCCAATCGGATCCCGATGATAGAAAGTCTACATCATGATTCATATTTACCTTTAACGGAGGTGCAGTTTGTTGGAAAAGTTCCAAAGAGAGGTCTACAGCTGATTCCACCACAGAGGCGTAGTATATTGATGCTTCTGAAGTTGCAAAAGAAGTTGTTTGGCTTAAGAAGTTTATCACAGAATTGGGAGTTGTCCCAAGTATCAAGAATGTTATTCCGTTATACTATGATAATACCGGTGCCATTGTGCAAGTAAAAAAACTAAGGGCGTATCAAAAATCAAAGAATATGGAACGAAAGTACCACATTATTCGAGAGATTGTGTCGCGAGGTGATATTGTCGTGTGCAAAGTTCCAAGTGAAGATAATGTAGCAGACCCGCTCACAAAAGTCATACCTCCGAAGTTATTTTATAAGCATATGGAGTCGATGGGTATTAGATACAATCGATATTGGCACTAGAGCAAGTGGGAGATTTTGTTAGGTTTGGTGCTCTGAGCACCAATTTCTTATGTATTTCCCTGTAAATACTATTGTATATATTTTATTAATGAATAAAATAAACAGTTTCTGTAATATAAATTCTTTTATTATATGGTAAAGACATAAATGACCATATATTGATTGGTTATGATACTGTTGCAAAAGCGTCGCAACTGACATTGAGAAGTATCATAACAGTATCATTCTTTAACTGTTCCTGGTCAAGGTTTGCAATTACTTGGTCAGTAAGTAAACCGACTGAGACTGGTATGTGTCATATATTTGAATGTTGGATTCTAATGGTTTCTCAATGAACCATGAGTCTCAAGAGACTCATACAGACACGTAGGTGTTTATATCAAATAAACACTGAACGACTCACCGAAGATTCTTAATAGATGGTACACCAATGTCGATAAGAATCTTCTCGGGTTGAGTGAGTATAGTGATCCTCCGACTTGAGGTACCACTATGGATGTATGAGGTATCCTCCACACTTTGATGGCAGTCACGTCACCGATCTATTTAAATCAGACCTCTGCCTGCTCGTTGGGTGTGGACCGATCCTCAGGATATCCTGTACGTATCAAGATAGGATCCATCAGTTTTGTGTACAGAGCATAGGTATCCATTATGGAATTAGCAATCTGTTAAATCCATGGGCCCGTGGTACACTGTAGAAATCAGTTCTAAGTGTTATTTAAGAGATTGCTAATAGAATCGTCGACGGGATTATACCTAAAGAGATTTGACATTTATATCTATATCTCTGGGATAATCCGGATACCTATGACGGAAGGATTATACCTATGCAATGACCTCGACCAGTATGGTTCAGAGATTTTATCCGTTTTCGTCATAATTTACTGGTGGGTAGATTATGGACATGAATTTGGATTTCGTGACGGATATGTCTGAACCTAGAGAGTCTCACTAATGAGATATACTTGTTGGGCATTAGGGAAACTTTTATAAATAATACTGATTATTTATAAGTCGTTTAACGGTAAAACAAAAATACATGCTTTTGAGAACTTTCGGCCATTTATTAAATGTCGAATTGTGATATTTGACATTTATTATTAATATATGTATTTTGATTATTTAATGTAAATATAATACATATATTTGTATTTAATTATTTATTATTTAAATGTTAAATAATTAAATTAATTAAATATCTAGTTTACTTTATTAAGTAAACTAAATGGCTTATTTATATTGGATAAGTTGGCTAATTTTGATTGATTTTATTTGGCATAATTTTATTGGATATTTGTGATAAACATTAATTTGATTAATGATTTATCACCACAAATATTCTTTAAATAATTTTCCAATTTTGAAATAAAAAAAAATAAAAATACTTGGCCTACAATTTTTTCCTCATTTTCGGTCTTTAAGGGAAATTATAGAAGGCCACTTTTTGTTTTTTGTTTCAAATCTAAGAGCCCTAGAAAATCAAATACAAAGTGAGAAAGAGAGGAAAAGTGAAAGAAAGAAGAAAAGCTTGTAATTTTTGGAAATTTGGTAAGGATTTTCTTACTTTCTTCTTCTTGAAAATTGTTTCTAAGATCATAAGCTTCAACATGTGTATCTTAGTTTCTTCTATACTTTCTTATGGATGTGTTTTGATGATTGGGAGCTTGATTGAAAGATGGAAGCATGTATGTTTATTTAGAATGCTTAAAATTGTTCTTTAAGCTTTCTTTTTGCCATATTAATGGAAGTTGCCATTCTAGAGTTACTTAGCCACTCATGATTGACCTAGAATTGTTCTTGAGTTGTTTCATGATGGTGAGGCTTGTTTGGTGTTGTGGGAATTGAATTAAAGTATTGAATTTAATTAATTTGATGTTAATTTTGTTAATTTGTGAAATTATAAAATTAGGGTTCTTAACCTTCACCAAATTTGGGAATTTTCATATATGTGATGAGATTTGATGGATATATGATGTATATTAAATTTGGGAATTTTTGAATTTGATCTTGACATGTTTTGAATAAAAAGGACCAAGTTACAAATTCTTGAAAGTTTTGGGACCATTCGGCAAATTCTGGAAATTCGGTTTCTATGAGTTGCAAATTATATTTTCATGTATTAGACATGTATAAATCATTTTCTCATTTATTTGGAATCAATTAGAATTGTATTTGACAATTTTAGACTAAAATGACAAAAATATAAAGTTTTGGGGAAAAATGGTAATTACTGAAAAATCTGATATTTGGGAAAAAATTTCAGTTTTTAAGTATTGAGTAATTAAGATAAATTATTTTATTTAATTATCCAAGGAAAATTATTGAAATTTAAAAATTTTGATTTTCCGCGTTCCGCTGCGTTTACCTGAATTACCATCCAAAACCCCAACAGGTATTGTCTCTATTAAAGTTTTTTATTGTATGTCTTGTCATTTAGGCAAATGAATAACTCTATCCTTTAATAATAGTATTTCTGTTGCTAAATCTGAATATCCTACCATTGCTAACACTACCCAAGAAGTCCTCTGACATCGCTGGCTTGGAATAAGAGTTTCACATTCCAATGCCACACCTCTTTATTGTGATAACATGAGTGTTATCTACATTACGCATAATGATGTCTACCATGAATGTACAAAATACATTGAAACTGATTGTCATTTTATACGCCAATATATCACTCAAGGCAGTGTTTGAATTCATGAAATCTCATCTAACGATCAACCTACTTATCTATTTACCAAGCCTCAACATCCAGGATGATTTCATGAGTTGGTTTCCAAACTTAGGCTTACTTCTCTTTCACCAGCTTGAATTTGAGGGGGGTGGTAAGGAAATAAATTATTTAGGAATAATATCTCTCTATTTAGGAAGAATATTTTCCTATTATAAAAACAGTCCCATAAATTTCGATTCTCATTTTTACCTGTACAAATTTTTATTATTTCTTTCATATTTCACTTATCTGTATTGCCTATATAAAAGTCATTAAATTATAATTATAATTCGGATTGAAATACAAAGGTTATTCAATTCAGTCTCTAACAAAAATGAATATAGATGTCAACAAGTGTTATCTCACTTGGTTAAGGCATCCTTATTTTATAATATGAATCTTGAGTCCAACTGTTGGACAATTATGACCCATAGCGTCACTATTTGTAAAAGACATTATGGTTTTTGTACAAATTAATTGTGTGACAATGAAAATTGCTATTTTATCATTTTGTAATTAGATTACTTGTATATATATATAAATGATAAAAGTCCTTATGATTAGTTTCGGATTATGAGATATGAGACAATATCAATCCACAAAGGTTTAATCATTAAATATCCCTAGTCGTAGTATTATCGAGACTGGACATCGATAATGCGGAATAGACTAGTATTACACTTGTGCGTGTTATGGAAGCGTAACAGCATAGTTCTCATATATTTAAGTATTGGATGCTTATGCAAGTGTGATAGGAGGTTGTGTTTGCCGATGGTACGGAAACACCTTCGCTCTGGATAGACCCCGCAGAATCCCATTGGTAGTATGACTATGTGTCTATTGGAATCTGCATCAGGGTAGGTGTATTTGGTCTTAACCTGAGACATGCATCGCTAGTACTTGCAACAATCAATACGCTTTGGTTTTGGTCATCCGGGACTTTAACGGGTTCTATGTACGCCTCTTCTAGGTTTATTGAGAATCGTAGTGTATTGGGTGTGATGTCAAGACGGAAGTATCACTTCAGTCATATGGAGATGATGATCACGCAGGGATACAGAACTGGTTCTCAATTATGTTGCAACTATCGGGATAATATGACAAGGTCATAATTATCTGATTATAGAGACTAGTTGCTTATGATCAGATATATGTTTCGTACGGGGCATACACTATTCCAACCCCAGGCCTTGCATGTGACATTAGATACTGGATCACAATACGCAATACTACGTATACTACGCCTGTTATAGATTATATATTCCTTAAAGAATATTTCTGGAGAATTAGGTAGGCACGGCGCTTTGCTAGAAGCCAACCATGTCTCGTAAATCAGTAAGAACATGGTACGAGGTACGCACGTGTTCGGATAGTCCGACGACTGAATTTTTTGCCAAAATATCCAGGGATCTCATGGGTCGCTTCCCGAAGATTCACCGATGACGTATGACTCGAACATAATTAATCTAGGATTAATTATAAGAGAGAAAATTAATCTAGGATTAATTGCGGAAAGATTTTATCTGGGATAAAATTCAATTAATAGAGAGAGAACGATTAATTCAAAATTAATCGATAAAATTATATATTCGATATATTAAATGAAATTAGATTTCATAACGAAATTAAAATTGGATTTTAATTCGGGTGAACGAATTAATTTAGAATTAATTTGCGAGCGACTTTAATCGTAATTTTGGTAGGCATAATTATTTGAATTCAATTTGATTTAATTACGTCGTAATGGAAAATTCGTTAATTCAGAATTAACGAACCCAAGCACGGAATGTGTTTGTGGGCCCACTCGGATTTTGAATTAAAGTGGGGCCCACAAGTCACATCACTAGTCACATCACTTGTCATTCTCATCACTTTTTTGTGATGGAATTTGGTGAGTTGGTGATGACTTACTTTACACTCCAACTTCAAAGGATAAGTTACTTTTACCAAACAAGGATTTGGTATATCATGATTTGATTTTTGGAAAATCAATTAACACTTCTAAAATTTCACTCATCTCTTCCTCTATCTCTCATTCACGGCAAAATGAAAATTTCCTCTCTCATTCTTGACTTGGCCGAGAGCTTCAAGAACACAAGGATGAATTTGTTGTAAATTTTTCTAGTGCTAGCACACTCATAGAATCATACAAAGGTGATAGGTAAACCTTTCCCAAGAGTTTGGAATCCAATCTTCAAAGCTTGGAGCTTGACACTCAACATTGGAGGAGCTTTGAGGAACTTCAAAGGAAGCAAAAATTTTGAACTCTACACATCCATCCAACCGAGTATTGTGAGTATATTTCCGCTATACTTCATTACATATTCACATGATTTTATGCTTTAAATGATCTTGGTTTGTTCATTAATTGGATTAATTTTCCCCAAATTATTAGGCTTGGCTGAATGACATGGTACCTTAAACTCATGGTGATTTTGATTTTTTAGACCATTGGATGTGTTTAAAATATTTGGATATATTGATTGGTGATTTAATTGGATTGAAATCAAAATTAATGAATAAAATCCCTAATTGTCGAAAATGAGTAAGCATGTTGATAACTTGATTTTGTTTCAATTGTGTTGGATATGAATTGAAAGCATGATTAATTATGTAAATTGGTATTTTGGAAATGTTAATTTAAATAATTAATTATGGCTATACACTTTAATTAATTAAATTGTGAAATTTGGAATATTAGAATTTAATTAATTTAGCCTTAATTTGGAATTGGGCTAAAATTGTTGTATTTGGGCCTAATGGGCTTGGTTGGGCCAAGTTGGTTTAAGACAATTGGATTGGATCCAAATTGGGCCTAAAACCATTCCATTAAGTCCAAATATAATAAATGGGCCATTAAATAATTAATTGGGCCTAATGGGCCAAAATTAATTTTATGGCAAAGGGTGATTCCTTATTGGGCTTTGGTTTCCAAAGTCCATGCCTTAATAAATTAATTGAAAGCCCATTGGATTTTAATTAAATTGACATTGGATGTTAATTGGGCTTTGAGACCCATTAAGATTAGATTTAGAATCTAAGTCGTAAAAGGCACATTAAAAGTGTAATTATTTAATTTGGAATTAAATAAAGAATTAGTATTGAATACAAAATAAATTGGATTTAAAATTGTAGTTCGATATAATTCAATAATATGCACTTGGAGTACTTATTCTTAAACGAGTTGGACTCGCGCAAATTAAATCGTTGTTTAAACATTGGATGATCACTTAATTCAAAAGATTAATTAATTGGATTAGATTGATTGAATAACATGCTTTGTGTGAATACATGGATGTAATGTATGAATAATGTATATCGGATGGATATTAGATGGGTGAGGGCAATTTTGGAAATTGTTGTAATAAATTTAGAATTTATTAAATTGGACCTGCGTGTCCAGCCTTTGTCTCTCGATTCTTTGTAATTCTCTTCTCACCAATTCCCCTCAACGTAATGATGTTTCTTTATTGTATTATGTAATTGGGTAGAAGTTAGAATAGTGCTAGCCGGTGAGAGTAAATGGAGTGATTTGTTCTAGGAAAAATTTGTGAGATATCCATCCGCATATCATTATTAATTTATTTATCGCGCCTTATTATGCTTTTAGAATGCATGTTTAAGGGTGTATGATGAGACCTAATCAAAGATAATTAATTGGTTGCCAATTACGCGAAAAACCCTCAACAAATATTAAGTGTTTTTCTTCCATTGAGTGATTCATTCTCAAGATCCAAGATTGGCATTGGTTTGTTGGCCAAAGTCAATACATTTGTCCATCGCGGATGTGTTTGAATCATGAAGGCTTTGTTCCATATCGTATGTCTTGCCCAAGTGGTGATTTTTTTGCCAAAGTCAAGGTCACTTCTTGTTCATCGACATCAATTACGAAGCTTTCCAAAGTCAATGGGTCCCGCTTAACTGGAATCATTAAGCTTGTTGAGCCAAAGCCAAGGCTTAGTTGATTCAGAGGAAAAGGTTAGGAAAATATATTGGATATATTGGCATATATATTGTATATATGTTTCGGACTTGGAGGTCCACCTACCGGATCTAGGAATTGGATGAGATCCAAATGATCTTAGAGATCTACCTAGTTAAATATCATACAGCTTGTTGGCCAAAGTCAAGGTTGTGTGTTATTTAACGAGATCCTAGCCCACTAGGAAACTAGGTTTCCCGAGTAGTCAACAGAAGGTTGGATGCTCGTTGAAAAATAGTGGGAGGCCAGTATTGAATTTGCAATTTCGTTCAAATACTTGGCATTACACGCTTTCAAATTATTTCGTCAACTATATATTTATTAGTTGGACTAATATTTTAATATTTTTCTTGTAACAGTTGGACTGTACCCAAATATCGTTAATTGAATAGTTTGACTATTGCAATTAAGATGACTGGAAAGATCGGGGTTAGAGACATTATCATGGGCGAAAATATCTTTAATGGAGCGAACTTTACTGATTAGGATATGAACCTCAGAATTGTCCTGGGGGCTGAGAGGATGCTCTATACGATAGACAGACCTCTCGGGCCTAAGTCCGGAAATGAGCAGCCGCTTGAGCTTGAGCTTTGGAAGACTCATAGCGATGACAACTTAACTGCTCAATCCGTTATGCTCGCTGCGATGACCCCTCAATTTCGTCGCCAAAACAAGGGATTTGATCCCTTTACTATGATGAAAAAAATTGAAGGACCTTCATCGATCTAACCTTAGATCACAAAGGTATGAATTGCAAAAGAAAATAAAACAAACAGTTTTTGTAATATAAATTCTTTTATTATATGGTAAAGACATAAATGACCATATATTGATTGGTTATGATACTGTTGCAAAAGCGTCGCAACTGACATTGAGAAGTATCATAACAGTATCATTCTTTAACTGTTCCTGGTCAAGGTTTGCAATTACTTGGTCAGTAAGTAAACCGACTGAGACCGGTATGTGTCAAATATTGGAATGTTGGATCTAATGGTTTCTCAATGAACCATGAGTCTCAAGAGACTCATACAGACACGTAGGTGTTTATATCAAATAAACACTGAATGACTCACCGAAGATTCTTAATAGATGGTACACCAACGTCGATAAGAATCTTCTCGAGTTGAGTGAGTATAGTGATCCTCCGACTTGAGGTACCACTATGGATGTATGAGGTATCCTCCACACTTTGATGGTAGTCACGTCACCGATCTATAAAAATGACCAAGTTGCAAATTCTTGAAAGTTTTTGGACCATTCGGCAAATTCTGGAAATTCGGTTTCTATGAGTTGCAAATTATATTTTCATGTATTAGACATGTATAAATCATTTTCTCATTGATTTGGAATCAATTAGAATTGTATTTGACAATTTTAGACTAAAATGACAAAAATATAAAGTTTTGGGGAAAAATGGTAATTACTGAAAAATCTGATATTTGGGAAAAAATTTCAGTTTTTAAGTATTGAGTAATTAAGATAAATTATTTTATTTAATTATCCAAGAAAAATTATTGAAATTTAAAAATTTTGATTTTCCGCGTTCCGCTGCGTTTACCTGAATTACCATCCAAAACCCCAACAGGTATTGTCTCTATTAAAGTTTTTTATTGTATGTCTTGTCATTTAGGCAAATGAATAACTCTATCCTTTAATAATAGTATTTCTGTTGCTAAATCTGAATATCCTACCATTGCTAACACTACCCAAGAAGTCCTCTGACATCGCTGGCTTGGAATAAGAGTTTCACATTCCAATGCCACACCTCTTTATTGTGATAACATGGGTGTTATCTACATTACGCATAATGATGTCTACCATGAATGTACAAAATACATTGAAACTGATTGTCATTTTATACGCCAATATATCACTCAAGGCAGTCTTTGACTTCATGAAATCTCATCTAACGATCAACCTACTTATCTATTTACCAAGCCTCAACATCCAGGATGATTTCAGGAGTTGGTTTCCAAACTTAGGCTTACTTCTCTTTCACCAACTTGAATTTGAGGGGGGTGGTAAGGAAATAAATTATTTAGGAATAATATCTCTCTATTTAGGAAGAATATTTTCCTATTATAAAAACAGTCCCATAAATTTCGATTCTCATTTTTACCTGTACATATTTTTATTATTTCTTTCATATTTCACTTATCTATATAAAAGTCATTAAATTATAATTATAATTCGGATTGAAATACAAAGGTTATTCAATTCAGTCTCTAACAAAAATGAATATAGATGTCAACAAGTGTTATCTCACTTGGTTAAGGCATCCTTATTTTATAATATGAATCTTGAGTCCAACTGTTGGACAATTATGACCCATAGCGTCACTATTTGTAAAAGACATTATGGTTTTTGTACAAATTAATTGTGTGACAATGAAAATTGCTATTTTATCATTTTGTAATTAGATTACTTGTATATATATATAAATGATAAAAGTCCTTATGATTAGTTCTGGATTATGAGATATGAGACAATATCAATCCACAAAGGTTTAATCATTAAATATCCCTAGTCGTAGTATTATCGAGACTGGACATCGATAATGCGGAATAGACTAGTATTACACTTGTGCGTGTTATGGAAGCCTAACAGCATAGTTCTCATATATTTAAGTATTGGATGCTTATGCAAGTGTGATATGAGGTTGTGTTTGCTGATGGTACGGAAACACCTTCGCTCTGGATAGACCCCGCAGAATCCCATTGGTAGTATGACTATGTGTCTATTGGAATCCGCATCAGGGTAGGTGTATTTGGTCTTAACCTGAGACATGCATCGTTAGTACTTGCAACAATCAATACGCTTTGGTTTTTGGTCGTCCGGGACTTTAAAAGGTTCTATGTACGCCTCTTCTAGGTTTATTGAGAATCGTAGTGTATTAGGTGTGATGTCAAGACGGAAGTATCACTTCAGTCATATGGAGATGATGATCACGCAGGGATACAGAACTGGTTCTCAATTATGTTGCAACTATCGGGATAATATGACAAGGTCATGATTATTTGATTATAGAGACTAGTTGCTTGTGATCGGATATATGTTTCGTACGGGGCAGATACTATTCCAACCCCAGGCCTTGCATCTGACATCAAATACTGGATCACAATACGCAATACTACGTATACTAAGCCTGTTATAGATTATATATTCCTTAAAGAATAATTCTGGAGAATTAGGTAGGCACGGCGCTTTGCTAGAAGCCAACCATGTCTCGTAAATCGGTAAGAACGTGGTACGAGGTAGGCACTGTTGGGGTTGGTGCTCAGAGCGCCAATCCGGACCGTATTTATGTCTGATTCATGAATACGAACATCCCATTATTCCATAATATTACTTATTTATGGTTGCACCTCTTCTTCTTATATACGTATTCGATCTAATTACGATTAGATCGAAACTAAATGTGGTTTAGTGATATGTATATATTAGACAAAGGCCCGATAATATATAATGCAGTACACAGTTACAAAGTTAGTTTGTAATTGACATTGGGAAGTGTCACTGCTATATGAATATTATCAAACATAGTTCCTGGTCAAGATTTGCTAACACGAGTCGGTTAGTCAAATCCGTTGAGACCAGTACATGTCGTATATCGAGACTTGGTCCGATGGTTTATCCCAATGAACCATGAGTCTATGGAGACTCGTATAGACGTGTAGGTGTTTATAGTGGATAAACACTGAACGGCTCACCGAAGATTCTTAATGGATGGTACACCAACGTCAATAAGAATCTTCACGGGTTGAGTAGCATAGTGGTCCTTCGACTTGAGACACCACTGTGGATGTATGAGACATCCTCCACACTTAGATGGCAGTCACGTCATCGATCTATTTAGATCAGACCTCCGCCTGTTCGTTGGGTGTGGATCGATCCTCAGGATATCCTATGTGTGTCAAGATAGGATCCGTCAGTTCTGTGTACAGAGCATAGGTAGTCCATATATATTTAGCAGTCTATTAAATCTGTGGCCACAGTATACATCGGAAGTAAGTTCCGAGTGTTATTTAAAGATTGCTAATAGATACGTCGACGAGATAATACCTATAGAGATTTGACATTCACATCTATATCTCTGGGATTATCTGGATACCTGTGACGGAGGGATTATACGTATGCAATGACCTCGACCTGTATGATTCAGCGAGATTATCCGTGATCGTCATAATCTACGGGTGGATAGATTATGTACACAAAATTGGATTTCGTGACGGATATACCTGAATCTAGAGAGTCTCAATAATGAAACATACTCGTAGAGCACAAGAGCAACATTTATGAATAATGATGATTATTTATAAATCGTTTAATCGTTAAACGAAAAATACATGCGAACGGGCCGAACCGTCATTTCCTAATTAATGTGTATTTGTATTTAATATATGATATTATTAAATACACATTAATAAATAGTCAAATAAAGGTATTTGACATATATCATTAATATATGTATTTGAGATATTTAAGGTAAATATAATACATATATTTGTATTTAATTAATTATTTAATTGTTAAATGATTAATATAATTAAAATATAAATATATCACCAAATGATAAAGTTAGGAAATGATTATAAGTTGCAATTGTTGACTTATACATTAAAGGAAAAGGTTGTCAAATTGATTTTGACTTCTTAAGATATTTGTTCAAATTGTTTGAAAATGAAAAATATCTTTTCCTTTATTTCTTTAAATTCGGCCATAACACTTAAATATAAGAGTTATATTTTTCTTAGTTGCATTTTGACTTAATTAAATATCTAATAAAGTGTTATTGGATATTTATGCAACTTGACCAAATGTAAAGTGAAATGAAATTGAAATTGCAAAAACTTGTATTTGGCTAGGTAATTTCGGCCAAGGCAAATGTTGTCTAAGTATATATTGTTTTCATTTCATTTCATTCTTAACCTAATACACTTTAACCAAAAACTCCATTAAAGGAAGGCAAAGAATGCTAGAGAGAAAAGAAAGAAAAATCAAGAAAGCTTGGAAAATAGTAAGTATTCCAACCTTCCATTAGAGAGTAATTTGTTCCTCTTGTTGTGGGAAACATCTTATGATGTTCTTGAGTTTTTATATTCTTTATTCTTTGTGTTTTTGATGGATAAAAGTTTGGTGAAAGTGTTGAGCATGTATAATGGAGAAAGCTTGTGACTAGTGTAGTTATAAGTATTCTTTTATGTTTTTTGGAAAGCTTGTTGCTAATCTAGAGTTGTTGACCCACTCTTAGATGACCTAGATTTGATCTTCAGTTGTTTCATTGTGTTGAGACTTTGATTGGATGGAAGAAACATGATTGAAGTATTGGATTTAACCAATTTGGTCTAATTTCTCCAATTTGATGAAATTGAAAAATTAGGATTCATGACCAATTCCAAATTTGGGGATTTTCATATATGTTGTGTATTTAGATGTGTATATGATGCATATAAAGTTTCATGTTCATTGGATTACATCTTGATGTGTTTTGATGCATGAAATGACAAAGTGCACAAATTGGAACCTAATGGGTGCATTCGGCCAAACTTGGAATTTTGGGGATTTATGTTGCCCTTGGTGTTTTGATGTTTTGAACATGCTAAGTTCATCTTAGAAATGATTTAGAATCATTCAAAATTGATTAGATCAATTTCGAACTAAAATGGACGAAATACCAAGTGTAAGGGCAATTCGGTAAATTCACTTAAATATGATTTATTGAATTTATTTTCATAATTTGATTATTGGATAATTAAATAAATATGTTTATTTAATTAATCCGAGAAAAATTTTTGAAATCGAAAAATTTGATTTTCCACCGCTTCCGCTGCGTTACCGGATATTCCCCCTAAAACCCCTTACAAAATGGTATCAGAGCGAGTCTGATTCTAGGCCTCCATAAATGATTGGCTTGTTTTATTCAATGTTTAATCATGTTTTCTTGACTTTATACATGCATGTTATAATATAATTTGATTAGATTTAGGGTGTATGACACTTAATGGAATATCCCCGCTTAATAAGGTTTTAAAGTAACTAGTATTTGGAATACTTGTTTCTTGGTCCGTCTTGTCAATACGGTTTATAAATATCTTTTCGTTGACTACATCCGAGACCCTTGCCTCTGCCGAGGATGTAGCTGATAGAAATTTATTTATGCCGAATGTATATTAGATACTAGATAAATTCAAGCAAAAGCGGAATCCTGAACGTGCCCTAGCTGTCAGGGTTACGCAAGTAACTTGAGTTTATCATTGACAAGTTTAACCTTGGTACGTCTCCTTGTGGGCCTGCCTTCGCAGCGACAACAAGAAACGGCCAGGACTGGAACCTTGGAGTCACTAGTGAGTGATTGACAATTAGTTGTCTACCTGTGAATATACGTCGGCGAGACCGTGCCTCTGCTGTGAGTCGAAATATATTCATGGGGTCCTCTTCCCATTATGGAATTCGATTTAATTATTGAATTCTCGTCTTTCCGTTGGGGATTACGGCATTACGTGAGGCACTGCTAAGTTTAAAATATTCCATAACTTAGGCAGTGTATGTTATTATGGAAATTGCCGCTTGTTTGTTTCCTTATTCTATTGTTTATAAAGAATTAAACTTTTATTTACCGCACACATATTTTGATATGTTATCTGACTTGACTCTTGGTTGCAGTTATTCTAGAATAGGTTCTAGATACTACTAGACTAGGATATTATTAGATTGGTCTAAACCATCGGGAACTATTGTTCCGATTTTCTTCAAAAATAAAGATGGTTAGTGACTTAGTTTCTAAGTCATGACAATAATCTAGATAGATATCCCTTTTAGGATATAATACTTTAGAGAGAAAAGTTTCTTATGCAGTAAGAATTGACTTGAATTAGTTAATGTCTCGAGATTCTTGACTGGCATTAAGAAAGCCCCATTAGGTAGTTTTTGTTTATCTAGTAATGACATTTCTAAGCTTTAATTACCTTTAGAAGTAATGTGTCTGACACAATTTGCTAATCATTATTTGCAATTGTTGTGAATAGTTGAATGCAAATAGTAAAGCTAAAGAAAGAGATGTGTATAGTTGTGTATAGAAAATATCGATTTTCACAAATCAACACAATATAGGTATTGGATACCAGATCTCCCGTCTAGTTATTTAAAATATTGGTTAACGATTGTTTTGATATTTGATATCGGAACTCGCGACTATTGGATAGTCACTTGTTCTTTATAAACAATTGTTACATATTTTATAATAACTAGTAGTGTCATTGACGTAGAGATAAACATTAAGAAAAATTATTCGGTAAAGTAAATAATTTAGAACGGTGATTTATGAATTTAATCACTTAAGCATTGGATTCTTATTCTGTATGGTAAAGGATGGTTTGATACTAGATCACACCACACATCCTTATCCCTTTAATGAATATTGTATTCAGGAAAGTGATTAAGATCTCGTTTAACCAATGATTGTCATTGGACCACCAAATTATTTAACTAATACATTGGATGTATGTAGTTTTATAAATAATAATTGCTTAAGGTAGTTTTCTTTATTTCGTAACTTAGTTGATGAATTGTCATAACTTAGTTACGTGTTTCTGAAGGAACACATATTGAAAGTCTTGAAAGTATCAAGAACTTTCAATCTGTTCTGATGAAACGTAGATTGAAATTTTTGACTTGTTCAAATATATTCAATCTGAAGAATTTTGAAAACTTGATCCTTAAAATTCATTACATGTCTTTGAACTGTTCAAAGATCTTTGATACGATCAAACATATGAATTTAAAGCAATTAGTTCTAAGGTTATTCAGTGAATATGATTCATATTCAATATTGTTCTTCCACGATTCCATCTTGATGGAATTGAGTAGTGGGAGCAATCGAATCTTATATGATTTGATTCGTCTGATATTGAATGTTACCGAATTAGTTTCAATACTCTTGGGGTTATGCTCCAGTAACACTAGTTCATCTTCTTAATTAATGTTCCATTAATTTCTACAGTTACATATATGATATGTATAAGTAGAAAATCTGAATCTTGAAAAGTTTAAGATTTGAATGTTTCTTTTATATAATAGTTATATAATGGAAATTACTTACACCTTGGAGGTATAAGTAAAAGTTTATCGTTTATTCTGTTTAATAGAATATTGTATTCTATTTAATAGAATATCTTTCCTACGATCCTGAGTAATAAAATTGTTTTATTACTTGGTGTGTAACATCTGATGTTAATTATTGTAGAAAAGACTTGACTTATTGAAGTCAAATGTGAGAATGATAAATTATAAATGGAACTACGTAATTAATAAGATGAAAAAACCCTTATACATCTTCCGTACAAGTCCAATAGGATAACAAAATCATTCACGAGTATTTGATACTTAATGGTTCCATTGTTTTCTTACTGAAGAAAAATTATCCTATAACTTATAATGGAAGCGATATTTGATATCAATTCTGGAAGTTCACCATTGAACCATAGATCTAAGATTGTTCATAGCTTACTACGATCAAGTTTTGAACTTGATTACGCTTTCATTATGAATTAGTTCATGATATGTACTAATTGTTTGCGCTGCGAAAGCAATGTGAGCTTATTAAAGGTTTGACCTTTACAGTATGACAGTGAGAAAAGTTATACTCAGCAATCTATTGTAGATTCTGAGAAAACTTATCTCTAGTCACGCTAATTGAACAATTAAAGATATATTGGTTAATGTTGATAATAAACTGTATATTTTAGCTAAAGAATGCAAAGTGGCGTTTTTGGATGACTTATTCAGATAAGAGATCAGTTGTGATTTCCTTATTTGAAGAGTTCATTCCGAAATTGCCCTAGAGTTTGTGTTCTGCTGAGATCGCAGTTTAGTGTGCTAGCTTATAGAGCCTATTGTAGACTCAGATAAGTCTTCTGAAAATCTGTGTTCTCTGTTTTTTGATATCGTCAGAATGTATGATCTTGTCAAAGTATAGAGAATACATATGTGATTAGAAGGGTTAGTGGGAGCGTACAAATTACTTTCTAGTGTTATATATCTTAACGACATTGTCATTATTATAGTAATAATGAGATGTTTGTGAGGTAAAAGATTTACCTAAGTCTTCTTTACTCCATGAAAGCAGTGGGAGTAGTCTCTGTTATATTTGATATAAAGTTTTATATAAGATATAAAACTAAGAGACTTGTGAGATACTCCTATTATTCGTACATTAGATATGATCTAATAAAGGACATAACAAGGCTATCTGTATGACAGTTAGTATAACTGTTCGACAGTTATTGTATGTCTTATACATAGTATTCATCTTTCGTAAATGATGATTCCTTTTTCGAAAGAGATATTGATTAGAATGTCTAAACAATATTATGTATCATTTGATGATGACATAGTGAATACTTTATTATGTGCGATTATCGATGTCGATTTAATCGTAATTGTTACGAGTTATTTTGACATCCTATAGACCATATGGTGGATCTTGAAACACATTCTTTGTGATCTTTGAGATATTAAGAACGAGTTTCTAATTCATGGAGAATATAGTCTGCAACCATTAGGGTCATATTAGTTTTGAGACTAATTATGACGTTAGACAGTCTACGTCATAAAGAGTCAGAAAAGATGCAGTGGGAGTGTCACGAAGGATTCTACTTTTATAATGGAATTATATGCAACTTATAAAGTATTGACTTATGAAGTTGCATAGTGACCTTATAAAATAGAAGTTTTGAATTGTTATTGTGTTTGCGGTTGTCTTCATAGTATTTTGGATTTGATCCTTAAATACTTGGACAACTCAGTAGCTGTAGCACAATACTGATGTAGCATCAGAGTCATATTAATGTATAATCTAGATTCTACAAAATATGAATGATGCTGACTATGGAAAACGATGGAGTTTGTTTGACAAACTCAATATGTCATAACGGACTTGTTTTTGTTGCCTACCTCTTAAGTACTGGGTGAGCTTTTGAGGGCCATGTGCATACGATACACATTGAGATGAGTATATGATACCGTGGATTGGAACTAGAGCAATTGGGAGAAATTGTTGGGGTTGGTGCTCAGAGCGCCAATCCGGACCGTATTTATGTCTGATTCATGAATACGAACATCCCATTATTCCATAATATTACTTATTTATGGTTGCACCTCTTGTTCTTATATACGTATTCGATCTGATTACGATTAGATTGAAACTAAATGTGGTTTAGTGATATGTATATATTAGACAAAGGCCCGATAATATATAATGCAGTACACAGTTACAAAGTTAGTTTGTAATTGACATTGGGAAGTGTCACTGCTATATGATATTATCAAACATAGTTCCTGGTCAAGATTTGATAACACGGGTCGGTTAGTCAAATCCGTTGAGACCAGTACATGTCGTATATCGAGACTTGGTCCGATGGTTTATCCCAATGAACCATGAGTCTATGGAGACTCGTATAACGTGTAGGTGTTTATAGTGGATAAACACTGAACGGCTCACCGAAGATTCTTAATGGATGGTACACCAACGTCAATAAGAATCTTCTCGGGTTGAGTAGCATAGTGGTCCTTCGACTTGAGACACCACTGTGGATGTATGAGACATCCTCCACACTTAGATGGCAGTCACGTCATCGATCTATTTAGATCAGACCTCCGCCTGTTCGTTGGGTGTGGATCGATCCTCAGGATATCCTGTGTGTGTCAAGATAGGATCCGTCAGTTCTGTGTACAGAGCATAGGTAGTCCATATATATTTAGCAGTCTATTAAATCTGTGGCCACAGTATACATCGGAAGTAAGTTCCGAGTGTTATTTAAAGATTGCTAATAGATACGTCGACGAGATAATACCTATAGAGATTTGACGTTCACATCTATATCTCTGGGATTATCTGGATACCTGTGACGGAGGGATTATACGTATGCAATGACCTCGACCTGTATGATTCAGCGAGATTATCCGTGATCGTCATAATCTACGGGTGGATAGATTATGTACACAAATTGGATTTCGTGACGGATATACCTGAATCTAGAGAGTCTCAATAATGAAACATACTCGTAGAGCACTAGAGCAACATTTATGAATAATGATGATTATTTATAATCGTTTAATCGTTAAACGAAAAATACATGCGAACGGGCCGAACCGTCATTTCCTAATTAATGTGTATTTGTATTTAATATATGATATTATTAAATACACATTAATAAATAGTCAAATAAAGGTATTTGACATATATCATTAATATATGTATTTGAGATATTTAAGGTAAATATAATACATATATTTGATATATTTGTATTTAATTAATTATTTAATTGTTAAATGATTAATATAATTAAAATATAAATATATCACCAAATGATAAAGTTAGGAAATGATTATAAGTTGCAATTGTTGACTTATACATTAAAGGAAAGGTTGTCAAATTGATTTTGACTTCTTAAGATATTTGTTCAAAATTGTTTGAAAATGAAAAATATCTTTTTCCTTTATTTTTATTTAAATTCGGCCATAACACTTAAATATAAGTTATATTTTTCTTAGTTGCATTTTTTGACTTAATTAATATCTAATAAAGTGTTATTGGATATTTATGCAAGTTGACCAAATGTAAAGTGAAATGAAATTGAAATTGCAAAAACTTGTATTTGGTTAGGTAATTCGGCCAAGGCAAATGTTGTCTAAGTATATATTGTTTTTCATTTCATTTCATTCTTAACCTAATACACTTTAAAACAAAACTCCATTAAAGGAAGGCAAAGAATGCTAGAGAGAAAAGAAAGAAAAATCAAGAAAAGCTTGGAAAATAGTAAGTATTTCCAACCTTCCATTAGAGAGTAATTTGTTCATCTTGTTGTGGGCAACATCTTGTGATGTTCTTGAGTTTTTATATTCTTTATTCTTTGTGTTTTTGATGGATAAAAGTTTGGTGAAAGTGTTGAGCATGTATAATGGAGAAAGCTTGTGACTAGTGTAGTTATAAGTATTCTTTTATGGTTTTGGAAAGCTTTTTTGCTAATCTAGAGTTGTTTACCCACTCTTAGATGACCTAGATTTGATCTTGAGTTGTTTCATTGTGTTGAGACTTTGATTGGATGGAAGAAACATGATTGAAGTATTGGATTTAACCAATTTGGTCTAATTTCTCCAATTTGATGAAATTGAAAAATTAGGGTTCATGACCAATTCTAAATTTGGGGATTTTCATATATGTTGTGTATTTGGATGTTTATATGATGCATATAAAGTTTCATGTTCATTGGATTACATCTTGATGTGTTTTGATGCATGAAATGACAAAGTGCACAAATTGGAACCTAATGGGTGCATTCGGCCAAACTTGGAATTTTGGGGATTTATGTTGCCCTTGGTGTTTTGATGTTTTGAACATGCTAAGTTCATCTTAGAAATGATTTAGAATCATTCAAAATTGATTAGATCAATTTCGGACTAAAATGGACGAAATACCAAGTGTAAGGGCAATTCGGTAAATTCACTTAAATATGATTTATTGAATTTATTTTCATAATTTGATTATTGGATAATTAAATAAAAATGTTTATTTAATTAATCCGAGAAAAAATTTTGAAATCGGAAAATTTGATTTTCCACCGCTTCCGCTGCGTTACCGGATATTCCCCCTAAAACCCCTTACACTCACGTGTTCGGATAGTTCGACGACCGAATTTCTTGCCAACATATCAAGGGATCTCATGGGTCGCTTCCCGAATATTCACCGATGACGTATGACTCGAACATAATTAATCTAGGATTAATTATAATAGAGAAAATTAATCTAGGATTAATTGCGGAAATATTTTATCTAGGATAAAATTCAATTAATAGAGAGAGAACGATTAATTCAAAATTAATCGATAAAATTATATATTCGATATATTAAATGAAATTAGATTTCATAACGGAATTAAAATTGGATTTTAATTCGGGCGAACGAATTAATTTAGAATTAATTCTCGAGCGACTTTAATAGTAATTTTGCTAGGTATAATTATTTGAATTAAATTTGATTTAATTACGTCGTAACGGAAAATTCGTTAATTCAGAATTAACGAACCCAAGCACGGAATGTGTTTGCGGGCCCACTCGGATTTTGAATTAAAGTGGGGCCCACAAGTCACATCACTAGTCACATCACTTGTCATTCTCATCACTTTTTGGTGATGGAATTTGGTGAGTTGGTGATGACTTACTTTACACTCCAACTTCAAAGGATGAGTGACTTTTACCAAACAAGGATTTGGTATATCAAGATTTGATTTTTGGAAAATCAATTAACACTTCAAAAATTTCACTCATCTCTTCCTCTATCTCTCATTCACGGCAAAATGAAAATTTCCTCTCTCATTCTTGACTTGGCCGAGAGCTTCAAGAACACAAGGATGAATTTGTTGCAAATTTTTCTAGTGCTAGCACACTCATAGAATCATACAAAGGTGATAGGTAAACATTTCCCAAGAGTTTGGAATCCAATCTTCAAAGCTTGGAGCCTGACACTCAACATTGGAGGAGCTTTGAGGAACTTCAAATGAAGCAAAAATTTTGAACTCTACACATCCATCCAACCGAGTATTGTGAGTATTTTTCCGCTATACTTCATTACATATTCACATGATTTTATGTTTTAAATGATCTTGGTTTGTTCATTAATTGGATTAATTTTCCCCAAATTATTAGGCTTGGCCGAATGACATGGTACCATAAACTCATGGTGATTTTGATTTTTTAGACCATTGGATGTGTTTAAAATGTTTGGATATACTGATTTGTGATTTAATTGGATTGAAATCAAAATTAATGAATAAAATCCCTAATTATCGAAAATGAGTAAGCATGTTGATGACTTGATTTTGTTTCAATTTTGTTGGACATTAATTGAATAATATAAAGCATGATTAATTATGTAAATTGATATTTTGGAAATGTTAATTTAAATAATTAATTATGGCTATACACTTTAATTAATTAAATTGTGAAATTTGGAATATTAGAATTTAATTAATTTAGGCTTAATTTGGAATTGGGTTAAAATTGTTGTATTTGGGCCTAATGGGCTTGGTTGGGCCAAGTTGGTTTAGGACAATTGGATTGAATCCAAATTGGGCCTAAAACCATTCCATTAAGTCCAAATATAATAAATGAGCCAAAATTAATTTTATGGCAAAGGGTGATTCCTTATTGGGCTTTGGTTGCCAAAGTCCATGCCTTAATAAATTAATTGAAAGGCCATTGGATTTTAATTAAATTGACATTGGATGTTAATTGGGCTTTGAGACCCATTAAGATTAGATTTAGAATCTAAGTCGTAAAAGGCACATTAAAAGTGTAATTATTTAATTTGGAATTAAATAAAGAATTAGTATTGAATACAAAATAAATTGGATTTAAAATTGTAGTTCGATATAATTCAAGAATATGCACTTGGAGTACTTATTCTTAAACGAGTTGGACTCGCGCAAATTAAATCGTTGTTTGAACATTGGATGATCACTTAATTCAAAAGATTAATTAATTGGATTAGATTGATTGAATAACATGCTTTGTGTGAATACATGGATGTAATGTATGAATAATGTATATCGGATGGATATTAGATGGGTGAGGGCAATTTTGGAAATTGTTGTAATAAATTTAGAATTTATTAAATTGGACCTGCGTGTCCAGCCTTTGTCTCTCGATTCTTTGTAATTCTCTTCTCATCAATTCCCCTCAACGTAATGAGGTTTCTTTATTGTATTATGTAATTGGGTAGAAGGTAGAATAGTGCTAGCCGGTGAGAGTAAATGGAGTGATTTGTTCTAGGAACAATTTGTGAGATATCCATCCGCATATCATTATTAATTTATTTATCGCGCCTTATTATGCTTTTAGAATTCATGTTTAAGGGTGTATGATGAGACCTAATCAAAGATAATTAATTGGTTGCCAATTACGCGAAAAACCCTCAACAAATATTAAGTGTTTTCCTTCCATTGAGTGATTCATTCTCAAGATCCAAGATTGGCATTGATTTGTTGGCTAAAGTCAATACATTTGTCCATCGCGGATGTGTTTGAATCATGAAGGCTTTGTTCTATATCGTATGTCTTGCCCAAGTTGTGATTTTTTGGCCAAAGTCAAGGTCACTTCTTGTTCATCGACATCAATTACGAAGCTTTCCAAAGTCAATGGGTCCCGCTTAACTGGAATCATTAAGCTTGTTGAGCCAAAGCCAATGCTTAGTTGATTCAGAGGAAAAGGTTAGGAAAATATATTGGATATATTGGCATATATATTGTATATATGTTTCGGACTTGGAGGTCCACCTACCGGATCTAGGAATTGGATGAGATCCAAATGATCTTAGAGATCTACCTAGTTAAATATCATACAGCTTGTTGGCCAAAGTCAAGGTTGTGTGTTATTTAACGAGATCCTAGCCCACTAGGAAACTAGGTTTCCCGATTACTCAACAGAGGGTTAGATGCTCGCTGAAAAATAATGGGAGGCCAGTATTGAATTTGTAATTTCGTTCAAATACTTGGCATTACACGCTTTCAAATTATTTCGTCAATTATATATTTATTAGTTGGACTAATATTTTAATATTTTTCTTGTAACAGTTGGACTGTACCCAAATATCGTTAATTGAATAGTTTTACTATTGCAATTAAGATGACTGGAAAGATCGGGGTTAGAGACATTATCATGGGCGAAAATATCTTTAATGGAGCGAACTTTACTGATTGGGATATGAACCTCAGAATTGTCCTGGGGGCTGAGAGGATGCTCTATACGATAGAGAGACCTCTCGGGCCTAAGTCCGGAAATGAGCAGCCGCTTGAGCTTGAGCTTTGGAAGACTCATAGCGATGACAACTCAACTGCTCAATCTGTTACGCTCGCTGCGATGACCCCTTAATTTCGTCGCCAAAACAAAGGATTGGATCCCTATACTATGATGAAAAAATTGAAGGACATTCATCGATCTAACCTTAGATCGCAAAGGTATGAATTACAGAAGAAGCTCTTTCGCTCACGAATGTCAGAGGGTACATCTGTTGAGCACCATGTGTCACAGATGATTGCTGACATTGAACAGTTGGGTCAGCTAGGCATAACCTTTGAGGCTGAGACTTCTATAGATTTGATCTTGCAGTCTCTTCCTGACAGCTGGAGCGGGTTCATCATGAACTACAATATGATGAACCAAGACCATACTCTTGGAGAGCTTATGGCAATGTTGCGTGAAGCAAAAACAGAGCTATTGAAGGGGAAAAAATGCGAGGCGCACTTCGCTTCAACATCTCAGTCTCCCAAGGCTTGGCCGAAGGCTACTGGAGGTGTAAAGAATAAGAAGAAGAAGAAGGGCAAGGCCAAATCGTCAAAGTCTTCTGGGAAGGCTAAGGAAAAATCCCAAGATGTATGCATACAATGTGGCAAACATGGTCACTGGAAGCGTGACTACCATGAGTACAAGGCGCATATGAAGGAAATCAAAGCGGGCAAGGCACCGGCTTCAGGTATGTTTGTTATAGAAATAAACATGTCTACTTCTAGTTTTAAAAATTGGATTTTTTATTCTGGTTGTGGTACTCATATATGTACTGATGTGCAGGATTTGCGGATTAGCAGAAGACTGGCCTCATGAGAGATTGACCTCCGCGTTGGAAATGGGACTAGAGTCACTGTTTTGGCCGTTGGGACTTATATTTTGGAACTGCCCTCGAGGCATGTACTTAATCTTTCAGACTGTTATTATGTACATAGTTTGACTAGGAATATTATATCTATATCTTTATTGGCCCAATGTGGCTATAATTTTGTTTTTAGAAACACTGAGTGTTTTATGTATAAAAATGATATTGAGATATGCAGTGCTAATGTGAATAATGGTCTTTATATTTTGAATATAAATCAATATCAAACATATAATATAACAAACAAAAGGCTTAAACTAAGTAACAAAGATGAAACTTATATGTGGCATTGTTGTTTGGGACACATTAACAAGACTCACATATCCACACTTTCGAAGAGTGGATACTTGGACGGATTTGATCCAAATTCATATGATGTCTGCGAATCTTATTTATTAGGCAAAATGCCTAAAACACCTTTTAGCGGTAAAAGTGCATGTGCTACCGAACTGTTAGCCCTCGTTCATAGTGAATTATGTGGGCCCATGTCTAGCCAGGCTAGAGGTGGATATGAATACTTTGAGACCTTTATAGATAATGCATTGCGTTATGGTTATGTGTATCTTATGAGACACAAGTCGGAAACCTTTGAGAAATTCAAAGAGTTTCGACACGAAGTAGAAAAACAAACCGGAAAAAGTATTAAAACATTACGGTCAGACCGTGGTGGAGAATACTTAAGCAATGAGTTTCTTGATTACTTGAAAGAGTATGGTATTCTTTCACAGTGGACTCCTCCCGGAACACCGCAATTAAACGGTGTGTCCAAACGGAGAAACCAAACTTTTTTATACATGGTAAGGTCGATGATGAGTCCCATAGAGCTACCTATTTCCTTCTGGGGATATGCATTGAATAGTGCAATACTTATTTTGAATATGGTTCCGTCAAAGTCTGTTCAAAAAACTCCGTATGAGATATGGACAGGAAAGAAACCGGGTTTCTCATTCCTGAAGATTTGGGGTTGCTGGGCATACGTTAAACGTTTGGATGGTACCAAACTTGAACCCAAATCGGATAAATGCCTATTTGTAGGTTATCTTAGGAAAACCAAAGGATATTACTTCTACAACCCACAAGAGAACAAAGTATTTGTTGCTCTACATGCGATTTTCCTTGAGAATGAGTTCCTAAATGCAGTGGTTAGTGGGAGGAAAGTAGAACTCGATGAAAATCAGAGTGATACTGTTCCTGGAACAGAATCCTTAACGGAACATGAACAGTTCATCAGGGATGAGACTGTACCACAATCTTCGAATACACAAGAATCGCGTAGATCGGAGAGAGTTAGAAAATAATCTGAGAGGTATGGGTTTCTGATCTCACCTCATGTGGATATTAATCTTATTGAGGAAGACGAACCGGCTACGTATGAGGAAGCGATACAAGGTATCGACTCCGGTTTATGGCAAGATGCCATGAATTCTGAAATGGATTCCACGTACACCAACCAAGTTTGGACACTGGTTGATGCACCAGAAGGAGTAAAGCCTATTAGTTGCAAATGGGTCTTCAAGAAGAAGACCGACATGGATGGCAACATACAAACGTACAAAGCTAGGCTTGTAGCGAAGGGGTATCGTCAACGACATGGTGTCGATTACGATGAAACTTTTTCACGTTGCCACGATTACATCTATTCAGATAATGCTTGCCATTGCTGCATATTTCGATTAAGAGATAAGGCAGATGGATGTCAAAACCGCTTTCCTTAAGGGAAACCTTTTGGAGGATGTTTATATGCAACAGCCTGACAGTTTTGTCGTACCTAAACATACAGACAAGGTTTGCAAGTTAAATCGATCCATTTATGGATTGAAGCAAGCATCGCGTTCTTGGAACCAACGTTTTGATGAGATCATAAAAGAATATGATTTCGTTCAAAACAATGATGATCCTTGTGTATATAAGAAGGTTAGTGGGAGTGCACTGACATTCATTTTCCTTTACGTTGATGATGTATTGCTTATTGGCAATGACATTCCCATGCTACAATCAGTGAAAGCTTGGCTTTCATTAAAATTCTCCATGAAGGATCTGGGATAAGCATCCTTTATTCTAGGAATAAAGATCTACTGGGATAGATCTAGAAAGCTGCTTGGACTCTCCCAGAGTACGTACATTGACAAAGTGTTGAAGAGATTCAACATGGAACAGTCTAAGAGGGGACTGTTGCCAGTGTCACATGGCGTCACTCTATCTAAGGACATATGTCCTAAAACTCAAGATGAGAGAGACAACATGAGTCGGATCATGTTCGCCTCGGCAGTCAGATCGATCATGTATGTCATGATATGTATATGACATGATGTCTCGTATGCTTTGAGCATGTGTAGTCGCTATCAGGCCGATCCAGGTGATGGTCACTGGATGGCGGTTAAGAATATCCTTAAGTATCTTAGACGAACTAATGATGCTTTCTTAATCTATGCAGATTGAGAACTTAAGGTAACTGGGTTTACCGATGCAAGTTTCTAAACCGATAAAGACGACTGTAAGTCGCAATCTGGGTACATATTTTGTTTGAACAACGGAGCAGTAAGCTGGAAATCTTCCAAGCAAGAGACTGTTGTCGATTCAACATCAGAAGCGGAATATATTACTGCAGCTGAAGCAGCAAAAAAGGCAGTTTGGATCCGTAAATTCCTAATTGGATTAGGAGTAGTTCTGTTAGCAGCTGAGCCCGTTCCATTGTATTGTGACAATAACGAGGCTATAGCGCAGGCTAAGGAACCGCGGTCTCATCAACAATCCAAGCATGTTCTTCGACGTTTCCATCTGATTCATGAGATCATACATCGTGGCGATGTGAAGATCAAGAAGGTCGCATCAGAGGACAACATTGCATATCCACTGACGAAAGCTATTCCTAAGCAAAATTTTGAGCGACATGTACATAGTTCAGGTGTTAGATGCTTGAGTGACTGGCTATAGGCCAAATGGGAGATCGTTGGACAATTATGACCCACAACGTCACTATTTGTAAAAGACATTGTTGTTTTTGTACAAATTAACTGTGTGACAATGGAAATTGCTATTTTATCATTTTGTAATTAGATTACTTGTATATATATATAAATGATAAAAGTCCTTATGATTAGTTCCGGATTATAAGATATGAGACAATATCAATCCACAAATGATTAATCATTAAATATCTATAGTCGTAGTATTATCGAGACTGGACATCGATAATGCGGAATAGACTAGTATTACACTTGTGCGTGTTATGGAAGCGTAACAGAATAGTTCTCATAAATTTAATTATTGGATGCTTATGCAAGTGTGATAGGAGGTTGTGTTTGCCGATGGTACGGAAACAGCTTCGCTCAGGATAGACCCCGTGGAATCCCATTGGTAGTATGATTATGTGTCTATGGGAATCCGCATCAGGGTAGGTGTATTTGGTTTTAACCTGAGACTTGCATCGCTAGTACTTGCAACAATCAATACGCTTTGGTTTTGGTCGTCCGGGACTTTAACAGGTTCTGTGTACGCCGCTTTTAGGTTTATTGAGAATCGTAGTGTATTGGGTGTGATGTCAAGATGGAAGTATCACTTCACTCATATGGAGATGATGATCACGCAGGGATACAGAACTGGTTCTCTATTATGTTGCAACTATTGGGATAATATGACAATGTCATGATTATCTGATTATAGAGACTAGTTGCTTGTGATCCGATATATGCTTCGTACGGGGCAGACATTATTCCAGCCTCAGGCCTTGCATGTGACATCAGATACTGGATCGCAATACGCAATACTACGTATACTACGCCTGTTATAGATTATATATTCCTTAAAGAATATTTCTGGAAAATTTGGTAGGCACGGTGCTTTGCTAGAAGCCAACCATGTCTCGTAAATCGGTAAGAACGTGATACGAGGTACGCACGTGTTCGGATAGTCCGACGACCAGATTTACTGCCAACATATCCAGGGATCTCATGGGTCGCTTCCCGAAGATTCACCGATGACGTATGACTCGAACATAATTAATCTATGATTAATTATAAAAGAGAGAAAATTAATCTAGGATTAATTATGGAAAGATTTTATCTGGGATAAAATTCAATTAATAGAGAGAGAACGATTAATTCGAAATTAATCGATAAAATTATATATTCGATATATTAAATGAAAATAGATTTCATAACGGAATTAAAATTGGATTTTAATTCGGGCGAACGAATTAATTTAGAATTAATTCACGAGCGAATTTAATAATAATTTTGCTAGGCATAATTATTTAAATTAAATTTGATTTAATTACGTTGCAATGGAAAATTTGCTAATTCGGAATTAACGAACCCGAGCCCGGAATGTGTTTGCGGGCCCACTCGGATTTTGAATTAAAGTGTAGCCCACAAGTCACATCACTAGTCACATCACTTGTCATTCTCATCACTTTTTGGTGATGGAATTTGGTGAGTTGGTGATGACTTACTTTACACTCCAACTTGAAAGGATGAGTGACTTTTACCAAACAAAGATTTGGTATATCAAGATTTGATTTTTGGAAAATCAATTAACACTTCAAAAATTTCACTCATCTCTTCCTCTCTCTCTCATTCCCGGCAAAGTGAAAATTTCCTCTCCCATTCTTGGCTTGGCCGAGAGCTTCAAGAACACAAGGAAGAATTTGTTGCAAATTTTTCTAGTGCTAGCACACTCATAGAATCATACAAAGGTGATAGGGAAACCTTTCCCAAGAGTTTGAAATCCATTCTTCAAAGCTTGGAGCTTGACACTCGACATTGGAGGAGCTTGGAACAACTTCAAAGGAAGCAAAAATTTTGAACTCTACACATCTATCCAACCGAGTATTGTGAGTATATTTCCGCTTTACTTCATTACGTATTCACATGATTTTATGTTTTAAATGATCTTGGTTTGTTCATTAGAACCCAACACCGACTTCTCATAGTGGCATGAGTATAAAAAAGAATTCATGTAAGTATTAGCATTTGGATTTGAATCTCCCAATCTTCGAATATGATTATATCAACTTTCAGGCCTTATTTTTTATCCCCTACGGAATCTAATTAATGATGATCCGCCAACGAAAGTTAATATCTAAAGAAGTGGTAGGGGTGTTAGAATTTTATTATTCTTTATAATGATTATATATAAAGAAGACTCTCCTTCAGTTTATAAAAATTAAAAATTAAAAATTAAAAATAAAAGAATGTAGATAAATATACTTACTTGCCGGTGGCTGAGGACGCATGGGCTAGGGGGCAAGTGTATTACCAATGGCTCTCAATTGCAGCGCAATAGCCCACAGCAGGATCGTCCCTGTGAATCGAGCCAGCCACAGCTGAATTCGTTATCTTTGCATGAAACATTAGTATGATTCAATAAACTTTAATGTATAGATAATTCATTTTCTTTATTTTTACTATTAGTATTTATCACTATATCTATTGTTGCTCGATGTCATTGTTTATTGACCGTCCAGGCATACCAATCAAGTAAATATTATTCACTTCGGGTATAAGTCTGTCACGGTTTTATTATTGGGTTTTACAATACAAAATGAGTCAATTAATTTAAGAAAAGTTATGACTTATAAACTTGTAAATGAACTTTCTGGTTAGCGATATGGGATGCTACATTCTTCACCCTCAAGACCTGCGTCTTTTTAAGGGGTAATTGGAAATATAACGGAACAAAATTATATCCGTCCACATATTAAATCATGAGTCGGCTCTAATACAAAATAGCTTCGCTTTTAATATACAACTTATCACTGTTTTGTTATTGGGCCTTACAACTTAAAACAAATCTAGAAGAGCCTATTCCTTATATATAAATCAGTCCAAAAATTCCACACGAGTGACGTGGAATGTTACAGAAATGATGTCCAAGTTTTTATTTAAAAACAAATATGGAAATCATTCAAAAAGATCTTATTTATTTTTATTTTTTTAATTTTTTTTGTGCATTTAACATTAAATCGGTGGAATGGTGTGATGATTGGTTGTCCATTTCTTTTCATTTTCATGAGATAAATGGAGCCAATATATGATCTTTAATTCTATTATTAAAGCATGAATAAATAGCCCAACTTAATTGACTAGTTGACAGTTAGGAATTCTGATATGATAATTCAATCAATAATTATATAATATATAAAAATTATGTTAAATAAAATTATTAATTATTTAATTAATTTTTACTATTTGTGACACATGATAAGATATTATTAAATTATTGAATGATACATCCATTGCATACTAAAAATTTTCTGACAGCTTGAGGATATATATTTATTACTTCAGACCTAGTTACTTTCGGTTTATAAACTCCACAAATAAATATTTAAAAAAGAGAAAGTAAGAGATTAATTTTTTTTTAAAAAAAAAAGCTCACAACCTCAAAAAAATAAACATTCGTAAATTAAAAACAAAAATAGTAAAGTAGTGAATCACAGTTCAAATTCTTCATCAAATAATTCTCTGTAGTCCTCGGTATAGTATGTGACAGGAATTTTCCAACTGGATAGAGTTAGACCCGGCTAAGGTTCCGGTTCGGAATCGGAACCGAACCGGAACCAAACCGGTTCGGTTAGGTTCCTCCCTTAGCCGAACCGGTTGGAACCGTACGGTTCCGGTTGAAACCGGTTTGCATATATATAATAATATATTTTTTTAATTTTTTAGATAAGATTTTTATTTGTAATTTAGTGTAATTATGTAATGTAATTTAACGTAATTTGTAATTTACATAATTTTATTTGTAATTATGTAATTTTATTTGTAATTATTTTCAAAAATAATAATTTAATGTAATTATTTGTAATTTGAGTTTTATTTTCAAAAAAGTAAAAAAAAAAAAAAAAAAAAAACCGAAAGGAACCGGAACCGAACCGGAATTAACCGGTTCGGAACCGAACCGCCGGCCCGGTCTAGATAGAGTCATTCCTGTAGAAGTTCACTCCCAAAAAGTACCTACAAACTAGCTCAAGAGCTTTAGAATTCATTTACTTGTTAACAAGCAGCCATAGACTTATTCACCAGTAAGACTATCAGCAATATCCACACTGCAAGATTAATCTTTCAGGATATTCCATCTTCATTTTGCACCGTTTGAATATTTAGGTAACTGACTCCGAAGCTTTTAGCTCAGATATCCTGAACTTAAGTAGGAAAGGAACGCTAAGCTACACTGCAGAGATCAAGATTTCTTTATCTTTCACTCGTAGAACCTTAAACCTTGTGGCATTCACAAAGAGGAGCTAAAGATACCCTCCAAATGACTGTCACTGCAAATGGATGGAGCAAATAGCACTTTAAACGGTCCCAAAGTGCTAATACACCGCGATTCTTGTTCAAATAGTTAAAAATTTTAGAAGTAAAGAAAATTTTCTAGTCAAGGATTAAAAAATTAAGCACGCACAATTGTCAACATAGATGTACCCAGGGAGAATCATCATGTCGTCTTGACTTTCGGCTCTGCTTGAAACAGCCTCTGCAGAACAAGTCAGCCTAATGTGCCGCAGCTATCAGTCCCCACAAACTTTCATCAGGAAAGCATAATCATAAGCTGTTTCCTCACACTGACTATATCGGCCACCTTCACCAAAATGTCCTCCAGTCATATTTGTCTTCAGAATAACTGAAAGAGAACAAGCAGAGCAAGTACTATCACGCACTTTGGCCACCCATTTGGCAGCTTCCCAAACTCCAACCCTGATAATGAATGTTTAAGTTCTATCAATATGAGTTATTGGATATAATGCATACGGGCAAGTCTGATTTAAATTAACATACGATAAAGTAAAATGCACAAAGTAAAATATAGGTGTCCATGAATTTATTAACAGGAAGCACAAGATAAGAATTTGCCTCGAGTCATGAAATGATGCAGTAACAAGCACTGAAGGATGGCAAACACCAGAAGAAATGTTATCGTAAGGAGAATAATTTTGGATGGTCTCAAATTGGGATTGTATATGGGGATTCCCAAATTCTTCGTAGTCCAACTTGGTGAGAGGCAAATTGGGATCCAACAGTGTGTTGCATATATCAAGAAATGGTACCTAACACAAGTACAATGCAAACATGAGTGCCAACTTTTAACACATGAGAGGAAATACAAATAGTGCAATTTCGCAATAGTAGGAGCTGGCACTTTGCCTTCAAAGAGAAAAAGAAGGAAGCTCAGACATATATGATCCAATTGGTTTTGAAGAAGAAAGAAGCTAAAGAAAATATTGAATCTCAGATATTAAGACTTTGAACCCTGATTATTTAGAACTTCAGAAGCTTTTATACCTTTTCTAAATCCCTTCAGTCTAAAAGAACTTAAATACATAAATTAATAATCCTAAGAAAGCAAATGCTTATTCTATCTACCCAGCACCCATGCTAGTAAAAGAATGGTAAGCATATTGCTGAAAGATCTAACCTTCAAGATGGCACCACGAAACAACTTCGGGTCCATATTTATAGCTGCTCCTACAAGAAGACACCCCGCACTGTATCCAATGGCACTAAGTTTATCTCTACAAACATAGCCCTCATTTACCAAGTAGTTACCACATGATATAAAGTCTTGGATAGAATTTCTTTTGTACAATCCACTGCCAAATTTATGCCATGAACAATCACCACCACCACCCCTGGACACAAAAAAAATTGCCATTCAAAATATAAATCTTTTGCGAGCAACACCATTTACATTCACATTCGACCAAGACTCCTTGTACCACCCAAAAGAACTTACAAGTTGAACCAACAAGCACCCACATTTTCACTACTATAGTAGTCAATGAGAAAATTATATCATAGAAAACCCAGTTAACAAACCTGACATCAGCAAATGCCACCACCCAACCACGATCAAGTAAACTCAAGCGGTCTGTGCACCAACTTTTATCTAGAACTTCTCCATATGCTCCATAGGCTTGTAAGAGTCCAGGAGACTGATCCCTATGCCAGGCTTTTCGAGAGTACAAGATAGTGAGAGGAACTTTGACACCATCCAGGGATACAACTTCCTTCCTCTCGCAACAATAGAGACTGGAAAAAACCTTCCATTCCTGCAACTCACTATTCTGGTGATTGTTTTCCTCGTAGTTTTGTGCATCAATAACTTCATCAGTTTCTAGCTCACATGCAACTGAACTCAATCCGGCACTATCAGAAGCACCACCTAGTTCCTCTTGCTGCACAATTGAGAATGTCTGTCTTGACATGTCATAATCAACAATCACATCGGGCATCTGTGCATTCCGAGAGAAAAGTTTCAGGAATTTAGGAAATCAGATACGATGTTGATATTTTTTTCTCTTTCTTTATCTAATGCAGAGTCAGAAGTTGGAAAATTGTTATAATTACGAAACCAAGAAACCAGGTACTGGGTAGTTGTACCTCAGGTAGTCCGTAGTCTACTAACTCTGAGATACAACTGGCTACTAGAAAGAAGAGTGAGAGACAATGAAACATAGAGCTTTAAAGCATCAAGTTCATTCAAGCTAGTAAGCTTATGAGAAGTTATACCACTGGAGATGAGAGTACTGCCCGATATACAGAGTTCATGAAATCATGGTTTGAACCAGGAACAATGCTACATGAAGATGATGGAAGAGGAAAAAACCAAGGGTTAAGATTCTTAATCTCCATCTGATGCTGCATAAAAGCAATTAAGACTCGTTAAAAATTATTCTGAAATCTGCTCCTATGAGGAAAAATAAAGGTGGACGGTTTATTCCTATTTATCTGTTATCATTTCTAATTTTTATTTTTTTTTGGTGTGGTGGGGGTTGGGCGTGCTGGGATAGGAAGTGGTAATTCAAGTCAGTAGAGAAAAGGGAAAAACAGCCATAGTAGGTCAGGATATAACAATCAACAACTACATAAGACAAGTAAATGGATTACACTCAAAATATCATTTATGTAATTCTTTCCCTTGTTTTAGTCCTTTACATATTCTATCATCCCTTAATTTTACACGTCAGTAGTAACGGGAAGTAACGGAAAAATGGATTCATAATCTGTGCTTTGAATTCCCGTGTTTTACCAGATAGTTCAAAGACCGACCAGGGCATAAATGGCTAGTTGTAGAGCTGCTCAACACCTCTACATTCTTTCAACGGCCAAGATGACTAATATGAGAAAATTACCAATGGTACAATATATGCCCCTCAACTTCACATAATTTTTTGTTCTTTTGCCCAGGCATGTTATAGATTTTTTCATGTAAGAGAAATTTCTACTCTAGTTTCGGTGCACATATAGTATAAGCTGATTTCCATTTTATATGTACGGAAGGGAAGTTATAGCCATGTGCACAAATACACTTGATCTCACAAAACACAATAATATACTATAAAATATTATACTGTAAAATATTCAAAAGAAAATCTCAGTTTCACATGGCTAAAATGATCGGTAGTTTATGTCATAATATACAACATGATGAAAGTATTATGATGTGCTTTAACATCATTGAGTAGGTGATTTTGATGATTCTGTGCAACTAAAAGCGTGAAAGCATAAATTTGAATACCTTATAATCAAAACCGATCGGTAAATTGATGGAACATAACATGGGGACACCTTTCTTACAGACAAAAAGCACCAGATGTCTATTAAAAATGTCCATGTCTTGTAGGCTAATATCTTCACCAGGAAGAATGATATTCTGAAAAGAAAACAGAAACATGTAATGAAAGGAGGAAAACAGATATGTCACAGAATAAGAGAGCCAACTAGAACAAAAAAGGTACCTTCCAGTTAGCTGAGCGCAATTCTTCTGCTCGGCAACTAGCCAAGTAATAGTCTCCAGACTCTCCACCAGAGAGCTCCTCATTTTCAGTTATTGGAGAATTTGTAAGAATATAGAACAAACCATAGTGATGTTCCAAGAAATACTGTACTCCAGAAACACGCTTATGTACTCTTTGCAAGCCACTTAATGGGTTGGTTGCATCTATCACATAAACCTGTAATGAAACCAATAGTATAAACCTCCCAAAATAAAATAATCTTTACATACCAAAAGAAGACAGAAAGAAACAGGTAAATTCCTTCCTCGGAAGAAGTCCTTGAGTTTGAATTCACAGTTATAAACTTGCCATCTTTGGTACTTGTTATGTCCACACAAAATCTGGAATCACCTTCTGTGTATACTGTTGCGTCATCTGTATGATCTGATCCAAGATTTGTGCAGAGGACCCTACCAAGAAAAACAGGAAAAATTAAAAATAAATAAATAAGTAAAAAGATAGATGAGCAAGTATCCCAATCTTCAAATAAAAAGGCTTGACAAAACATTGATGAGTTTGCCTGTGAGGTCGTTGACTCTCATCCGAGATTGTATAGAAGAGAGTCCTGTTGTCTTGAGCCCATGCCAAGCTGACAACCCCATCAACTGGTAACCTTGGAATTATACATCTGTTTCTAAGGTCCTTAATGTGAAGTACAAACTGTTCATCTCCAGTAGTGTCAAGTGTGTATGCAAGAAAATTGTGGTCTGGTGAAACTCTGCATGTACCCACATGAACATAACCTAGAAAAGCAATAATGCCAATTAAAACTAACCTCATAGAAAATAAAATTGAGTGAAAACTATGGCAAAGAAGCACTACTAAGAGTCCAATAACGTAATCAGATTTGTGAATTTAGTTTCCTCTTGACTGTCCTCATCTCATACTAAAATAATACTTCCTTTTGCCTCTTATACCAGACAAAAACACAAGTATATCAGGCAAAGTTGGCTCCACAAAAATTCTAAATTAAGGGGGATTGCCATGGATGTCAAGCAAACCTTACCATATTTTTCAGCAATTTCATTCCAATCAAGCAAAATCTCCTCCTTTCGAAATCCATCTCTCACATTACCAAGAACAGTCTGCATCCAACCACTTCTCTCGGTCTCTAGCTTCCTGCATATAAGCGGGTACTCCTTCCCCTCTGGTATGTATTGGTAGTATAACCTAGCAAGATCAATAAAACCACAGCCTAATGCCCATTGCCTCCAAATACAATTTAATGACAGTTACAGAATCTACCAGTTTCAATGAAAAAAACTCTCAACTTTACATCTAAAATTACTGAAAATAGTATATGTGTGAATTAGAAAATGAACGAACCATAGTCCCCAACGCTCGGGAGGAGTTGAAATCTTGGAGGGCATTCGATATGTCATCTCAGAGAACAGAGTACGTTGCAGGCTTTGAGTGTCAGCCATGAAAGCTTGAGCATAGGAGTTTTCTTGATTGAGGTAGTTGATAAAATCAGGGTCGTTGGTGTTTTTCATCCAATGGTAAGGGTCTTGCCATGTCAGCCCATGAGCTGAGACAGTGAATGGGACTCTCTTAGGGATTGGGAGGGTTTGTTGTGGAGGCGTAGCCAAGGTATGTGCTCCAGCTCTACCTCTGACTCTACGGAGAGAAGAGAATATGGTGGGGATTACGTAAGAAGTGCGGGGCAAAATGAAGGCTAATAGCGAGGTCAGAGTCATCATTGTTCTTGATGAAGCGCAAATGAAGTTGAGTAAAAGGGTCAGAGATCTCCAACAGTACTCATACGTACCGTAGGGGTGACCGCGGGTGGATTCTAACAATAACAGTTCGATTCGGTTCACTTACGATTTTTTTTCTGTTTTGATTTTGAACAGATTTAGGAATCGGAACTGAAATAGGAATCAGTTCTCGGAATGGTTCTATCAAGTTATAAAAATTAGTAAAATATTTTTAAATATTTTGATTATAGTAAAATATTGGGAAAATATAAGTTACAATCATTAAATATTTTTCATTAATTTTGACTCATTTTTTATCTAATTAATGTTAAATGATTAATTACCCCAAAACCTATTCAAAAATAATAAAAGCTTATTTCAAAATCATATTAAAAGGTGACTCGTTCTTCTTTTTAAAAACTACAAAAGTAAAATAAAAAATTATTTCAAAAATTATTATAAATTAGTTAAAATTTTAGGTTCTCTGGTTCGGTTCTCCCTTTCGGTTGCCCGGTTCTGTTCACTAAATCGATTCCACAGTTCGTTTTCCCGGATCGGTTCTTGCGGTTCAGTTCAACTCTCGATTCCAGTTCGGTTTCGAAATTTTGAAGAACCGAACCGGTTCTTCGACCATTCCAATTCGGCTCAGAACTATTGACCGGTTCAGTTCCGGTTCTGATTCGGTCTGGTTTACAGTTCGAAACCGAATCGCGTTCAGGGCTACGTACCCAACATATAAATTATTAATTATTAATTATTATAAATTTATTTTACCAAAATTAGAATGATAATCTTTTTATAAAAATAAAAATAAAAATAAATAATTTTTAATTAATGAATTCATAATTTTGATTTATGTATAAGACATGAAAAAAATCATATCTCACTCCCTACATCTCTTGACGTGGATTTTAAAATAAATTAGAGATGTTCTAAACTACTTAAATACTCTTGTGATGATTGGATTTTTTTTTTCTGAAAATAATAAATTTTAGTAAAAGGATTAAAAATGACCAATAATATATCGCCACATTAGGGATAAATCCAAAGCTATATTAGGCTCAAATACAACATTTAAGATAATTTAAGGTTATATTTGAATTGATGGAAAGATAAGTTTATGATCAAATATAACTTAAAAAAATTAAAAATAATTTTTTGGTTGAATTTAAGAGGTGGAATAAAGTGGAAGGGAATATAACAAAAAAAAAAAAAAATTCATCAACATCCAACCATCCAAATTGGGATATTAAGAATGAAAAGCAATTTGGAAAAAATAACATTATGTGAAGACAAAATTATCCTTTATAAAAGATTTATTTTTTCACTTTTATATTCTAAAAAAACATAATTGTCTTAATTGAAGCATTACAATATAAACCTGTCATTTTTAAAACAAGAATTGAATTTAGTTTGGACAAAGATAACAGCAAAATAAATAAATATATATATATATATATATATTACTAGTCCTTTCTCAGCTCAACTGATTGTCTCTCTAAAATGTGAGAATGATCTAATTTGTACCTCCTTAACATGAACACATGAAAAACATCGTGAATTTTTAAAATCTCATGTGGCAATGCAAGTCTATGAGCAACTGGTCCAATTCGCTTTAAGATCTCATAAGACTTAATAAACTGAGGACTTGACTTTTCTTTCTTGCCAAATCTCATGACACTCTTCCAAGGCGAAACCTTCAAGAATACTTCATCAGCCACTTGGTAATCAATGTCATTTCTTTTTATATGTACTTATCTCTTATGTCTATCTTAAACTGTCTTCAATTTTGATCTAATCATTTCTACCTTATCAGTAGTGTTAGACAATTATGACCCATAGCGTCACTATTTGTAAAAGACATTGTGGTTTTTGTACAAATTAATTATGTAGCAATGGAAATTGCATTTTATCATTTTGTAATTTGATTACTTAAATATATAAATGATAAAAGTCCTTATAATTAGTTCCAGATTATAAGATATGAGACAATATCAATCCATAAAGGTTTAATCATTAAATATCCCTAGTCGTAATATTATCGAGACTGGACATCGATAATGCGGAATAGACTAGTATTGCACTTGTGCGTGTTATGGAAGCGTAACGGCATAGTTCTCATATATTTAAGTATTAGATATTTATGCAAGTGTGATAGGAGGTTGTGTTTACCGATGGTACGGAAACAGCTTCACTCTGGATAGACCCCGCGGAATCCCATTGGTAGTATGACTATGTGTCTATGGGGATCCGCATCAGGGTAGGTGTATTTGGTCTTAACCTGAGACTTACATCGCTAGTACTTGCGACAATCAATACGCTTTGGTTTTGGTCGTCCATGATTTTAACAGGTTCTGTGTACGCCTCTTCTGGGTTTATTGAGAATCGTAGTGTATTGGGTGTGATGTCAAGATGAAAGTATCATTTCAGTCATATGGGAATGATGATCACGCAGGGATACAGAACTGGTACTCTAAATTGGTTCCAACCATCGGGATAATATGACATGGTCATGATTATCCGATTAAAGAGACTAGTTGCTTGTAATCTGATATATGCTTCGTACGGGGCATACACTATTCCAGCCCCAATCCTTGCATGTGACATCCGATACTGGATCTCAATACGCAATACTACGTATACTACGCCTGATATAGATTATATATTTCATTAAGAAGGGTGATGTTGGTTGTTGAGGGCAATTAATGCAATTTTGCCTCTAAAATTGGCTTTTGACTTTTGGAAAGGGATATACCAAATTTGGGTGAGATTTTTGTATTATGTTTTTAGAAAACAAAATACCAAAAACTTGAAACTCTCTCTCTCCCATTTGCTCCATTGCCGTGAGCCTCCTTGAAGAAGAAGAAGAAATATTTTTCTTTTCTTTACTTCCTAGCACACTTAAAGAATCATTCAAGGTGTTAGGGAAACCCACCTTTGAGCTTGGAATCAACACAAAGCTTGGAGCTTGGATTCAACTCTTCAACAAAAGGAGCACCTTGGCCGAATCTTCAAGAGAGCATTTTTTTGTGTTCATCGTCTTCAACCATCCGATCTTTGTAAGTATGATTCTGCCATACTTTTTTATGTATTCACATGTTTTTATGCTTAAATATGATATTGGGAACAACTTTAGAAACCAACAATGGTATCATGGAGCCTAATTTGAGCATGAGAAAGATTAGGGTAAAATTTGGGTAAATTGGATTTGAGCATGATTTAACCAAATTGTTTGTTTGAGCATGCTTATATATGGATAACTTGGAGTTATATATGATCAATTTCATGAAAAATTAATTGGATCAATTTTTGCCCAAAATATTGGCTTGGCCGAATATGAATGTTGCCCTAACTCATGGTATTTTTTGTTCTTTTGATCATTGGATGAGTTTAAAGACTTGGGAAATGTTGATTTGTAATTCAATCGGATTGAAAACGAAATCGGATATTAAAACCCACCAATGCCGTGAGTGATATAGCATGGAATGAGATGATTTTTTGTTTCAAAATGTTGGACATGTGTTGAACAAATTAATGCATGATTAATGGATTAGATTAGTATTTTGGAAATGTTAATTTAAAAAGATTAATCATCGCTAAACACTTTAATTAATTAAATTATGAAATTTGGAATTTTGAAATTTAATTAGTTGGGCTTAATTTAGAATTGGGCTTTAAATGTTGTATTTGGGGCTAATGGGCTTGGTTGGGCCAAGTTGGTTTAGGACAATTGGATTGGATCCAAATTGGGCCTAAACCATTCCATTAAGTCTAAAATATAACAAATGGACCTTTTAATGTTTAATTGGGCCTAATGGGCCTAAATTGGTTTCTTGGCAAATAATGGTGATTCCTTAATTGGGCTTTGCTATTTGGGTTTGACCCATATTGACCAAAGTCCATGCCTTAAGAAATTAATTGAAAGCCCATTGGACTTTAATTAAATAACATTGGATGTTAATTGGGCTTTGAGAACCATTTAGATTAGATTTGGAATCTAAGTCGTAAAGGCACATTAACAAGTGTAGTTATTTAATTTAGAATTAAACATGGAATTAGTATTGAATACGAATTAAATTAGATTTAAATTATAGTTCGATATAATTCAAGAATTCGTACTTTGAGTACTTATTCTCAAACGAGTTGGACTCGCGCAAAATCAAATCGTTGTTTGAACATTGGATGATCACTTTATTCAAGATTAATTAATTGGATTAGATTGATTGAATAACATGCTTTGTGTGAATACATGGATGTGTTGAATGAATAACGTATATCGGATGGATATTAGAAGGGAAAGGCAATTTTGGAAATTGTTGTAAATTTAGAATTTATTAAATTGGACATGCGTGTCCAGCCTTATCTCTCTTTATTCTTTGTAATTCTCTTCTCACCTAATTCCCCTCAATGTTAATGAGGTTTCTTTAATTGTATTATGTAATTGGGTAGAAGTAAGAATAATGCTAGCCGGGGAGAGGAAATGGAGTGATTTGTTCTAAGAACAATCTGTGAAATATCCATCTACATATCGTTATTAATTTACTTTCGCGCCTTATTATGCTTTTAGAATGGATGCTTAAGGGTGTATGATGAGACCTAACAAAGATAATAAATTGGTTGCCAATTTACGCGAAAAACCCTCATCAAATATTAAGTGTTTTCCTTCTATTGAGTGATTCTTACTGAAGATCTAAGATTTGCACTGGTTTGTTGGCCAAAGTCAAGACCTTTGTCCCTCACGGATGTGTTTGAATCATGAAGGCTTTGTTCCATATCGTGTGTCTTGTCCAAGTTGTGATTTTTTGGCCAAAGTCAAGATCACTTCTTGTCCATCGACATCGATTACGAAGCTTTCCAAAGTCAATGGGTTCCGCTTAACTGGAATCATTAAGCTTGTTGTGCCAAAGCCAATGCTTAGTTGATTCAGAGGAAAAACGTTAGAAAAATATATTGGATATATTGGCATATATATTGTATATATGTTTCGGACTTGGAGGTACACCTACCGAATCTAGGAATTGGATGAGATCCAATTTATCTTAGAGATCTACCTAGTTAAATATCATACAGCTTGTTGGCCAAAGTCAAGGTTGTGTGTTATTTAACGGGATCCTAGCCCACTAGGAAACTAGGTTTCCTGAGTACTCAACAGATGGTTAGAGGCTAGCCAAAAAATAGTGGGAGGCTAGTATTGAATTTGCAATTTCGTTCAAATACTTAGCTTTACGCGCTTTCAAATTATTTCGTCAATTATTTTATTAGTTGGACTAATATATTATTATTTCTCTTGTAACAGTTGGACTGTACCCATACATCGTTAATCGAATAGTTGGACTATTGCGGTTAAGATGACATGAAAGTTAAGCATTAGGGATATTGTCATGGGCGACAACGTCTTTAATGGCAGAAACTTTCAGGACTGGGACATGAATCTCGGAATAATTCTGGGATCCGAGAAGTTACTCTACACTATAGAGCGACCTCTTGGGCCTAAGCCCCGACCTGATCAGTTGCTTTAGCTAGAGCTTTGGAAGACTCATAACGATGATAATGCGACTGCTCAATCGGTAATGCTTGCCGCTATGACTCCGTAATTCCGTCGTCAAAACAAGGGGTTGGATCCCTATGAGATGATGGCGAAGTTGCACGATCTCCACCGATCTAACCTTAGATCGCAAAGATACGAGTTGCAGAAGAAGCTCTTCCGCACTCGCATGTCAGAGGGTACGTCTGTTGAGCACCATGTCTCACAGATGATTACTGACATTGAGCAGCTCGGACAGATGGGCATAGTCTGTTGGGATTCTACGGTCTAACTGGGATCGATTTAAGCAAGAAACATACATGTGAATACAACAAGGAAGTTGTGGAATACTTACATTCCGGGCTTAGGCCTAAGATGTTATTTTATCAAATAAAGTAACTTCTTAGTTTTTCAGGACTATCTTGATTAATTATTCCCAATTTGAAAATTAAAGTCGTTCAAACACATTTTCTCCCAGGATTCTGGTTTAAACACTAATCTTTCAATTTATCTTGATTGCTATAGTCTAACTATCCAATCAACTATTTTAGGTACTATTCATTATAATGATTACTATAGTCCAACTATTTAATCAACTATAATTTAATAGATTAAATTTAATTATATTGATTACTATAATCCAATTATAAAATCAACTATTAATTGAAATTGTTTGAATAGAGTCCAACTGTTTTAATTAAAACAACGATTAAATATTAGTCCAACTAATATATTAATTTAACGACGAAATATTTGAAATGAGCGCGTATGACAAGTTACTAAACGAATATTGTAAATTTAATACTTGCCTCCCACTATTTTTTTCAGCGAGCCTCTAACCCTCTGTTGAGTACTCGGGAAACCTTGTTTCCTAGTAGGCTAGGATCCCGTTAAATAACACACAATCTTGACTTTGGCCAACAAATTGTATGATAATTAACTAGGTAAATCTCTAAGATCAATTACATCTCATCTAATTCCTAGATCCAGTAGGTGGACATCCAAGTCTGAAACATATATCTTATATATGCCAATATATCCAATATATTGCCTAACCTTTTTCCTCTGAATCAACTAAGCCTTGGCTTTGGCACAACAAACTTAGTGATCCCAGTTAAGCGGAACCCATTGACTATGGAAAGCTTTGTAATCAATGTCGATGGACAACAAGTGATCTTGACTTTGGCCAAAAAATCACAACTTGGACAAGACACCAATATGGAACAAGGCCTTCATGATTCAAACACATCCTCGACGGACAAAGGTCTTGACTTTGGCCAACAAACAAATGCCAGTCTTGGATCTTGAGTAAGAATCACTCAATGGAAGGAAAAACGCTTAATATGATGTTGAGGGTTTTTCGCGTGCAAATTGGCAACCAATTTATTATCTTTGTTAAGGTCTCATCATCATACACCCTTAAACATGCATTCTAAACACATAATAAGGCGCATATAAATAAAATAATAATGATATGCGGATGGATACTTTAACACATTGTTCCTAGAACAAATCTCTCCATTTCCTCTCTCCCGCTAGCACTAGTATTACTTCTACCCGTTACATAACACTTCTAAAGAAACCTCATTTACATTAAGGGGAATAGGTGAGAAGAGAAATACATAGAGTAATGAGGTAATAGGCTGGACACGCAGGTCCAATTAATAAATTCTAAATTTATTACAACAATTTCCAAAATTGCCCCACCCATCTAATATCCATCCGATATGCATTATTCATGCATCGCAACCATGTATTCACACAAGCATGTTATCAATCAATCTAATCCAATTAATTAATCTGAATATTAATGACCATTCCATGTTCAAACAACGATTTGATTTTTTGCGCGAGTCCAACTCGTTTTGCGAATAAGTACTCAAAGTACGAATTCTTGAATTAAATTAAACTACAATATTAAATCCAATTTAATTTGCATTTAATACTAATTCACTATTTAATTCCAAATTAAATATTACACTTTATTAACGAACCTTTACGACTTAGATTCTAAATCTAATCGTTGCGGGTCTCAAAGCCCGATTAACATCCAATGTCAATTTAATTTAAAGTCCAATGGGCTTTTAATTAATTTCTTAAGGGATAGACTTTTGGTCAATATTGGTCAAACCCAAATACCAAAGGCGATTTAAGGAATCACCCTTATTTGCCAAGAAACTAATTTAGGCCCAATTAATATTAAAGGTCCATTAGTTATAATTGGACTTTATGGATATGGTTTTGGGCCCAATTGGATCCAACCAATTTAGCCTAAACCCAATCTTGGTACAACCAAGCCCATAAAAGCCCAATTATAACTTTAAAAGCCCAATTTCAAAAATAGGCCCAATTAATTAAATTACCAAATTCCAAATTTTATAACTTAATTAATCAAAGTGTATTCCATAATTAATCAACCAAATCAATATTTCCAAAACACCAATTAGCCTAATTAATTATGCTCATTATCATCAAAACATGTCCAACGCATTTTAATCAAAAACCAAACCCAATTCATGTTTCACTAGTCTCGGCATTTAGGGTATTTTTATGTCCAATTTTAAATCCAATCCAATTGAATCTTAAATCAACATTACCCAATTGTTTCAAGTCATCCAATGATCAAACAAACAAAATACCAAGACATTTAGGGTTCATGTACCTCTCGGCCAAGGCAACTTTTTGGGCAAAAAATGATCCAATCAAATTTTCATGAAATTGATCCAATCCAACTTCAATTAAACATCATTCAAGCAAACTTAATCAAAGAATTTTATCAAATCATGCTCAAATTCAATTTACCCAATTTTAACCCTAAGTTCAAGTTTCATGCTCAACTTCGCTCTGATACCATTGTTGGGATTCTACGGTCTAACCGGGATCGATTTAAGCAAGAAACATACATGTGAATACAACAAGGAAGTTGCGGAATACTTACATTGAGTGGTTGAGCGATGCGACGAAGAACAAAACTCTTTATGCCCTCCTTGGAAGCTCACGGTAGTGCAGATTTTTGGCCTCCATTTTGTTCCATTTTCGGCCATGGATGATCCACCAAGCTCCAAGCTATGTGTTGAAATTCCATGCTAATGGATGCGGTTCCCTATCACCTTCGCAAGACTCCGGAAGTGTGCTAGCACTTGGTAAGTTTTGCCACAAAAATCACCCTTGCACTTCTTCTTCATTCTCAGTTTCTTGACAGAAAAATGAGAAGAACAGTAGCCCCTTGGGCGTGAGAGTAGGGAGAGGAATGAGAGAAGAAAAAAGTGTTTTGTGTATAAGTTAATTCATTTCAAAAAACAATTAAACATATACCATTTTTCCTTTTCAAAAAATTCAAAGGCAAAAGACAATTAATGCCTTCCATCTACCACCATCAATCAATAGTGACATGTTGTCATATCACTCAAAGTGACTAGACATCACATCAATCGATTGACTAGTGATTTGACGCTTGATGTGACTTGTAGGCCGCACTTTAATTCGCAAAGCGAGTGCTCCTGCAAACACTCCCGGGCTCGGGTTCGCTAATTCCAAATTAACGAATTTTCCGTTGCGGCGAAATTAAATCTAATTTAATTAAATAACTTTGCCTAGCAAAATTACTATTCACATCGCTAACGAATTAATTCTAAATTAACTCGTTCGCCCGAATTAAAATCTAATTTCAATTCCGCGTCGAAATCCAATTTCGTTTAATATATCGAATATATTAATTTATCGATTAATTCAAAATTAATATTTTATCCCAGATAAAATATCTCCGCTATTAATCCCAGATTAATTTTCTCTCTCATAATTAATTAATCCCAGATTAATAAAGTGCGAGTCATACATCATCGGTGAATCTTCAGGAAGCGACACATGAGATCCCCAGATATGTTGGCAGTAAATCCGGTCGTCGGACTATCCGAACACGTAAGTACCTAGTACTACATTTGCACCAATTTACAAGACATGGTTGGCTTCTAGCAAAGCATCATGCCTACCCAATTCTCCAGATATATCCTTACAGGAGTATGTGATCTATATCAGGCGTAGTATACGTAGTATTGCGTATTTCGATCCAGCATCGGATGTCACGTGCAAGGCCTGGGCTGGAAATGTGTCTGTCCCGTACGAAGCACATATCGGATCTCTGGTAACTAGTCTCTATAATCAGATAAACATGACCTAGTCATAATATCCCGATAGTTCTGCAACATATTAGAGAACGAGTTACGTATCCTACGTGATCATCATCTCCACTATTACTGGAGTGATACTTCCATCTCGACATCACACCCAATACACTACGATTCTCAATATACCCAGAAGAGGCGTACACAGAACCTATTAAAGCCCTTGACGACCAAAACCAAAGTACATTGATTGTCGCAAGTATTAGCGGTGCAAGTCTCAGGTTAAGACTAAATACACCTACCCTGATTTGGACTTCCATAGACACATAGTAATACTACCAATGGAATTCCGAGGGGTCTATCCAGAGCGAAGCTGTTTTCCGTACCATCGGTAAAACACAACCTCATACTACACTTGCATGAGTATCATATACCCAAATATATGAGAACTATGCCGTGATGCTCTCATAACGCGCTCAAGTGTAATACTAGTCTATTCCGTATTATCGATGTCTAATCTCGATAATACTACAACTAGGGATATTTAATGATTAAACCTTTATGGATTGATACTGTCTCATATCATCTCAATCCAGGAACTAATCATATGGACCTTTCATCATTTATACATCTTGGTGATCTAATCACAAATGATAAAAGAGCAATTTCCTTTGTCACATAGTTAATTTGTAGAACAACACCATGATCCGTATAAATAGTGACGCTATGGGTCATAACTGTCCAACAATCTCCCACTTGGCCTATAGCTAGTCACTCAAGTGTCCTACACCCGAACTATGTACGGTTCGCTCAAACATCTGCTGAGGAAATGGCTTTCGTCAGCGGATTTGCATGATTATCATCGTTGATGACACCATTAGTTCTTTAGCCTGTGCTGTAGCATAGCTCAGCTGCTAACAGAACTATATCTAATCTAATTAGATTTATTATCAATCCAGAAGGCTTCTATTGCTGCCTCAGCTGCAGCAATAACCCGCTTTTGTTGTTTATTCGGTAACAGTATCTTGCTTGGAAGATTTCCAGCTCACTGTTCCGTTATTCAAACTGTATAGTACCGTTCTAGGGACTTATAGTCATTATAATCGGTTAGGAAACTTGCAGCAGTGAACCCAGTCACTTCAAGTTCTCATTCTCCATAGTTTAAGACGGCATCCTTAGATCTTCTAAGATTCTAAAGGATGTTCTTAACATCAATCCAATGACATCACTTGGATTGGCCCGATTGTGACTTTATATGCTCAAAGCGTATGAGACACCAGGTCGCGTACATTTTTCAATGCACGAGTTCTCGGAGAGTGCTAACAACTTTAAATCTATCCCAGTAGATTTTTATTCCTAGAATAAAGGTTGTTTCTCCCAAGAATTCTACGGAGAATTTTCATGAAAGTCAAGCTTTCACCGATTGTATTTATGGGAATATCATTTCCAAGAAATGATATGTCATTATTATACAGGGCATTCACTGTCAGTGCGCTCCCACTAACCTCCTTATATACACAAGAATCATTTCTATTTTGAATCAAATCATATACCATTATGATTACATCAAAATGATAGTTCCAAGAACGCAATGCTTGCTTCAATCCATCCATGGATCGAATAACCTGCAAACCTTGTTTGCTCATTTTAGTACGACAAAACCGTCAGGATATTGTAAACATCCTCTGAAAAGTTTTCGTTAAGGAAAGCGGTTTTGGCATTCAGCTGCCACATTTCATAAATGAAACATACAACATTAGCAAGCATTATCCAAATGGATTTACCGTGGCAACAGTTAAAAGGTTTCATCGTAATCAACACAATATTGATAAAGATACCTTTTGCTACAAGCCTAGCTTAGTACGTTGGTATGTTGCCTTCCATGTATGTCTTCCTAGAAGACTCATATAGTACCAATAGGCACAATGCCTTGCGGTACATCAACTAGTATCCAAATTTAGTTGATATACATGGAATCCATTTCGGATATCATGGCACTTTGCCATAATAGGGAGTCGATACCTTGTATCACTTCCTCATACGTAGTCAGTTGGTATTCCTCAATAAGATTAACATCTTTATGAGGTGAGATCAGAAACCCATACCCCAGATTATTTTCTAACTCTCTCCGACTTACGTGGTTCTTGTGTATTCGAAGATTATTGGTATAGTTTCATCCCTGATGAACTATTTGTGTTCCATTAAGGAATCGGTGCCTAGAATAATATTACTCTGATTTTTATCGAGTTTTACTATCCTCCCACTTACCACTGCATATAGGTATTCCTCTCAGGAAAACCGCATGGTGAGCAACAATTACATTGTTCTCTAGTGGGTTTTATAAGTACTATACTTTGGTTTCCCTAGGATAACCATTATTAGGCACTTATCCGATTTGGGTTCTAGTTTGGTATCATCCAAACGTATGCCTAGCATCCCAAATATTCAGGAATGAGAAATCCCAATTTCTTTCCTGTTTATATCTAATATATAGTCTGTCAAACAGATTTTATGGAACCTTATTCAAAATAAGTTTTGCACTTGTTTATGCGTATCTGTTGAAGGAACTGGTAGCTCAGAGCGACTCATGATTAACCTTATCATGTCCAACACAATTTGGTTTCTCTGTTCGGACACACCGTCAAATTGACGTGTTTCGGGATGAGTCCTCATTGAAAGAATACTATACTCTTTCAAGTATTTGAGAAACTTATTGCTTAAGTATTTTCATCATGGTCTAACCGTGACGGTTTAATACTTTAGCCGATCTGTTTGTCTATTTCGCATCGAAACTCTAAAAGTTATCGATTTGTGTTTCAAAAGAAACACATAACCATAACGCGATGCCACATCCTTGTAGGTCATGAAATATTCATATCCACCTCTAGCCTAGCTAGATATGGGCCCACCTACGTCACTGTGAACAAGGGCTAACAGATCCATGGCACTAGCACTTTTACCAAGTAAATATTATTTTAGGCACTTTGCCCAATAAACTAGATTCGTAGACTTTATTTGATTGGAATCAAATTAGTCCTAGTACCTACTCTTCAAAAGTGTGGATATACGAGTCTTGTTTAATGTGTCCTAGACAATAATGCCAAAGTTAAGTCTCTTCTGATCAAATCAGTTTGAGCTATTTGTTTGTCATGTAATACGTTTGAGATTTATTTATATTCAAAATATAAATACTGTTATTCACATCTAATGTGTTTATCTCAATATCATCTTTATAAAATAAAACACTTTAGTGTTCTAGAATATAAAGGTATACCCGCAACGGGTTGAACCCTGATATAGAGATAATGTATCTAGTCAAACCAATTACATTTTAACAGTTTCCTAATTTAGGTACACACCCGAAGGGTAGTTCCTAAACTTAGGTATCTACGGTTAAAACAGCGACTGTCGTCTCGTTCTCAATTCACAGATAGATCTCAACTGAAGTCAGTATCCTGCTTTTCAGCAGATTCTGCACACCAGTATATATTTATATACCACAGCCAGTATCTAAAATCCAATTTTAATACTAGCAGTGAACATATTTTATGACAAACATATTTGAAGTCAGAGCCTTACCCGTTCTTCAATTCCTTTCATGTTTGCCTTGTCCATACGGCAGTCACGCTTCCGTGATCCCTGTTTTCCACAATTTAGGCAGACATCTTAGGATATGTCCTTTATCTTCCCAGAAGATTATAATGATTTTGCCTTTGCCCTTTCCACACCCAGAAGCCTTTGGCCAAGCCTTGGCCTTCCAGAATGTCGAAGTGAGATGCGCCTTGCGCTTCTTGCCTTATTGCAAATTTTGGCTTTGACTCCTTGAGTATAGCCATTAACTCTCCAAGAGTTTACTATTGCAATTTGTACTTCTAAGATCTACGGATAGATCTATGAAGATCCTTCAATTTCATTATCATACTATAAGGATCCAATCCTTAGTTTTGACTAAGAAATTAAGTAGTCTATGCGGCAAGCATAATGGATTAAGCACTAAATTTATCATCACATGAATATTTCAAATATCATGTTCTACTATTTGCTTAATTTCGGGCTTAGGCCTAAGATGTTATTTTATCAAATAAAGCAACTTCTTAGTTTTTCAGGACTATCCTGATTCATTATTCCCAATTTGAAAATTAAAGTCGTTCAAACACATTTTCTCCCAGGATTATGTTTTAAACACTAATCTTTCAATTTATCTTGATTGCTATAGTCTAACTATCCAATCAACGATTTTAGGTACTATTCATTATCATGATTATTATAGTCCAACTATTTAATCAACTATAATTTAATAGATTAAATTCAATTATTTGATTACTATAATCCAATTATAAAATCAACTATTAATTGAAATTGTTTGAATACAGTCCAACTGTTTTAATTGAAACAACGATTAAATATTAGTCCAACTAATATATTAATTTAACGACGAAATATTTGAAATGAGCGCGTATGACAAGTTACTAAACGAATATTGTAAATTTAATACTTGCCTCCCACTATTTTTTTCAGCGAGCCTCTAACCCTCTGTTGAGTACTCGGGAAACCTTGTTTCCTAGTAGGCTAGGATCCCGTTAAATAACACACAATCTTGACTTTAGCCAACAAATTGTATGATAAATAACTAGGTAAATCTCTAAGATCAATTACATCTCATCTAATTCCTAGATCAAGTAGGTGGACATCTAAGTCCGAAATATATATCTTATAGATGCCAATATATCCAATATATTTCCTAACCTTTTTCCTCTGAATCAACTAAGCATTGGCTTTGTCACAAAAAACTTAGTGATCCCAGTTAAGCGGAACCCATTGACTATGGAAAGCTTCGTAATCAATGTCGATGGACAAGAAGTGATCTTGACTTTCGCCAAAAAATCACAACTTGGACAAGACACCAATATGGAACAAAGCCTTCATGATTCAAACACATCCTCGACGGACAAAAGTCTTGACTTTGGCCAACAAACCAATGCCAGTCTTGGATCTTAAGTAAGAATCACTCAATGGAAGGAAAAATGCTTAATATGATGTTGAGGGTTTTTCGCGTGCAAATTGGCAACCAATTTATTATCTTTGTTAAGGTCTCATCATCATACACCCTTAAACATGCATTCTAAACACATAATAAGGCGCATATAAATAAAATAATAATTATATGCGGATGGATACTTTAACACATTGTTCCTAGAACAAATCTCTCCATTTCCTCTCTCCCGCTAGCACTAGTATTACTTCTACCCGTTATATAACACTTCTAAAGAAACCTCATTTACATTGAGGGGAATAGGTGAGAAAAGAAATACATAGAGTAAGGAGGTAATAGGCTGGACACGCAGGTCCAATTAATAAATTCTAAATTTATTACAATAATTTCCAAAATTACCCCACCCTTCTAATATCCATCCGATATGCATTATTCATGCATCGCAACCATGTATTCACACAAGCATGTTATCAATCAATCTAATCCAATTAATTAATCTGAATATTAATGACCATCCAATGTTCAAACAACGATTTGATTTTGAGCGAGTCCAACTCGTTTTGCGAATAAGTACTCAAAGTACGAATTCTTGAATTAAATTAAACTACAACATTAAATCCAATTTAATTTGCATTTAATACTAATTCACTATTTAATTCCAAATTAAATATTACACTTTATTAACGAAACTTTACGACTTAGATTCTAAATCTAATCGTTGCGAGTCTCAAAGCCCGATTAACATCCAATGTCAATTTAATTTAAAGTCCAATGGGTTTTTAATTAATTTCTTAAGGCATGGACTTTTGGTCAATATGGGTCAAACCCAAATACCAAAGCCCATTTCAGGAATCACCCTTATTTGCCAAGAAACCAATTTAGGCCCATTAGGCCCAATTAATATTAAAGGTCCATTAGTTATAATTGGACTTTATGGATATGGTTTTGGGCCCAATTGGATCCAACCAATTTAGCCTAAACCCAATCTTGGTACAACCAAGCCCATTAAAGCCCAATTACAACTTTAAAAGCCCAATTTCAAAAATAGGCCCAATTAATTAAATTACCAAATTCCAAATTTTATAACTTAATTAATCAAAGTGTATTCCATAATTAATCAACCAAATCAATATTTCCAAAACACCAATTAGCCTAATTAATTATGCTCATTATCATCAAAACATGTCCAACACATTTTAATCAAAAATCAAACCCAATTCATGTTTCACTAGTCTCGGCATTTAGGGTATTTTTTTGTCCAATTTTAAATCCAATCCAATTGAATCTTAAATCAACATTACCCAATTGTTTCAAGTCATCCAATGATCAAACAAACAAAATACTAAGACATTTATGGTTCATGTACCTCTCGGCAAAGGCAACTTTTTGGGCAAAAAATGATCCAATCAAATTTTCATGAAATTGATCCAATCCAACTTCAATTAAACATCATTCAAGCTTACTCAATCAAAGAATTTTATCAAATCATGCTCAAATTCAATTTACCCAATTTTAACCCTAAGTTCAAGTTTCATGCTCAACTTCGTTATGATACCATTTTTGGGATTCTACGGTCTAACCGGGATCGATTTAAGCAAGAAACATACATGTGAATACAACAAGGAAGTTGCAGAATACTTACATTGAGCGGTTGAGCGATGCGACGAAGAACAAAACTCTTTATGCCCTCCTTGGAAGCTCACGGCAGTGCACATTTTTTGCCTCCATTTTGTTCCATTTTCGGTCATGGATGATCCACCAAGCTTCAAGCTATGTGTTAAAATTCCATGCTAACGGATGCGGTTCCCTATCACCTTCGCAAGACTCTGGAAGTGTGCTAGCACTTGGTAATTTTTGTGTATAAGTTAATTGATTTCAAAAAATAATTAAACATATACAATTTTTCTTTTCAAAAAAGTCAAAGGCAAAAGACAATTAATGCCTTCCATCTACCACCATCAATCAATAGTGACATGTTGTCATATCACTCAAAGTGACTAGACATCACATCAAACGATTGACTAGTGATTTGACGCTTGATGTGACTTGTGGGCCGCACTTTAATTCGCAAAGCGAGTGCGCCCGCAAACACTCCCGGGCTCGGGTTCGCTAATTCCAATTTAACGAATTTTCTGTTGCGACGAAATTAAATCTAATTTAATTAAATAACTTTGCCTAGCAAAATTACTATTCACGTCACTAACGAATTAATTCTAAATTAACTCGTTCGCCCGAATTAAAATCTAAATTCAATTCCACGTCGAAATCCAATTTCGTTTAATATATCGAATATATTAATTTATCGATTAATTCAAAATTAATAGTTCTCTCTCTTTTAATTAATATTTTATCCCAGATAAAATATCTCCGCTTTTAATCCCAGATTAATTTTCTCTCTCATCATTAATTAATCCCAGATTAATAAAGTGCGATTCATAGGTCATCGATGAATCTTCGTGAAGCGACCCATGAGATCCCCAAATATGTTGGCAGTAAATCCGGTCATCGGACTATCCGAACACGTAAGTACCTAGTACTACATTTGTACCGATTTACAAGACATGGTTGGCTTCTAGCAAAGCATCATGCCTACCCAATTCTCCAGAAATATCCTTACATGAATATGTGATCTATATCAGGCGTAGTATACGTAGTATTGCGTATTTCGATCCAGCATCGGATGTCACGTGCAAGGCCTGGGGCTGTAAATGTGTCTGCCCCGTACGAAGCACATATCGGATCTCTGGTAACTAGTCTCTATAATCGGATAAACATGACCTAGTCATAATATCCCGATAGCTGCAGCATATAAGAGAATGAGTTCCGTATCCTACGTGATCATCATCTCCACTATTACTGGAGTGATACTTCCATCTCGACATCACACCCAATACACTACGATTCTCAATATACCTAGAAGAGGCGTACACAGAACCTGTTAAAGCACTGGATGAACAAAACCAAAGTACATTGATTGTCGCAAGTATCAGCGGTGCAAGTCTCAGGTTAAGACCAAATACATCTACCCTGATTCGGACTTCCATAGACACATAGTAATACTACCAATGGAATTCCGAGGGGTCTATCCAGAGCGAAGCTGTTTTTCGTACCATCGGTAAAACACAACCTCCTACTACACTTGCATGAGTATCTTATACCCAAATATATGAGAACTATGCCGTTATGCTCCCACAACGCGCTCAAGTGTAATAATAGTCTATTCCGAATTATCGATGTCCAATCTCGATAATACTACGACTAGGGATATTTAATGATTAAACCTTTATAGATTGATACTGTCTCATATCATCTCAATCCAGGAACTAATCATATGGACCTTTCATCATTTATACATCTTGGTGATCTAATCACAAATGATAAAAGAGCAATTTCCTTTGTCACATAGTTAATTTGTACAACAACACCATGATCTGTACAAATAGTGACGCCATGGGTCATAACTGTCCAACATAGTCTTTGAGGCTTAGACTTCAATGGATTTGATCCTACAGTCTCTCCCCCACACTTGGAGTGGGTTCATCATGAACTACAATATGTTGAACCAAGACCAAACTCCTTAAGGGCAAGAAGTGCGAGGCGCACTATGCTTCAACATCTCAGACTCCGAGGGCTTGGCCCAAGGCGACTGGAGGTGTTAAGAAGAAGAAGCATAAGAAAAAAGGCAAGGCCAAATCGTTAAAGGGTTCTGGGAAACCCAAGGACAAATCCCAAGATCTGTGTCTGCAGTGCGGGAAGCGGGGTCACTAGAAGCGTGAATGCCGCGAGTACAAGGCACACATGAAGGAAATCAAAGCGGGCAAGACACCGACTTCATGTATGTTTGTTATAGAAATAAACATGTATACTTCTAGTTTTAAAAATTGGATTTTTGATTCTGGTTGTGGTACTCACATATGTACTGATGTGCAGGATCTGCGGATTAGCAGGAGACTGGCCTCAGGAGAGATTGACCCTCGCGTTGGAAATAGGACACATGTCGCCGTTTTGGCCGTTGGCACTTTTGTTTTGGAACTGCCCTCGGGGCATGTACTTAAACTTTCATACTGTTATTATGTTCCTAGTTTGACTAGGAATATTATTTCTGTATCTCTGTTAACCCAATGTGGGTATACTTTTGTATTTAGAAACACTGGGTGCTTTATGTATAAAAATGATATGGATATTTGCAATGCTGATGTAAATAATGGTCTATATATTTTGAATATGAATCAATCTCAAACATATAATATAACAAACAAAAGGCTTAAAGTAAGTAACAAATATGAAACATTCATGTGGCATTGTCGTATGGGACACATAAACAAGACACATATATCCACACTTTCGAAGAGTGGGTACTTGGACGGATTTGATCCGAATTCATATGACGTCTGCGAATCTTGTTTATTAGGTAAGATGCCTAAATCACCTTTTAGTGGTAAAGGTGCACGTGCCACCAAACTGTTAGCCTTTGTTCATAGTGACGTTTGTGGGCCTATGTCTAGCCAGGCTAGAGGTGGATATGAATACTTCGTAACCTTTATGGATGATGCATCGCGTTATGGTTATGTGTATCTTATGAGACACACGTCGGAAACTTTTGAGAAATTCAAAGAGTTTTGACACGAAGTAGAAAAACAGACCGGCAAAAGTATTAAGACATTACGGTCGGATCGTGGTGGCGAATACTTGAGCAATGCGTTTCTTGATTACTTGAAAAAATATGGTATTCTTTCACAGTGGACTCCTCCTGGAACACCGCAATTAAATAGTGTGTCCGAACGGAAAAACCGAACTTTGTTGGACATCGTAAGGTCTATGGTGAGTCGCACAGAGCTATCTATTTCCTTCTGGGGATATGCATTGAACAGTGCAATACTTATTTTGAATAAGGTTCCGTCAAAGTCTGTTCAACAGACTTTATATGAAATATGGACAAGAAAGAAATCGGGTTTCTCATTCTTGAAGATTTGGGGTTGCTGGGCATACGTCAAACGTTTGGAAGGTACCAAACTAGAACCCAAATCAGATAAATGCCTATTTGTAGGATATCCTAGGGAAACCAAAGGATATTACTTCTATCACCCATAAGAGAACAAAGTATTTGTTGCTCTACATGCGATTTTCCTTGAGAAGGAATTCCTAAATGCAGTGATAAGTGGGAGGAAAGTAGAACTCGATGAAAATCGGAGTGATACTATTCCCGGCACAGAATCCTTAACAGAACATGAACAGTCCATCAGAGATGAGACTGTACCACAATCTTCGAATACACAAGGACCGCGTAGGTCGAAGAGAGTCAGAAAACAACCTGAGAGGTATGAGTTTCTGATCTCACCTCATGTAGATATTAATCTTATTGAGGAAGACGAGCCGGCTACGTATGAGGAAGCGATACAAGGTATCGACTCCGGTTTATGGCAAGATGCCATGAATTCCAAAATGGATTCCATGTACACCAACCAAGTTTGGACACTGGTTGATGCACCAGAAGGCATAAAGCCTATTGGTTGCAAATGGGTCTTCAAGAGGAAGACTGACATGGATGGCAACATACAAACGTACAAAGCTAGGCTTGTAGCGAAAGGGTATCATCAACGACATGGTGTCGATTACAACGAAACTTTTTCACCTGTTGCCATGATTAAATCCATTCGGATAATGCTTGCTATTGCTACATATTTCGATTACGAGATATGGCAGATGGACGTCAAAACTGCTTTCCTTAACGGAAACCTTTTGGAGGATGTTTATTTGCAACAGCCTGACGATTTTGTCGTACCAAGACTTGCAAACAAGGTTTGAAAGTAAAATCGATCCATTTATGGATTGAAGCAAACATCACATTCGTGGAACCAACGTTTTGATGAGATCATAAAAGAATATGATTTCGTTCAAATCGAAGATGATACTTGTGTATATAAGAAGGTTAGCGGGAGCGCACTGACATTCATTGTCCTTTACGTTGATGATGTATTGCTTATTGGCAATGACATTCCCATGTTAACATCGGTGAAAGCTTGGCTTTCATTAAAATTCTCCATGAAGGATCTGAGAGAAGCAGCCTTTATTCTAGGAATAAAGATCTACCGGGATAGATCTAGAAAGCTGCTTGGACTCTCCCAGAGCACGTACATTGACAAAGTGTTGAAGAGATTCAACATGGATCAGTCCAAGAGGGGACTGTTGCCAGTGTCACATGGCATCACTCTATCTAAGGACATGTGTCATAAAACTCAAGATAAGAGAGACAACATGAGTCGGATACCGTTCGCCTCGGCAATCAGATCGATCATGTATGCCATGATATGTACGCGACCTGATGTCTCCTATGTTTTGAGCATGTGTAGTCGCTATCAGGCCGATCTAGGTGATAGTCACTGGATGACGGTTAAGAATATCCTAAAGTATCTTAGACGAAGTAAGGATGCTTTCTTAATCTATGGAGATGGAGAACTTGAGGTAACTGGGTATACCGATGCAAGTTTCCAAACCGATAAAGACGACTGCAAGTCACAATCCGGGTACATATTTTGTTTGAATAACGGAGCAGTAAGCTGGAAATCTTCCAAGCAAGAGACTGTTGCCGATTCAACAACAGAAGCGGAGTACATTGCTGCAGCTGAAGCAGCAAAAGAGGCAGTTTGGATCTGTAAATTCCTAATTGGATTAGGAGTATTTCTGTTAGTAGCTGAGCCCGTTCCATTATATTGTGACAATAACGGGGCTATAGCGCAGGCTAAGGAACCACGGTCTCATCAGCGATCCAAGCATGTTTCTCGACGTTTCCATCTGATTCGTGAGATCATACATTGTGGCGATGTGAAGATCGAGAAGGTCGCATCAGAGGACAACATTGCAGATCCGCTGACGAAAGCTATTCCTCAGCAAAAGTTTGAGCGACATGTGCATAGTTCAGGTATTAGATGCTTGAGTGACTGGATATAGGCCAAGTGGGAGATTGTTAGGCAATTATGACCCATAACATCACTATTTGTAAAAGACATTGTGGTTTTTGTACAAATTAATTATGTAGCAATGAAAATTGCATTTTATCATTTTGTAATTTGATTACTTAAATATATAAATGATAAAAGTCCTTATGATTAGTTCCAGATTATAAGATATGAGACAATATCAATCCATAAAGGTTTAGTCATTAAATATCCCTAGTCGTAGTATTATCGAGACTGGACATCGATAATGCAGAATAGACTAGTATTGCACTTGTGCGTGTTATGGAAGCGTAACGGCATAGTTATCATATATTTTAGTATTGAATACTTATGCAAGTGTGATAGGAGGTTGTGTTTACCGATGGTACGGAAACAGCTTCGCTCTGGATAGACCCCGCAGAATCCCATTGGTAGTATGACTATGTGTCTATGGGAATCCGCATCAGGGTAGGTGTATTTGGTCTTAACCTGAGACTTACATCGCTAGTACTTGTGACAATCAATACGCTTTGGTTTTGGTCGTCCAGGACTTTAACAGGTTATGTGTACGCCTCTTCTGGGTTTATTGAGAATCGTAGTGTATTGGGTGTGATGTCAAGATGGAAGTATCACTTCAGTCATATGGAGATGATGATCACGCATGGATACATAACTGGTACTCTAAATTGGTTGCAACCATCGGGATAATATGACATGGTCATGATTATCCGATTAAAGAGACTAGTTTCTTGTAATCCGATATATGCTTCCTACGGGGCAGACACTATTCCAGCCCCAGGCCTTGCATGTGACATCCGATACTGGATCGCAATACCCAATACTACGCATACTACGCCTGATATAGATTATATATTCCATTAAGAATATTTCTGGAGAATTGGGTAGGCACGGTGCTTTGCTAGAAGCCAACCATGTCTCGTAAATCGGTAAAAATGTAGTACGAGTTACGTACGTGTTCGGATAGTCCGACGACCAGATTTACTGACAACATATCCAGGGATCTCATGGGTCGCTTCCCGAAGATTCACCGATGATGAATGATTCGAACTTAATTAATCTGGGATTAATTACGGAGAGATTTTATCTAGGATAAAATACTATTTGAAGAGAGAGAACGATTAATTTGGAATTAATTGATAAAATAATCTATTCGATATATTAAACGAAATTAGATTTCGACACGGAATTAAAATTAGATTTTAATTCGGGCTAACGAATTAATTTAGAATTAATTCGCTAGCGACGTGAATAGTAATTTTGCTTGGCATTATTATTTATTTAAATTTGATTTAACTACGTCGCAACGGAAAATTCGTTAATTCAAAATTAACGAACCTGAGCCCGGAATGTGTTTGCGAGGCCACTCCGATTTTGAATCTAGTGCGGCCGCAAGTCACATCGCTCGTCACATCACATGTCACTTTAGTGATGGATATCAAGTCACCTTTTGGTGAATGACAACCAGTCACTATTCATGATGTTGGTTGTTGAGGGCAATTAATGCAATTTTGCCTCCAAAATTGGCTTTTGACTTTTGGAAAGGGATATACCAAATTTGGGTGAGATTTTTGTATTATGTTTTTAGAAAATAAAATACCAAAAACTTGAAACACTCTGTCTCTCCCATTTGCTCCATTACCGTGAGCCTCCTTGAAGAAGAAGAAGAATTGTTTTACTTTTCTTCACTTGCTAGCACACTTAAATAATCATTCAAGGTGTTAGGGAAACCCACCTTTGAGCTTGGAATCAACACAAAGCTTGGAGCTTGGATTCAACTCTTCAACAAAAGGAGCACCTTGGCCGAATCTTCAAGAGAGCATTTTTTTGTGTTCATCGTCTTCAACCATCCAATCTTTGTAAGTATGATTCCGCCATACTTCTTTATGTATTCACATGTTTTTATGCTTAAATATGATCTTGGGAACAACATTAGAAACCAACAAGTAGTGATCTAGATAATTTCAGGACTTAAGAGTTTCCTCTCACCTGCTTCGTTCAAATATATAAGAGTCATGCATTTCCTTCCATATAATGCCTCATAAGGTGCCATACCCAAACTACCATGGCAACTGTTATTAATGGAAAATTCCATAGAGGATAAATGTTGATCCTAACTTCCTCTGAACTACATAACAAAAGCTCTCAACATATCCTCTAAGGTCCGAATGGTTCTCTCTAACTGTCCATTAGTTTGAGGATGGAAAAAAGTAACTTCATTTTTGTACTTAAAGACTCTTGTAAACCTGGTCAGAATCAGATGTAAATCTTGGATCTCTGTCTGATACAATTGACATGAGAGCTCTGTGGAGTCTCACTATCTCATCAACGTACATCTCTGCTAACTTGTTTAGAGGGTAATTAACTCTGACATGTAAGAAATGAGCTGATTTGGTCAAATTGTCGACAATCACCCATACTGAATCATGTCCATTCTTCGTATGAGGCAATCCTGACACGAAGTATATGATGATGTGTTCCCATTTCTATTTGGGAATAAGAAGCGACTGTAATATACCTATAGGATGTTGGTGCTTTACTTTAATCTGCTAGCACACTAATCACTTTGATACAAATTATGCTATCTTGTTTTTCTTGCCATTCCAAAAATAGTTTTCTTTAAGAGTTATATACATCTTAATATTGTATGTCTGCATAGAATAAATAGAACAATGAGCTTCTTCCATGATCTCTATCTTCAAGTTCTCAACTTCAAACACACATAACCTATCTCTATGCATCAATATACCACCATTTCTAAGCGAGAAATCTGAACGTTATTTCTTTTTCACTTTATCAGTGATTCTCAGCAAACGAGCATCATGAGCATGAGCTTTCTTAATTCTCTCCACTAACATAGGCCTGTTGGACAATTATGGCCCATAGCGTCACTATTTGTACAGATCATGGTGTTGTTGTACAAATTAACTATGTGACAAATGAGATTGCTCTCTTATCATTTGTGATTAGATCACCAAGATATATAAATGATAAGAGGTCCCTATGATTTGTTCCTGGATTGAGAATGATATGAGACGGTATCAGTCCACGAAGGATAAATCATTAAATATCCCTAGTCAGAGTATTATCGAGATTGGACATCGATAAATGCGTAAAAAGATTAGTATTACACTTGTGCGCGTTGTGAGGGCACAACGACATAGTTCTCATATATTTGGGTATATGATACTCATGCAAGTGTAATAGAAGGTTGCGTTTTACTGATGGTACGGGAAACAGCTTCACTCTGGATAGACCCCCTCAGAATTCCATTGGTAGTATGACTATGTGTCTATGGAAGTCCGAAATCAGGGTAGGTGTATTTGGTCTTAACCTGAGACTTGCACCACTAATACTTGCGACAATCAATATACTTTGGTTTTGGTCGTCCAGGGCTTTAACAGGTTCTGTGTACGCCTCTGCTGGGTATATTGAGAATCATAGTGTGTTGCGTGTGATGTCAAGACGGAAGTATCACTCCAGTCATAGTGGAGATGATGGTCACGTAGGATACGGGACTGGTTCTCTTAAATGCTGCAGCTATCAGGATATTATGACAAGGTCATGTATATCCGATTATAGAGACTAGTTACCAGACATCCGACATGTGCTTCGTACGGGGCAGACGCAATTCCACCCCCAGACCTAGCACGTGATCATCTGATACTGGATCGACATACACAATACTACGTATACTACGCCTGATATAGATCGCTTATTCCTGTAAGCATGTTTCTGGAGAATTGGGTAGGCATGGCGCTTTGCTAGAAGCCAATATTGTCTTGTAAATCGGTACAAACGTAGTACTAGGTACTTACGTGTTCGGATAGTCCGATGACCGTATTTACTGCCAACATATCCGGGGATCTCATGGGTCGCTTCTCGAAGATTCACCGATGACGTATGACTCGCACTTTTATTAATCTAGGATTAATTAGAAGAGAGAGAAAATTAATCTGGGATTAATTACGGAGATATTTTATCTGGGATAAAATATCATTAAAGAGAGATAACGATTAATTTGGAATTAATCGATAAATTAATATATTCGATATATTAAACGAAATTGGATTTTGACGCGGAATTGAAATTAGATTTTAATTCGGGCGAACAAATTAATTTAGAATTAATTCGTTAGCGATGTGAATAGTGATTTCGCTAGGCGTAATCATTTAATTGCGTCGCAACGGAAAATTCGTTATTTTGAAATTAGCGAACCCGAGCCCGAGATTATTTGCGAGCGTATTCGTATTTTGAATTTGAGTGCGGCACGCAAGTCAAATCGAGCGTCAAATCGCTAGTCGCATCAAGCGTCAGATCATTAGTCACTTTGAGTGATGTGACAACTTGTCACTTGATTTGATTGATTGATGGATTGATGTGGTGGTTGGCTAGCCTTTATTGTTTGACTTTTTTGAAAGCAAAAATATTGGCAAATTGATTTATTAATTAAGCAAGTGTATTAGATACACTTATTCCCTTAACCAACCAATCGATCTCTCTCCCTCTTTTCATTTTTGGAGCCAAAAACTCATTCTTCTTTCACACGGTCTAGGACCGATTTCTCCCTTCTATTTTATGGTTCTTACCGTGACAGTGAAGGAGAAACAAAAGTGAATTTTGTGGCAAAATTCCAAGGAGCTAGCACTCAAATGAGTCTATACAAAGGTGATAGGGAACTCACTTCATGAGCTTGGAATCACCTTGATAAGCTTGGAGCTTGGAGCATCAATTGAGACTCACCCATGGCCAAATTTGAGGACAAGAAAATAGCTCACTGCCGAGCTTCATGGAGGAGGGCAGAACATTTTTGTCTTCACCGCATCGTCTCAACCGATCATTGTGAGTATTCCGAAACTCCGTGATGTATTCGCACTTATTTTCAATGCTTGAAATGATCTTGGGAACCTTAGAGAATTCCTACAATGGTATCTTGAGCCATTTGAGCATGAAACATGAATTAGGGTTAAAATTTGGGTAAAATGTTTTTGAGCATGATTTAATGAAATTGGATGATTGAGTATGCTTAAAACATGTTTAATTGAGGATTGATTGGATCAATTTGTTGAAATTTTGTTTGGAACAATTTTCCCCAATTTTGGAAGGCTTGGTCGAAAATTAGATGAACCCTAATGTCTTGGTGGTTTTGATTTTTGATCATTGGATGAGTTGGAAATCAATTGGGTAATGTTGATTTAAAATTCAATTGGATTGAAAATGAATTGGACAATAAAAAACCCTACAAAGCCGAGAGTTAAAGCATGGTTTATGGGTTTGATTTTTTTGTTAAATTGTGTTGGACATGATTTAATGATGATAAACATGATTAATTAGGCTAATTTGGTGTTTTGGAAATATTGATTTGGGTAATTAGTTATGCTATGCACTTTGTTTAATTAAATTATGAAATTGGATTTTTTGTAGTTTAATTAAATTGGGCTTAAAATTGGATTTGGGCTTGTTATGTTGTAAATGGGCTTATTGGGCTTGGTTGTACCAAGATGGGTTTAGGCTAAATTGGTTGGATCCAATTGGGCCCAAAACCGCATCCATAAAGCCCAAATGCGACTAATGGACCTTTAAAGTTTAATTGGGCCTAATGGGCCTAAATTGATTTCTGGGCTTATGGGGTAACTCCCGGATTGGACTTTGGTTATTGGGTTCGACCCGAGTTGACCAAAATCCCACGCCTTAAGAAATTAATTGAAAGCCCATTGGACTTTAATTAAATTTACGTTGGACGTTAATCGGGCTTTGAGACCCGCAACGATTAAATTTGGAATTTAAGTCGTAAAGGTTTATTAATAAAGTGTAATATTTAATTTGGAATTAAATAGAGAATTAGTATTAAATACAAATTGAATTGGATTTAATTTTGTAGTTTAATTGAATTCGAGAATTCGTACTTTGAGTACTTATTCGCAAAACGAGTTTGACTCGAGCAAAATCAAATCGTTGTTTGAACATTGGATGGTCACTAATTATCAGATTAATTAATTTGATTTGATTGATTGATAACATGCTTGTGTGAATACATAGTTGCGATGCATGTATAATGTATATCGGATGGATATTAGATGGGTGGGGCAATTTTAGAAATTGTTGTAATAAATTTGGAATTTATTAATTGGACCTGCGTGTCCAGCCTTATTACCTCCTTATTCTTTGTATTCTCTTCTCACCTATTCCCATCAATGTAAATGAGGTTTCTTTAGAAGTGTAGTGTAGAAGTGATACATGTGCTAGCGGGAGAGAGAAATGGAGAGATTTGATCTAGGATCAATGTGTTAAGTATCTATCTGCATATCATTATTATTTTATTTATACGCGCTTTATTATGTATTTAAAATGCATGTTTAAGGGTGTATGATGATGAGACCTTAACAAAGATAATAAATTGGTTGCCAATTTGCACTCGAAAAACCCTCGCAAAATATTAAGCATTTTTCCTTCCATTGAGTGATTCTTACTCAAGATCCGAGTCTGGCATTGGCTTTTTGGTCAAAGTCAAGGCCTTTGTCTGTCAAGGATGTGTTTGAATCACGAGAGCTTTGTTCCATATTGGTGTCTTGTCCAAGTTATGGTTTGTTGGCCAAAGTCAAGACCATTTCTTGTCCATCGACATTGATTACGAAGCTTTCCATGGTCAATGGGTCACGCTTAACTGGGATCACTTAGTTTATTGTGCCAAAGCCAAGGCTTAGTTGATTCAGAGGAAAAAGGTTAGGCAATACATTGGATGTATTGGCATATATAAGATATATGTTTCGGACTTGGATGTCCCCCTACTGGATCTAGGAATTGGATTGGATCCAATTGATCTTAGAGATCTACCTAGTTAATTATCATACAATTTGTTGGCCAAAGTCAAGATTGTGTGATATTTACCGGGATCTTAGCCCGCTAGGAAACACGGTTTCCCGAGTACTCGATAGAGGGTTAGAGGCTCGCCGAAAAATAGTGGGAGGGAAGAATTGAATTTGCAATATTCGTTTAATTACTTGCCATACACGCTTAAACAAATATCATTCGTCAAATAAATTAAATGTTAGTTGGACTAATATTTAAATTGTTGTTTTAACAAATAGTTGGACTGTATTCAAATAATTCATTTATAGTTGGTTATATAATTGGATTATAGTAATCAATATATTTGATTTAATTAATTATAGTTGATTAAATAGTTGGACTATAGTAATCATTATAATAAATAGTACCGATATCATTGATTAAATAGTTGGACTATTAGAATCAAGATAAAAATGAAAGATTGACATTTAAAACATAATCCTAGGGAAAATGTATTTCAATGGTTTAATTTTCAAATTGGGAATCATTTCAGGATGGTTCTGGAAACTAATAAGTTACTTTATTTGATAAAATAACATATTAGGCCTAAGCCCGGAGTTAAGCAAATAATAGAGCATAATCTTTGGAAGATTTATGTGATGATAAATTTAGTGCTTAATCCATTAAGCTTGTCGCAGTAGACTCATTAATTTCTTTGTCAGAACTAAGGGTTAGATCCTTAAACTATGATATTAAAATTGAAGGATCTTCATAGATCTATTTTAGATCTTAGAAATACTAAATTGCAATAGTAAACTCTTGGAGAGTTAATGACTATTCTCAAGGAGACAAAGTCAAACTTTGTAATTAGGCAAGTAGTGCAAGACGCACCTTACTTCGATATTCTAGAAGACCAAGGCTTGGCCGAAGGCTTCTGGAATGTGAAAAGGGCAAAGGCAAAATCATTATAATCTTCTAGGAAGATAAATGACATATCCCAAAATGTGTGCCTAAATTGTGGCAAACGGGATCGCGGAAGCGTTACTGCCGTTTGGACAAGGCAGACATGAAGGAATTGAAGACGGGCTTGGCTCCGACTTCAAATATGTTTGTCATAATTATGTTCACAACTAGTATTAAATTGGATTTTAAATACTTAGTGTGGTACATAAAATATATATATACTGATGTTCAGAATCTGCTATGAGCAGGATACTGACTTCAGTTGAGATTAATCTGCGGATTGGAAACGGGACGAAAATCACTGTTTCAACCGTAGATACCTATTTTAGGAACTACCCTTGTGTTTGTACCTAAATTTAGAGACTGTTATAATGTAACTTGTTAGGACCCCCTCCCTAGAGTAGGCCCAACCTTAGAAAAGGGTCTGCGAACCACTTCAGCTCAAGCATATACATGTCATGCAACTGAATTAAATTTGCAAAGAAAATAATTTTCCGCAAAATGTAATTCAATAAACCTCAAATAAATGTTTACAACAAAAGTATGTGAAAAACAAGAAATTATCCAAAACCTTTTATCTTAAAAGCCAAAAGAAATGTCTGGACCAACCCGACTGGCGGCTGTGGTAAACGAGTCAAATCCTAGTACTGATACTGCTACTGTTGCGCTGGCGAACTAATTGAGATGTTTGGGAAAATGGGGTGAGCTTAAATAGTCTAGTAAGTAAAATATTCATACACTCAACATGACCTCACCACTAAAATATGAATATATATATGAAAACAACAATTGTCATATAAGAGCTATCTCAGACAAAACATATTCACAACAAACACTCAATCAAACAAAGTTTGCAAGCCGTATTCGATATAATAATGGATTGAAACCATTAGGAGAGTATCAACATCTCACCTCCCAAGGTTCCCCAACATATAACCTCGCATAAATGTGTAAGAGGGGGACTGAACCACACAGATTTGCTAACCTCGCCTAACCTCGCATCTCCGACCATTATTATACTAAATCCGGCAGCATAACAATAATAACACACAACATCCAATACAACACCCCTCATCACACTCTATCAATCAATCTCATCTCAAAGTCACAGAGTACTCAAACACTTCGATTCATAATACAAACATACAGTTATACCCAAAATTTGCATTCACAATTTATGTTCTCATGCTATCAATTACTCAATATAATTTCCAAACATATGTGTATAAATATATTTATACTATATTACGTAAACTCATATATCAAACATTAACCAACAAACATTTATGTTAAGGGAATCATTGTGGATTGTACTTACCTCAATCAACGCAAAAATGCTCTGTATCTATATGTCCTCGCTAAAATCTGGAAAAAGTATAAAATTACGATTAGGTTCCTATATTTTACTAAAATTATGATTTTACCCCTAAACTTTCTAAATTTTAAATTTAATCCCCAATACTCTCCTACATTATCAATTTAGTTCAAAAACTCTCAGTTATCACCTATTACTCACTAAAAATCAGAATTTACAGATTTATGTCCCTAATCATGCCAATTTATGAATAAGTCCAAAACTTCCAAAATCTTACATATACACCCCTAAAACTGTAAAATATACCAGCTCCAACGATTTCAAAATTCCACTACGAGATGATCAACAGACTGTTGGAGTTGGTGCTCGGCGCGCCAAATTTTGTTGTATTTATTGTAAATATGATGTATATTTTATTTTATTCTGAATACAATTAAGTAATTTTCATCAATATAATCTTATATATGGTAAAGGCGTACAAGACCTTAAAATGAATAGTTGTGACATAATTACAAAAGCGCCGCAATATTTCCATAGAAATGTCACAATACAATTCATTCTTTAATTATTCCTAGTCAAGGTTTACATACTTGGTTGGTTAGTAAACTCGTGAGACCGGTACGTGTCGTATATTAGAATTGTTCTAATGGTTTATCTGAGTAAACCATGAGTCTTGGGAGACTCGTATAGACATGTAGGTATTTATTGGATAAATACGGAATGACTCATTTAAAGATTCCTGATAGATGGTACACCAACGTCAATAGGAATCTTTAGGAGTCGAATAACATATTAGCTCATTTGACTTGTGATACCACTGTGGATATGTGAGATATCCTCGATACTTTGATGACAGACACGTCAACGATATTTTAAGATCAGACCTCGGCCTGTTCGTCGAGTATGGACTGATACTCACGATATCATGTGATGTATCCAGAGAGGATCTGTCAGTCCCGTGTACGAGATTAGGTGTCCAATTTGTGATTCTTTGAAATCATTGGCCGAGGTATAATTCGGAAATGAGTTCCGAATATTTATGAAGAATCATAATTATTTTGTGATAGATGAATTGTTCATAACGGAGATTTGGCGTTTAATCTATATCTCCGGAACAATTCGGATAACCTATGACAGAAGGATTATATATGCAATGACTTCGACTTGGATGGTTCAACTCGATTATCTGTGGTCGTCGTAATTTGTGAGTGGACAAATTACGGACATGGAAATAGTTTCCATGACAGATAAACTTGAACCTAGAGAGTCCCGCAATATAAAGTGTACTCGGTGAGCACTTGGGCAATTAATTATGGATAATTCGAATTACTCATAATATACATATGCGTATTAAATAATGTGTATTTGTATACGATATATAATTTAGATTAGATACAACATTATTAACTTATTAAATTTTGTCACTTGTTTTATTGTTATTATTAATTAATTAATTAATTATTAATTATTAATAATAATTAAATGGAAGAATTTTCTTGGAATATTTTTCCATGTATTTATTTTATCTTTTTTGTTAATTAAAATAAATTAATTAATTACTTGTTAATTAATTGATTTATTAGATAAAAATATCTTGAATATTCTTATTATTTTTTGGCAAATTGCGATTGGCCAAACCATGTGTTTTGAACACATGGAATTAATTAACAAAAATCAAATAATTATATTTTGATAAGATCAAAACTTGTGACAAAATTATTGGGCCAAATAAAAAGCAAATTTTGACTAAAAATTAGCTAGAAAATTCGGCCAAAGCATGCTTTTGTATATGAATGAAATTTGTTTCATTTTGAAAAGCTTTATCCTCATCTCATGTGTTGAGAAAATAAAGAAAATAGAGATTAAGGTTTCAAACAATTCAATTAACACCAAAGAAGAAGAAATCAAAGAAATTGGAAGCTTGGAAATTAAAGTAATAAAAGCTCCCAATTTCTAATTTCTTAGGTTTTTGTTCTCAGCATGAAAATATATATTTGATATATATTTTTCATGTCTTAAAAATTATATGTATCTTGGATATTTATATAGATTAAATTTGGTGTTGATTGTTTAAGTATGTGTAGTTAGATTAAAAATTATATATATTTTCTTTATTACGCATGTGTAGTTAGATTAATTAAAGAATTAATCTTAAAATTAAAATTTTCATTCTAGAGTGACGTTACCACTCTAATATTTCCTAGAATTGTTCTTGAGGCTTTTATGTTGTGGTTATTTAATTTGGTGTAAATTAATTGGATTAATTTTGTGAATAAATTGAATTTTGGCATGAAAATTGGAGAAAATAATAAATGGATCAGATCTTAATTGGTCTCTTAAAATAGAATATTTTTCCTGTAAAAATATGTTATTTGGATGTTTTTGGATGTGTATTGGGTGGTGGATAACTTCCGGAGATTATTCCGGGGCGAAAACGCGAGAAAACGGTGAAATTCGCGTCGAAACGGGCTCCACGCGTGCCGGCTGTGAACCTAGCGAACTGGGTACTGTTCGGGTAGCCCAAGGGTTGACCGAACACTGCCTGAGTGACTGAGTTTCCCTGGCTCGGCTGTTGGTCAACTAGTTTGACCGTTTGCCCGTTAGGCGCATTATTTGTTGAAAAATATTTTCGTAAAATAATTCGTCGTGTAAAAAAATATATTATGTTATTAATTTTTAATAAATAATATATTTAAACTTCTTTGAGTGAATTAATAATATTTGATATTAATTAATTTTCTCGAAAAAGTTTAAAACATTTAAAAACCATTTTCGCCTTTCGCCGCGAGCTTTCGCTGTGTCTATCCCAACAAAATGGTATCAGAGCGTCTGGTCCCATATCCAAAATAATTTTTCATGCCTTAAATATTTGATATTTAATTCAATTTATTTTGCACATGCTTGAGAATTAATTGATTGGATCAATTATTTTGATTGTTTGACCGTATTTGTAAAATCCACATAATAAGGCTTTGTGTTTTTTGAGTGTATTGTACACTAATAGGTCTGTCTCGTCAATACGGATATAAATATTTTTTCAAATACCGTGGTTGTATCTGCCAAAGCAGTGCGGCTATGGTTAATGGAAATTTGTTTATACCGGTAAAACGTATTTGATAAGAAACAAATTCGAACGAACATGCATACCAATAGATGCCAAAGCAGTGAGGTGATGGATTAGTACGTTGGATATGTACATTGACGAGTATTGCCTTGAATACGCTCCATCCAATAGATGCCAAAGTAATGAGGATCGGAAACGGTTCAGGACCTATTTTAAAGAGTCACATTGGATGTGATTGATAATTGTTATCTACTTTCAAATATATGTGGGCACAATGTGCCAAAGCTGTGTGTTCAAATATATTTGTGAGGTCTACTTCCTGCTATAGAATTTAATTTAATTATTGAATTCTCATATTTTGTTTGGGGATTATCAATTTATGTAAAATAGTGGATGACATCCTTCTATTAAAAATCCATGATATGTTGGATGTTTTGTGATATTGGTGAAATTGTTTTATCTGCTAACTCATGTTTCTTTTGTTAAGTTTGTGATGTCAGCTACTACTTCCTCTAATCCGTTTGCACGTGTCTTCGACGCGAACAAACTGACTAGTCCTAAAAATTTTAGTGAATGGGAATTAGATCTTAAGATAGTATTGAGATCGAAAAAGTTGGATTATGTGCTGGATAGTCCAATACCGTTGGATATTGCTCCGGAGTCTACACTTGAAGAAAATGAGACATTTCAGAAATGGAAGGATGATGATCTGAGAGTCAGGTCACTCATTCTCTGTTCTATGTCTCTTGATCTAAAGAGGCAATATGCTGATATGTCTGACTCCTACAACATTATAACTCAGCTTATGGAGCTTTTTCTAAACCAGAAGTAGACCATGGTGCATAGAATCTCTATGGAATTACTCCACGCTCATTTGGTTGATGGCAAGCCCGTGAGTCCACATGTCATGCACATGATGGATCTCTTGGAGCAGCTTCGAAAGTTTGACTTTAAACTGAATGAGACTTTAGGTAGGAATTTGATTCTTGACTCACTCCCAACGGCGTATTCCAGTTCATTATGAACATCAACATGCATGGTATTCGCTGTTCCTACAGTCAGTTGCATATTATGCTCAG